>CM028348.1:27433912-27966184 GCA_016618105.1 Dendrobium huoshanense
AACTGATTGTCTTAAGAAAGGGGATTTCATTGGATGACTGCCGCTACTAGAGCGTTTGAGGATATTAAGAAAGAATGGTAGAAGCTCCTGTCATGCGTCTCCCCGATTTTTCTAAAGTATTCGAAGTAACCTGTGACGCTTCCGGATCGGAATAGGTGGAGTCTTATCACAAGAAGGTCATCCGGTAGCATACTTCAGCGAAAAACTCAATGACATTCGACAGAGATACTCTACCTATGATAAGGAGTTTTATGCAATCATTCAGTCCTTAGATACTGGAGACACTATTTGCTACCCAGGAGTTTGTAATCTTTTCAGATCATGAGGCTTTGAGATACATCAACTCCCAAAAGAAGTTAAATGCCCGTCATGGTCGTTGGGTCGAGTTCTTACAGGAGTATTCGTATACTATCAGACATAAAGCCGGAACTGAGAATAAAGCGGCCGATGCTTTAAGCCGTAGAATAATGGTCACAAGACAAATGAGAACAGAAGTTGTCGGATTCGAACGCATAAAGGATGACTACCCCGAGTGTGCTGATTTTAAGGAAATATACGCGTTACTTGTGGCGGGGGACAAACCTTCCGTGGGTGATTTCTTGTTAGAAGATGGTTATTTATTCAAGTCTCTGAAGTTGTGTATTCCCAACACCTCTCTCCGTGAATTTCTTGTGTGGGAGTTACACGCAGGAGGTTTAGCTGGACATTTGGACAAGCTAGGACTATCGCAGCCGTTGAATGTAGATTTTTCTGGCCCAGCCTTAAGCGCGATGTCATTAGGCTAGTCAAGCGTTGCCATACCTGCCAATTAGCTAAGCAGAGAAAACAAAACACTGGCCTCTACATGCCACTCCCTGTCCCCAACTGCCCTTGGCAAGACGTTAGTATGGATTTTGTCCTAGGTTTACCAAAACCTTTAAGAAGCACGATTCCATCTGTGTCGTAGTAGATCGTTTCTCTAAAATGGCCCATTTTCTCCCTTGTGCCAAAACTTTTGATGCCTCTAGGATTGCCAAGCTTTACTTTAATGAGATTGTCCGACTCCATGGACTCCCTAAGACAATTGTGTCGGATCGAGATGTAAAATTTACAAGCTATTTCTGGAAGACTTTATGGATTAAGATGGGCACCAAGCTGAAGTTCTCCACCGCCTTTCACCCCCAAACGGACGGCCAAACGGAAGTAGTTAATAGGAGCCTTGGGAACCTTCTAAGGACTTTAGTGGGAGACAACATTAGGGATTGGATTCCAAACTACCCATTGCCGAATTTGCCTACAATAATTCTGTCAATCGAACCACCGGTATGAGTCCTGCTGAGATTGTTTATGGGTACCAACCTAGGCAGCCCATCGACTTACTTCCCATGAGTCCTAGGCTTAGGGTGTCGGAGTCTGCATCTGCATTTGCATCGCATATCCAGGAATTGCATCAAGAAATTAATAAAAGAATCGTGCAAAGTAATGAGAAGTACAAACTTAATGCTGACCTTAAGAGACGCTTCAAGGAGTTCGAAGTTGGAGACTATGTCATGGTTCGGATTCGTCCGGAACGGTTCCCTCCAGGGCCATTAAGAAACTTCATGCTAAGAGCGCAGGTCCCTTTAAAATAACTTCAAAAATAAACAGTAATGCCTATGTCTTGGACCTTCCCGAAGGTTTCAACATGAATCCCACGTTTAACATAGAGGATCTAGTAGCCTTTGATGGACCTGATTTTAACCCTGAAAATCCACTACATTTTGAGCCTTGTGAGTCCATACCTTGTGAGATCCCCAGCCTACCCCCACTTCCCAAAATTCCCCCATTACCTAATGCGGAGAAGATTGAAACCATACTCAGTGATGAGATCATTTCCACCAGGAACGGCGGTCGCCAAAGATACTTAGTGCGTTGGAGAGGAAAGCCGGAGACGGAGGACACATGGCTAGATCGTGAGGAGATACAGAGGCTGGATCCCGACATCTTGGAGCTGTACGAGAGTTCTCAGGACCCTCGCTCGACAGGGTCGAGCTCTTTCCCACCCGGGGAGAGTGATGAGGGCATCGGATTCCGACACGTGTACCATCGCCGGAGGCGTCGATCGACGGCCATGATTCAGAGTCTTTATTTTTGATGTCTTATTATATTCATGTTATTTATATTTTGTCTTTTCCATTTGTACCCCTATGAGGGAAGTAGTGTTTGTTTAGCCCCATGGGCATTGTAGTCTTTTATTTCCCGTATGATGTGGAGCCTATATAAAGGCTAGATCTTGTACTATTATGATTATTGATGAATGAAATGATATTTCTTGCTTGCTCTCTTTGTGAGTGCATGGAGATCTCTTTGTGAGTTCTTCGATTGGGATCTCTTAGTGAGTTCTCTTCGCTTTCTTTATTTTTTTATTATCCTTTCTTTTATTTTCGCAAGACGAGCTCCACATACACCTTCCTCTAGTGTTGCCGCCGATCCCTCCCTTGGGATTTCTCGCCGCCGGCCACAAGCCCACACCCGACCACCCCCTTGCCGCCTCTCACCACCCGGCCCCCCTTTCATCTCATGATGATGATTTGAAATTCTGAAATTCAAACTCCCAAAATTCTTTCCAAATTCAGAAAATCTATATTTGGAAAGTTTGTAATAGAATCCAAATTGAAATTAAAATCAATTTGGATCTCTTTAAAACTCATCCTAGTCATCATGCCAAGGTTGGAAACTCTCACCCTCTCTCCAAACCCTCCCTCTCTAGTCATACCGCCGGCCCCCCATATCAAGCCACAAATTAATTTTGCTTTCAATTCCCCTCATGAGAATTGAAATCCAAAATTGAATACAAATAATTCCCCCTCCAATTTTATTAAAACTGAAAAACAATTTCAGTTTTTTCCTGTTTTGGCTCCCCTCCTCTCTCCCCACCGCCGGCTCCCTATTGGCTTTACCAAAAGATTTTAATTAATGCCTTAATTGCATTAATTAGGAATTTTAAATTCTAATATTTTCCCCCCCTAAACTCTTTAAACTGAAATTGAATTCAGTTTTTCTAAACTCCTTTCCTCTCCTCACCCTAATTCCCCCACCGCCGCCCTCCCTCTTGCTTGCAACCCACCGGCCTCTAGCTCTTCCGTGGAGATTCCGGTGAAGCACCCCTTCCCCTACTTTCAATGAGGCATGGACGTACCCGAATGGAATTTCGGATTTGAATACGACGAGCAAGGACGCGTAGACATCCTCCGTTCTCCATATTTTGACGTCGGATTCGACTTCGACGATACCGTCGAGGATTATTTGGCTCGGATCGTGCCTACCCTCATAGAGACCGTCGACGACCATTTTTCAGAGTATACTTGGATTGTTGAAGGACGACGCACCGCAACACCTCCACGACCCGCGCCCTCCTCTCCCCCTCTACGGATCTACGGCATCGTCCTCCTCGGAGTGGTCTCTTCACTAGCGTGGCTCTTCTTCTCCCAACAAGCTTAGAGAAAGGTAAATGAGAGCGGCCTCAAGGTGAGCCATCGCTTTGTTAACCTTGGATTCTCGTTGATCTAGTCACTTGCATTGCTTTATTGGAGTCGTTATTTTATTGATCTTGTAAACTTAGTCGAATTATCTTGCCTAAGCGTGGTTAACTTCCAAGATCTCCTTCGATTTGTCAATTTCGCAAAGCTAGAGAATGTACGTTCATTATTTTACATAACTTCTATTAATTTCATAAGATTTGATTCCTGGATTCACATCATTAACACTATCAAAATTTTGAAATCCAATGGAATTATTTTGCACTAGGAAGCAAAATGGATCTAGTAATCCTCTCAAAAAGTTATAAGGAAACAGACTTCAACTGTTGATTTAGGATTGCAAATGTCTACAGTGATATATGCAAGCCATATTTTAAATGATTTATGGGAAAATACCACAAATATAAACCCCAAGAAGCTAGGCTACAGTGTGTATGCTATCAGAATAGAGCACCTGTGAACAGTTGTTAGCATCGTCCTGCAATTCATACAACCGAAAGTTCTAAACCTCATAAAATAATTTATGATGGATAAGGAAACATGTTATGCTTTAGAGAGTAGATTTTTGTACTATTTTATTGTAATCTGAATATATATCAATTAATAACTTCAACATAATATATAGTTTTGATACAGCATCACAAAATTAGTTTAACCGGCACGAATCTCGAGGCAAAAAGCTAGTTGGAAACTTCAAAAATTAATTCAGGGAGCACCCGAACTCCGATTTCAGCAAGCTTCTAGTCAAATTGAGCGTCTCGGAAATACGAACCCAACGACACCAAGATCAACCCAATCCGAGCCCAAATGAGTCCGAATCAAGGGCTCAAAGCACTGTTGGAAGGTTCAAACCTCAATTTGAGTTACCAAACGGTCTCCGATTTTGACGAGCTTATACTCGAATCGAACGGCTCGACGAGACGAATCCAACGAGCCCAAGATCGCCGAATTCCGACATCATTAAGGCCTTCAAATGCCCAACGAACGGTGCATGATCAAAGGATTCGATATCGGCCGTCCATTCAAAACACTCCCAATTCGCCCCTGATCTCACGCCTATTTACGGGCTATGCCACTCCAGAAAAACTATAAATAGAGCCCTCATTCTACATCAAGGGGACTCAAGTGAAGAGAGAGAAGAAGAAGAGAAGGAGGAGGAGAAGGAAGAAGCCCCTCCTCGACCACCGCCGGAGCTCTTCCTGCCGCCTGAAGACGCCGGAACACTGTCAGATTTTCGGGAAACGCCGGGAATTTGCAGAACTTTGTAACTTTGTGAGAAGTTGATTGTAAATTGATCGTCTTGATTTGTAAGACGGATCAACCTTTGTACTTCAAACAAATACTAGTGGAACTTTGCAACTGAGCAAGGCCCCGTGATTTTTTCCCTCTTTCGGGTTTTCCACGTAAAAAACTTGATGTTCACTTCTTTTTTCTGCTTGTGTGCTGAATACTCGTACAAAGCTAGGACGCAAATTTACAAACCCTACCGCCGCGTATATTCTAGCACGCAACAAGTTTTGAAAAATGAAGTGGACCCAATGCTTTGAAGAATATATATGCTGGTTGTTCCGAGCACAAAACATAAGTAAAGATCTTCTTTAATAGCACTACATCTCTAGTAAAATGACAATTAATCTCAATGTTTTTATTTCTTTCATGGAATATAGGATTATTAGATAAGGAAAATAGCAACAAAATTGTCAAAATTTAAGGCCATGGCTCGTTTAGTTTAAGAAAAAGAAATTCCCCCAAGACATATCATTTCATATGAAGGATGTAGCATGGCTCTACATTATACCTCAAAATTTGATCTAAGAAATGTAATTTATTTTTTACATTTTCATATGACGAAGTTCCCTCCGACAAATATGCAGTGCAGAAATATAAATTTTCTAATATCACCAGATACAATATAGTTAACAACAACAAAATCAAGCCTTTATCCCACTACGCGGGGTCGGAAATTATATTAAAGAATTCATATCATATGATATTTCAATAAATTTTACGATGATAGTTCAACAAATTTTATTGGCAATAGGAATGTTAGATACATTATAGTCAGTATCACAAAAAACTTCAACATTATGATGTCCATTCTTGGAGACTTCTATAACTACATCCAATGATTATGTGCATGAATGTGCAAGTACTGACTAACAACTCAAACAATAGAGGAGATGACTCCTTTGACAGAAAGATAAAACAATTTATCAACCTACATTAATGAAAAGCATGCTCAACTATATCTTCTTCATTAGCAATACCCTGAGTGTTCATACGAGTCTAAACAATTTTGAAACCTGAAGATCAATCCCCTCAAGAAGATCAGGGACACATATTCATTGAGATAAAAAAAACCAAATCTTTGTTCTAGTCAATTTCAATGCTAAAAAATCATTTAGGATGACCCGCATCTCTGGTCAAAAATCATATTTTTGGAAAAAAAAATTCACTTCAATAACCCCATTTTGATCATTCCTTGCAAAAAGAATGTTAAGATGATTGATTCATATAAAAAACTTCAACGAGGTCATAATTAAGGAAGACATTACTCACATTCATTTGCAACAATAACCATCCTTGATTGATTGCAACAAATGAATGAATCAAAGAAAAATTGAGCCTAAATTAGAATGTGTCAAAGTAATTGATCCCATAAATTTGAGTAAGGCCTTTAGCAACCCAGTGATCTTTATAGCAATCATCAGAGCCATCAAAATAAAATTTGATGCTGTGACAAGATCCTATATGAGTTAATTTAAGGAGGTAGTTATTTCAATATCCATAGTTTGTTTCTAACATAGATCATATAGTGCCTCCTAGTATTCCTAGGAATAGAATTTAATGACAAAGGCCAACAAAATGACAAAAAAATGAGAGGAAAGATAATCAAAGGACATATAAGACTGAATGGAACAATCAGTAGATCAATTCACTATCATTTACTTTTATAAATAAAAATCAATAAATGCTATTCAAAAGGTGGATGCTAGTTGGGATAATGTGTATGGAGGTGTTGTTATAGGAGGATGAGGTCGATGAGTGAAAACCTATAGAGGTGGAAAGATTAGCATAAACTCTTATGGACGAAGAGAAATGATAAAGAGGAAGAAGGTGAAGAATAGTAAGGTGAGGACTTCTGGAAGGAACCATTTGTAGAAATATATAAGAGTTTGGTAAGCAGATCGAAATAGTGATAGTCTTTCTATGAATGAGAGTGTCCAAGAAATATAAGCTGAATGGCCCAAGCAAAGAATTGTTGCTAGTGCAAAAGAAATGCACAAAATAGACAACCAAAAACTCGTGGTTGGAGAAGAAATGTGACCTTCTATTGATAGTGAATGGAGGAGAAGGGAGTGCCCCAAGAACCACAAATAAAATACAATTAACAAAGTAGCATAAAATCAATATAGCATCACCCCAAAAGTGACGAGGAATGTTATATAGAACAAGTAAATGCTGATGCTTAAGTATAGCAAACCCAATATGTTGATATATATAAGAACATGAAGTTTGATGAATGTTCTCATTATACGCATAGAACAAGAGAAATTCAGATTGCATACATTCCAAACCATAATTAGTACGAATAGTTCTAATGATATGAAAAATAAACTTCTATTTCTACAAAAAAAAAGGTGAAAAAATTTGATGAGATTTCAAACCTCCATCAAGCAAATACACTAATATGACATGAGAATGAACATCAACAAAAGTAACCAAGTACCTAAACCCTGATAGATAAGAAGAATACTAGACCCCAAATATCAAAATGAACTAACCTAGACAGAACACTAACAGGACTTGGCATAAAGGAAATAACACTTGATTATATTTACAAAGCTCACATGCATTAAATTCAAATTTCATCATCCCTATGGCTTTTCTCTTAACCGAATTTTCAAGAACAAAAAATCTCTCTCTACATGTGAATTCCTTTCCAACTCAAAGTTCCAAGGCAGTGTCCTCTCTCTAGCAAATTTGTACTAGTTTGTCTCTCCAATGATGTACAACATATTTTGGAGCCCATTTAGTGTGACAAAAGTGGACATCAGAAGTTATATGTTATTTTATTTTGATGTATTCTCTTTATTTGAAGCCTAGATCATATGTATTAGAATATCTAATTGCATTATATTTTTAAGTACTTTATTTTTTACCCTTGTAATTGGTGGAATCATAATATTCTTCAAGCATATACGTTTTTTTTTTTATCATAGCTATGTCATGGACCATACCGAGCCTTTATGTTATTGGGTTTGATAATAGGCATGACAATAATTGTAGATTCAGTGGTAGGTAAAACTTCGGTAGTGCGTTTACTAGTAGGTTTAAATTTGGTAGTATGTTTCAAGTTAAATGTAGGTATGGATACAATAGTAGGCTTGAATATTTTAGTGTCTTTTGGTCTCCATTTTATTTTGATAAATAGAAAGCTTTGTAATGTAAATTACTTGCGTATGAATGGAAAAAAAAAAATCAATTGCTTCTATTTTGTCACTGTGAGCTTTTCCAAGAGGACTTCTTGAGTATGAAAGTTCAAAATAATTGAAGGACTTTGCAGAAAGAGGATTATATCTATGGCCGAGGGCTACTCATTTAGTTCAATATGTGATTATTATAAGTTACATGTACGATATATATAGGCTCTCGTAGGATCTTCTTACATTAGAATTTCATTATAATTGCTTCTTTTTTATGAGTTTGTTAATCGCATATTAGAGCTCATCTTATCTTGAAAAAAAAAAAATCTTTTAAGTTCAACCAATAGTTCATATTAATCCACTAGTATCTAGTTATACCGTTAGCTAGTCTACTTTAATGATCGGTGAAGAACTATCTTGCATATTTTTAAATAGCATTCTTATTGTTCTACATCATTCAACTTCCACTCTATACAAGCCTAATTTATACATGCCACCATTAAGAGTGAATTTAAGAAAGTCTCAAAAAAAATTCAAAGGAAATTTTGAGAGAAAAACAAAGAAGAAGATTAAGAACGAAATCATCATCAAGTGTCCATCACCAATTAGGAATCAAAGCGATTCTATTATGTCACTAGTTTTCTACACAAATTTGTGTATCCATGGCAATCACAACTGAAGAACTATCATGCACATTTCAAGTTCACTTTAAGGAATCTAAATTTATTTTGTCGAAAAGTTCCAATACTCTTATTAACCTCCACACTATAACCAAAAAGAAAAATACAAAACAAAATAAACAAAACGCTTGAAAATCATTACCTGTGCTGAATCTCGCCCAAATCCTGCAGAAATCGCGGCTACAGTCCCATCCCTCTGCAACGGCGCTGAAGTGTCCTATCCCGAATGCGAAGATGTGCTGAATTGAGTCGTTAAATACGACGACGAAGCATAGCCTTCCGGTGGTTATTGGTCTCTTCCACTCGGTCGCAAGCCAAAGACGATCCCATTACCCCCTTGCTCATTCCTTACCTTCTAAACCCCCCTGTCGTGAAACCTCCAAGCCCGACAACCTCCAAACCCAATCTTCCCGACGCTGCAGGCTACCTCCGAACACATCCTCCCTATACCCAATCTTCTCTGAGGCCCAAGTCGACCCCAAACGAGCGCAAGCCGCCGAAGCCTCCCGACCCCTAGTTCTTCCGGTACAGAGAAAGAGAGGGAGAGTGAGAGAGAGAAAGAATTCTCCCTACCTTTCTAATTCCTGCCGACTGCCCTTGCTCCGGCTTTCGCGCGCTTCTTTCATCAAATCCCGTACGGGATTTATGATAATAAGAGGGCAACGGAGGATTTAACTCACTGTGAGATTAAACGGTTGCCTAAACCCTCTCAAATCCCGCATGAATCCTGTATCAGATCTTGCATAAATCCTATTTGACGGGATTTATCCCAAATCCTGACCGGATATAGCATAAATCCATCTTTTATTATTATTAATTATAATTGATTTAGTTAACTATAGTTAATTTTTGTTAACTACAGTTAATTTTTATTAACTATAATTGATTACTACTAATTATAATTAATCTCATTTAATTATAATTAATCTCTATTAATTATAATTATTTTAAAAAAAATTAATTAATTTTAATTAATTATAATTTTTTTAATTAAGTATGATTAATCTAAATTAATCATAATCATTTAAAGTTAATTATTGTTAAATATAATTAATTTTAAATTAATTATGATTAATTTAGGTTAACTATAATTAATTTTAGTTAATAATATTTTTTTAAATTAACTATTATTAATTATGATATTTTCTCATTAATTACAGTTAATTCTAATTAAATATTGATTAATTTTCATTAATTACTATTACTTATAATTAATTCTGTATTAATTACAATTAAATTTTATTAATCATAACTAATTTCCTTTAATTATAATTAATTGCTTTTAACCAATAAGAGAAATGCAAAAGATGTTCTCTTGCCTCGATCCACGAGCCGACACCACCTCGCCACTCGCCAGGTATAATCTTCTAAACTTAAAACTCTGAGAGCCCACTATCGTCTTTTACGGCGGATCGAAAAACCGCTCATACACGTCTTTATTGTGCGTGGTGGGATGAGACCACGGTGCAGCGCTTACAAAGAGATATGTAATCACCTAAAAGCCTCATTTCGAAGTTCGTGGCGGATCGGAAAATCGCCTATACATGCCTTTATTGCGCTTTGTAGGAAGGGAACCCGATGTGATGTCTACGACGAGGCGTGGTTACTCGTAAGTACACTCGAGCGAGGGGAAAACAAATTGGGTTTTAAAACAAGTACCCTCGAAGACCCCATACACCCCTTTATTGCGCATGGTGGGAATGAAGATCATGGTCGCAGTGTCTAAGCACACCTACCATACATGCTTTTATTGCATGTGGTGGAAAGACCTAGTTTCTCGTAATTTTCCCGAAGCGGGTGGGGTGGGGGGATGCCGGGAGGCTTACGAAATTTCGGGTAAACATAAAACCACACTTGAACCTGATTTGGACTCAAATGAACACGAACTAGTGGACTTGAGCATGAACTACAATGACTTGTATTTGAACATAAATCAAATGATTAATCAAGACTTGAACCTAAATAAAATAAGTTCGAACTTGAACCAGATTTGAATATAAGTGAATATAATTTGAACTCGAGCAAAGACTTGATTTGGATCACAGGGGACTTGAACAAGAACCTGAACTTTCAAGAACAACATGAACTCGAACTGTACAACATCAAGTGGAACTTGGACTTGAATGTGACATAATGCATACGCACTGGACTTGCAAACGAATTTAAAATGAGAACTTGAACCTCAATGAACCATGTCTTCAATATAAAATCAAACTCAAAACAAGCTTGAGCAAATGATGTTGAACTGGATTCAGATGCAAATAACAAACAACTTGAACTAGGGTCCGATCGCAAGAGACTTGAACAACATAAACTATAAAGAACTTATATGAAACACACAGGACTGAGCCTTGGATGAATTGGCCAAATTAAAATCTAAATGCATCATGGTCATCCTAGTGAATAGCAAATATTCAACTACCATGATGACTTTCATCGATTAACCATGTGTAGTCTAGTTGCAAGTGGAGGCATAATGATATTTCAGTGAACCTTACAACACATGTGCAAGATGAGTTGAAGATGAAAACCAAGTCATCATCAACAAGAAAAAATGACTTGTGGATCCGAACTTGAACTATAGTTAGAAAATCAAATATTAATTTGATGGGTGTACAATTATCTTGAGATCACAAGTATCGATCATTGAATTTGACAAGCATGTGGAAACAAGGAGTTCGCGATCATACCATGTCTACAAACAATTCATCTAAATAATGAAGGATACACAGTGGATACGACAGGTCCTTCACATAACTACAGTGTATTGTCTATAAATGAAGGAAATCAATATGACGATTATAAACGAGCAACAAATGTAACAACCTCCTCAAATTCAACATCATATAGTATGCAAATGAACACAACCACCCGTCATTCAATTTATACGGGAAGAATATGCAATGAATGCAATTCACCTAGAAGCCAAACATCGAGGTACATATGGGTACACCAACTCATTGACAAACGACAAAGTCATAAATAAATACACACAGAGCAGTATGTGATGTTCATCATGATGTCTGCACTCAATATTAACATACGAACAAGCATATTGGACATGCAAGTAATGACAAGTAAATGTTGTACATCTACCATATGTACAAGACATATACATATCTGCGAGCTGTCGTAACAGAAGGCATTGAATGCTAG
Source organism: Dendrobium huoshanense (assembly GCA_016618105.1). Taxonomy (NCBI): domain Eukaryota; kingdom Viridiplantae; phylum Streptophyta; class Magnoliopsida; order Asparagales; family Orchidaceae; genus Dendrobium; species Dendrobium huoshanense. The sequence continues at coordinate 27,445,673 of CM028348.1, forward strand.
GACACCTCTATATCAACAATACTGTTCAATGTTAAGCAAACATATTGATTTGTTGCAAGTGGAAACAAAAGATATACAACAGATATACGCTTTTACGAACTGTCGTAGGAGACTTGTTGTACATTCAATGCATCATCCCCAACAAAATGTAATATGGCTACATCAAGTACAAATGACTACGTGCCACTGTGAGAAACTCGTGATACATACAATGGGCCATTTACAAGCATCTACCAGTATAAAACAAGAGATTTGTTAGTACGTACACTATAATCTATCTAAAGAAAGCAACAAGTAGTGCACGACAATCTACCTGTACAATGCAACAAACAACTCAATCCACAAGCTGCTACAACACATCATCAGATCTGCAACTTCATTGCAAGCGGACAAAAGATGTTTATAAATATTACAAAATACTCATACACATGCACTATAATATGTACGCACATGGGTACACTAAAGGGAAAAATACAATCACAAAACCCGCATGGGCCATGACGAGCGTGTTTTTGATACACACGTGACGTTTAGGGAAGCTGCGCGGGCTAAATGATGAATCTAAGTTCGAACCCGATCCTTCTCGACGCGGTTTGAACCATTAAATAAATATGCATTCATGAAGTCAAAAAGGATATTTATTTTATACATTCATATTAGGCATTCAAGACCCTTTATAAGAAAAATTCATCTATAAAATCAGGCACCCGCATGGGCCCCGGCGAGAGTGTTTCGATACACATGTGACGTTTAAGAAAGCTGCGAGGGCTAATGATGAATCTAAGTTCGAACTCGATCCTTCTCGACACGGTTCGAACCATTAAATAAATGTGGTCATGAGGTCGATCGGGATATTTATTTTATACATTCATATTAGGCCTTCAAGGCCCTTTATAAGAAAAATTAATCGATAAAATCATTCACCCGCATGGGCCCCGACGAGCGTGTTATTGGTACACACGTGTCCCTGGGGATGCTACGCGTGTCAAATGGTGAGTCCAAGTTCAAGCACGATCCTTCTAAGCGGAGTAGATGGAAGTCGACATGGCCGAACCATTAAATAAATTTGCGGTCCCGAGATCGGCCGAGATATTTATTTTATACATTCTTATTAGGCTTTCATGGCCTTCAATAAAGAAAACTCACTAGCAAAATCATAAAGCCTACGAAACATGATCCTCTATCGACAAGTTGACAGAGTCAACAAGGTTCGATTAGTTAGCAAGAATGATCCCAAATACCCCGATGTTGGCCGTTTTGAATGTTTATCTTAACCGAAGGGGTTCACAAACACTTTCAAATGCATTCTAAGCTCCACCCAAATGCCCACAAAAAAAATTCAAAAAATCCTAAAATCCAAATATTTAAAATTGAAATAATCCATCAAATAACTTAAAGCAAAAATACATCCACCATCCGCAACTGTTTATCGAGGTGGACAAAATTTGAATGTAATTCAGCTCACATTGAGCTAAATGCCTAGTCGAAAATATCACTAGGATTCATTCTCAAATAATCTCCTGCTAGTAAGGACGTGGTACGTGTCCTATGACCGGCAGTTTTGCCACCAAATGGCACCGCAGGATAAACGATTATGACCCGGGACCCTCTGAACAGAGTGATTTTGCCGCCAAATGGTACCATAAAATACCGGTTATGACCAAATCCAATACGTTCCTTAGTGGCATCAAATCCTTGAGATATGAATCAATAAGATATGATCGATAGGGCACAAATCCCTTTATTAGCTAAGGTGAATTCAAATTTGTCCCTTTAAACAAACATTCATCTTAGGTCTACAAGGTTCCCTTGGACGAAACAATCCATGGCTGCCAACAAGGATCCTTCTGTTAAGTTTGGTCGACTATCTCCTCTGACTAAGTAGACCAGGGTTCACAATGGCCCGAGACGACGGAACCATGGGATCTTGATTGGGTCCATCATCCATTCCCCCATCATACGCTTTAAGGGCAAAATGATGAAATTTCCAATTTTAAATATCAAATCTTCAAACCCTTCAAACTTCCAATATCCTAAGCTCATGATGCTACTATATGCCGGATCCCATTTATCTATGGATACAGCATATTCACTCGACGACTAGCCATAATCGAAAGTTCTCTCTCGCTATCAGGAGGGGTAATTAACTATAGGGGCTTGCGCCTATAGGAAATCAAAACTCATATCATAAAGTCCTCACATAATGAGAGCAAAATCACTTGGTAGTGTGTTATCTAAAAACTCATCTGCTTTCAAAATTTACCCCGGAACTTAAATCCATTAAAACTCCCCCCGAAGAAAGCAACAGCGGGCAGAGGCCCCGGCCAAATTTTCGGAGCCCACAACTCTTTTTTGTTTAGACAGTTTTGTGGCATCCCATCTAACAGATTGTAGCCAGTATCATGCCATTGTGCTTCTCATGTATAAATTATACAAAAAATCAAAGCTCAAATTCAAGTAAATCATTGTTATACGTAATTCTTGACAAGCTTCACATTAGAAAGGGGATCCGCTTTAATTGTGGAGTTATTTCTTTTCATAAGCATTCACGCCAAGAGATGTAAATACTGTGTCCCTTAGATACAAACCTGTAAGTTTAATAATCAGCATGCAGTTATCATCTAGAACCCACTCCCAGAACTACTGCCACACAAATTGGATGCATGTATTTAGGTCCAACAAATGTCTTATTTTGCCTCCGATGTCAGTCTTTTTCAATTTACCAAGTAACTATCTGCATTACTTAAATGTTAGGTTTATCTTGACAGATCAATTTATTATCACTACAAATAAAAGAGGACAGAAATTAAGCTGCTTGAAACTATTTACCTCCAGAGATTTAATCAACCTATTGTTTTGCTGGTCATCATCATGTTTCTTCATAAGATCATATAACTTCCCCTGGTAAGCAACATTGATTTCTGAAATTATTTCAGCAGGTAGATCCTTAATGACACTCATATCAAGATGACTAACAGGTGGCAGTTCTGAACTAGAATTTCCATAAGAACTGGAATTGAATAAATTAGCATGCAATGCATCTGAACAAGCAGCAGCCCTGTCAAAACACAACTGCGAATTTTCATGAAGCTTCCCATGGTGTTGCAAGTCTAGCAGGTGTTCTTCACTAGAAGACGATTCTGTAAATAGGAGGAAAAAAAATTTCATCACTGGACAAGAAATATACTTTACCTATAAAGCATATGAAAATAGGAAGAATGAGAAATTTTAGACAATTAAGGGTAGAATCCCCAAGAGAATTTTCTGGCACCCACAAAGTCAACACATTTTCTAATGAGGCTGAAGTGGCCCAACATCACATCTTATTATATATAAAGAGAGATTGTTGTTCTATTGGGAAAAAAACCAAACGCCATTTTTAGGTCAGGTTCCAATCTTCAAGAAGTAAATTAAATTTTAAATAAACAGATTTCCTCTAATGCTTATATCAAGGTTTATTTAAAACTGAGGTCTAAGCTTCCTCTGAGCGCAAGTCCTCATAATTAATTACCCCTCTTGCACGTGAGAGAGTACTCTCAATTAAGGATGGATTACTTCAATATAATTTTAAATTTAAGCATGGTAATCAATAATTTGTTTCGATTAACGGGAGAAGTTTATAGAGGATAGAGGTAGACCCGATCAAGATCCCATGATTTCGACATCTCGAAAATATCAACAATCCCAGTCTACCAAAACTAATGACCCATAGTTCATATTGTCCAAGGAACTTATTAGCATACATGAGTTGCCCCCTCTCATGAATTCTTATAGACTGAGGTGATTGAGTGTAGACTTGACATAGAATGAGGCTTGTTAATCTATTTAGGAATTGCCCATTAATTTGTTCGAGGATGGGGCTTATTGCTCCCTGTAAGAGTTGCCCGCATGCAATTAGAATGAGGCTTATATCCAATGGAAAGTTCAAGCGTTCTTTTTTTTTTGTTCTTTGCAATACTCATTCTTGGGTTTTAATATGAATATATTTAAAATACCTGAAAGATGTCGAATGGATATTAAGGTAGCAACTTGAATTTAGGTACATTCTAATCTATATATACGTCTTTTAAATAAGTGTCTTGTAATTTTACTTTGCAAGTCCGTCAGCTTCATAAAATAAAGACTATATTAGGCTCCTTGAATTTATTAGGAGCTAGCTAACAGGAATTAGAGTCTTTTGTTTGTGAATTTGATCAATCGAGCCAACATTGTTTATATGTTACTTGAGCATTTAAATAGGCACTTTACAAACAAATTTGTGTAAATGCCGATACATCTAAGTCATTTGAAGCTTTATGCTTTGCTTTAATTTCATTATTTAAATGTCAACATTTAGTTGACCATCATGTAATATTTGATTATATTTATTTATTTGTTGGCGGGTGCTAGAGCCAATAAAAGCCGAGGGTCAATATTTCCAATTAGCGTTGCTATAGTTTGAATACATAGATCATTGTAATACAACTCTGTTTTAGTGCAAACTATTTTTATCTATAATAAATAAATATATTAACATGATTGTCCTTACTTTTGTCATTTCATTATCTCTATTTTAAAGGAATATTATTCCCCTTTCTTTTATTTATGTATATAAATACTAGCAAAGGCTCTCTCTCTCTCTCTCTCTCTCTCTCTCTCTCTCTCTCTCTCTCTCTCTCTCTCTCTCTCTCACACACACACACACACACATATGAACAAACAAAAGGAAAGACCTTATGTTAAGCTTTAATAAGATAATTTAACGAATCATAAAATATATTTAGAAAATTTTTCATCACATATAATTTGAAATTAAAGACAAATCTCATATTTCTTTTTTTTTTCCCTAAATTGAATTAAATTTTATCCTTTTGCTCAAAATATAAAATTCTTATTTTATTTTATTTTATTATTATTATATATTTTAAGAGAATTACTCAAAATTTCAACAACCACCAGACATCCCACCCCCGCTTAGGAGGGTGTCCGGTAAGCATTTGCCTATGTTTATCCCGGTCGGATCAAACGAACAACAGATGCGGGTCTTCTAATATTTTCATTCCTGACCGGATTAAAGATATAACGGACAAAGGCCTTCATGTCTTCACGCATACATGTAATATGACTATAATTAACTTCATTTAATTGAGGGCGATTTCATTGATTATTGTGTGTTGTCTAACTTTTGCACAATATTGACGCATTGTTGGCGTCGGATTGAAGTCGCAGGACGAAGAGGGTTGCCTACACGGTTGAGAGGAAGGGGCTGACACAAGATGAGTTCAAAGATGTTGGACGGAACAGGACGCATGTAGAGCAACGGTCGGACGGAAGCGAGAGCAAGGTTGCGGATTACAACCAGACTGCGGGTCGGAATGGGCTTTCGTGCAGACAAGAGCGAGGTAGATTGCGAGAAGCGAGCGGACAAGAGCAGAAGAGAACTAGGTGGATCGCAGGATGCGAGCAGAGTGGATCGTGGGATGTGGGTCTTGGAATGCGGAAGATAGAAGATGGGAGCGCGATGCAGGTCTAGGATCACAAGAGAAGCAGGTTGCGTGCGCGAGCGAGACAAATGGAGGGAGCCGGGCTGACCTGGGGGTTGGAGACAGGAGAGAGGGCAGGATGTTGATTTCAAGTCCAGACGTGAGAGAGGCAAAGGTCGCGGGGAGCAGAGTTGCAGGAGCCTTTTTCTTTTTCTTTTATGCCGAGCTGGTGGTTTCATTCGTCTCTCACCTCTTTTTTTTTCTAAAAGCCATATGGATTACGGAGTTACCAATCAGAACAAGGGGCGGTTACGAGATGTGGGCTGATGGAGATTTATTATTATTATTATTTTCAAACGGTAATGTAACTTTATAATAAATTATTTTGAATTAAAATTGTTTTGAAAATTTAAATATATTACCTCCTCTTTTTTATTATCTACAGGGTCATTAAAACAAAATTAACATATCACTTTCCTTAAGTTTTAAGAGGAAAAAGCTATTGCTTACAGAATTTCAAGCAACGGTAATTTTTTCTTCTTTTTTTCTTAAAATAAAATCTTCAACATTGTTGATAAATTCAGTTGTTATTCAAATTTAGTTGCTTTGTTATTGGCGTTATTGTTTTGGCAACAATTGTGTAGGAAATGTGTGAACTGAGTGCATGCAAAGAGCATTTTACATTCTAAATAAATAGTTCATATGTAAACAGGGAACATTTTGGACTAAAGTTACATTCTACATATATAACTAGTGAACAAAAAGTCCTCTTATACATAATAAGAAATCAGCAATTACCTGCTGCAACCCTCCGGCTGTCTACAGTCTCTTCTCCCACCTTGGCAGGTATCTTAAGCCAGGACTCAATAACATTATGCGCATGACCTTAGAAATCAAAAGAAGAAATGCATGAAATAGCACCACTGCCAATAGAAGCATTGCTCCCTTCCCTCCCATCTTCCAACAAGTGAACAATGAAGCATATAAAACATCTATAGCATCATATGTGCATGTATTTTTTTAACTTGGATGATTTACTAGCATAAATTAATACAAAAACGATCAACATAATGCACTCACACACAAATTCAGAGTTTCAACAAAAAGAATACTCACAAGGATCTATCATGGACTTCATATGCATGGTTTGAATTGCTGTTTGTTTCCATGAGATTGTAATGGTAATAAATTGGTTTCTAAATCTTAAGACATTATTTATTAGGAATTTCAGAGTTTCACATTTTTTGAACAATAGAATGCCATTCACCATGCTCTAATCAGAAGCACTTAGGAGGATAGCTATTTATAGAGAAGATCAATCATAAACCTACAATGTAACAAAGACACAACCAATATGAATTTATTATTCAGGATATAGATTTGGGTAATTTTTCTAGATTCATGTACTAATTGAAATTTTTTGGAAAAATATGGGCATTCAAAATATAGTTGAAGGTAATTTGAACCACTTTCCTAACATTCGTACATCCAAGCAACTAGAAAAATGAATTCCACAATTACATAGCTAGGCATATTAACAATTCAAAAAATAAAGTTGAACAAAGATCAACGTTAGCATTCATCAGACCTTGCCTATTCCCATCCACAATCTCAAGCCTTGACATTTGTAAGCCAACACCACGAACTTCCTTGGCATCTTTAACAAAAACAGTTTAATGATGAGTTTCTAATTCATGAAAGGCATTTTGAACAGAAGAACCAAAAGCAGATAAAGAAAACATTATCTATGCGTTTTTACAAACCTAGCTTCATTTAGTAATTTTGTTCTGTTCGAGTGTAGTGCTATTTGGCAGAAAATAAAGTTTTATCTATATTCTCACAGAAATAAACAAGATGCTGTACATGTATGTTGCCACGGTGGTGAAATCATGAACCAGGTGCACATGTAATATTGCACTTTCTGTCGCAACTTGCCCCCACAAATCTAAATTCAATTTCAGATGTTTGCAAAACAAGGCAACTAAGAAGCATTACCAAGTGAGGCATTAGCCTTTTTTATGTGCGTTGATAAATGCACCATTTTAACAGGTCAACAAACAACAATTCACAAGTTTCGTAAACATGTCTCTAGTTTAAATTGAAGACCATATCATACAAAAAAGGAACCATTTACATAAAATGAAAAACTTAAGCGCTGTAACAAGGCAGGAAAAATATCTAATGCCCAAAATTTTGAAACCATTCTGAAAGATAGACAAGATCAAAAACATATTAGAGCAGTATAAAAAAGAAGTGATAGGTAGGTTAGAATGTATATAAAAGTTGAAGAGTACACAACCTAAAAGTGATGAAAAAAGTAACAATAAATGACATACAACTTTTATTTTGCAGGAAATGGCAACTCAAATTAGCCATTTCCACAGAGAAAGGACCATACATGTCAAAGGTGAATGGCACGGCATGGCACAAAGTTCTTTATGGAGCATGGCACATAGCGCACAGCGCGGCGCACGCCATTTTAAACATGGCGGCGCACAATATAAAATAATTAAAACATATATATTTTTAATATTAAATACCATTAAACAAGAAATAAATGATTAATTAGAACAAAATTTAAGCATATACATTCGACCAAACAACAAAAATGATAACTTTAAATCTTACAGAAACATACATCAATAGATTTGAGCATGATTTAAGCATAATTTAGCATATATCCCACCAAATAGCAAAAATGATAGCTTCAAATCCTACAAAAAAGTTAAATCCTTAAATTTTTTTGTTGATGTTTTATTAATTTGATGTTTACAAAATAATTAACTATGAAATTAATATATAAACCTTAAAAAATTTAATTATAATTTATAATTTGAAATTTAAATCATGTTAGCAAAATAGCATGGGTCATTTGTGTCTTGCGCCATGTGTTACTGCCCATGCATGACGCAAATAGCGCATGCTATTTTAATGAGTTGCGCCGTGCCACGCCAAGCAAATAACGTCATATGTTCGCTGTGTGCCATTACGCATGCCATTTTGCACCATTGACATGTACTGAAGGGACACACTTCTTAATGCAGGACTTAGTAGAATTTAAATGAACGCGATAAGAACTTCCACATTTTGAATAAGAGCAATTAATAATTACGAACGTTGGCTACTAAACGATAATAGAAAACAAAGAGGGATGGCTTTGCTTGGGCCAAATCACATGCTAAGAGTTAGAATCACCAAAGTAATTAGAATTTCAATCGTTGCAAATTAAGTAGTTATTCAATAGAATCCCTAGGTTAACAATGAGATTAGAAAACATAGAAAATTAAAACTCAAATCCTATGTTTACTAAGTGAAGGCATAGAGCTTGGCACGACTCCTTGTGTTTGAATCACAACCTACAAGAGCATAGGATTAGAAGATAATTTGAATAGGAGAAAAAGTTCACCCTCGTCTTGGAACGGAAGTGATTTGCCACTGAACGTAGGCAAGCTGCTCTTCGATTGCTTCAGACAAGGTGAAGATGATACGATCCATGCATTCTTCAGAAGAATTGTCTAATTCCGGGTAGACGTCGAAGAATGTTGACCGGAGAATGTCGACGTTTCCTTGCTCGTTATAGACGAAGCCGGAGTCAAGGTCGGGTTCGGCCATACATCGATTCCGTAAGGTTGTAGTGTTTGAGACGAAGGTCTTGACTTCCCTTAAGGACTCCTCTTGAGAGAAAGAAGTTTCTCTCCAGGATTCAAGTGGAGAGGAGGGAGAGAGGTGGCCAGCCAAAGACGGGGGGGGGGGGGGGGGGGGCGTGGGGAAGAATTAGGTTCAGATTTTAGAGGGAGGAAGGTGGAGGGAAGTCAAGCAATTGTTTCCCTAATTAATCCTTGAACTTGGAAAGGATTTAGGTAGGATTAAGAAAGGGGTGAGGGCGGGTAAGAGAGAGGGAGAGGGTTTGAATTATTTTCAAGAGAGGAGCTTGAAGTTTTGAAATAATTCCATAGGGGACCATAAAGGGGGCCGGCGGTATAGGTGGGGAGGATTTGGGGAAATTAATCAAGGTTTAATGCTTTCTTAAATAGGATTCTCTAATTAGAACATAGGATTTAATTCCAATACAACTCAAATTAATTTTGGATTTAATTTTCGAAACTTTCCTAAAATATAATTCTATTTTAGGAAACGTTTCAAATTTAAATTTGATTTTGAATGATTGAAATCGTCACCTTCCAAAAGAGAGGATATGAAATAGGAAAAAAATAATGAAAATTGTAAATTTGGGAGCAAAGTAAACAAGGGGGCCGGCGGTTAGGTTAGACTTGGGCTAGGGTTAGGTGGGGTGGTGAGATTAAGGAGATCACCCGATCAAGGGGAACCTCTTTGGGTGGCGGCGGCTATGTGGAGTGGGGGAAAAGGGGGCTAGGCCGGTGGTGGGATGGGGAGGTAGCCGACAGTGGAGTTTTGGAGAGCCAGTGGTTTGGGATAGGGGAGCCGTGGGATGGAAAGGGAAAGGAGGAAGAAAGAAGAAAAGAAATACGAAGAACTAGCCACGAACCCGGACTCTTCCAAGGTTGGTGGGTGATCCGCTTCCGTCTCCAAGGGATTTCTCTCCCAAAACCTCTCAAGCTCTCACAATAACTCAAAATGCAGAAATTTTATTATTCATTCCTTCAAAAGAAAACATAAGGGCTATATATAGCCTCATACAATGGACGGGAAAATAAAAAGATCACTTAGGCCTTTGGGCTTACACATGACAAACCCTTAAGGGGTAAAAAGAGAAATACAACTAAAACAAATACAAAAGCAAATAAATAAAATAAGTACATATGAGGACTCAAAAATAGATCTGCGCGATCGTGGTCGTAGATGCCGACCACGCCTCTGATAAACTTTTCATGCTCTAATGTCCCCATCACTTCTCCCTCCGTATCAAAGCTGAGAATACTAAGCAGCACAAAAGCTTAAAAGCAAGAAAAACTCTGGCAATAGAATCTCCAAAATCACTCACACCTTTAGAGCAGAACCCATGCACTGGCAATGATGTTATAATGGTGGTAGGGTTGGCCAAGGCTAGAAATAAAATGATGTTTGTAAGGAACAACATAGGAGAGAGGAAAAAAAAAACACAAAGATAATTACAAAGGTCCCATCCAAGATATTGAAAGGGAGAAGAGCCAAGTCAATTCAAAATACTTGATAAAAACTCTATTATTTCTTCGATAAAATAAAGTTACAAGAGGATAAAACATAGGAAATAACATATAATAAGCAAACATGGTTGGCCATTATATTTTTGGAAGGTTTGCGACCACTTCAAATTACATTATTTGATTTATTTAAAAGGAGTTGGACATAGGAAATTTGGAAGAATTGTGGTAAATAAAATAAAACAAATGTTGAATTATAATCATGAAGGAGACAGACAAGCCCTTTATGGCAAGAGAGTGACACATTAACAAGATCATATTTTGATTTCCAATAAGGAAGGCAAGCCAATGCTAACTTTTTAGGAGATCAGGACTTGATTTAGCATATGTAGAGGATCATTAAGTGGAGGTACTGACCAAGCACGAAAGAAAAAGGATTGGAAGTTTTCATGACCGATCTTGTGCTTTAAATATTTACCTTGTAAGGGAGGAGGTCAATCATGTGTACAAGGAATGGAAATCCAACCCTTTATTATATCTACTTGCTTGATCTTAATCTAATTAACCACCATATCCATGCTTAAGATTGGATGCCGGTGCTACATCACCAATTCTTAAAGGAAAAGATGATAATGAACCGAATAAAATAAAAAATAACCACATAAATATGATATGCCTATATGTGCGATCAAATTCAATAAAAAAAATAACCCAAATGGCTTAAAACCTAGTTGTGTTATTTTAGGTGTAACCAAATAGATTGAGTTTAAATTTTGAACTTTCATGAAGACATTCATCATTAACAATATTGATGCAATTTAATTTTGTTCATAATATTTCGTCATAAATTAGTATATCAAGATATCAAGAACTAAAAGAAAGTTCATATTAGTATGACACATAACCTTAGCAAAAAAATTTAGCATACTTCAAGAGTTGTGTTATCAAGTTGTTTAATTGATTCTTCAACAACAATAGGCATGATTTGTTCATTTTCATATCTGGGAATAAATTGAAATATTTTAAAAGTTTAACAAAGTCCACCGAGATTTTTTAGGTAAGTTAACAAAGCCCACCCAGAGCCACAGTTACAATATGCCGCAAATAAAAGCAACAAGGTCTTTTGATTTCTCTATGGGGCCTAATTGACAACAAGTACGATTTAACTTTATTAGGATACAATATATAAATCCAAATTTAGTAAATCATGAGTGTTAAATCCTAAAAACCATTTGGCAAGATAACTGTTAAATCCTATGAGACTATCACAGGCAATGCAATTGAGGATTTAAGGCAATTAGTTCATTAAAAATTCAAATTTCATTTGTGATTTAAATTTAATTAACATTTTAAATAATAATTACTTATAAATTTTAATTTTAATTATTGTCCATAAGTTATAATTATAAATAATATAATTAGAAGTAAGTTTAATTACAAAAAAAATTTACTAATAAGTTAATTATTAACTAAAGTACTAATTATCTCATCAATTATTTAAATGCTATTATAATAAGTATTAGATTACTAGATACATTGATAATTTAATAATTACTTCTTTAATTATTATTTTAAACAATTATTTAATTATTATAAATACAACAAAATATTTAATTAATTATTTAAGTGTTACTTAAATAAATTTTTAATTACTAAGTATACTACTAATTATATAATTATGTATTTAAATATTCTATTACTAACTAATTAAAATGGAAATTAGTTAATTATTATTTAATGAGAATATTTGGCAATATAACTTAGGATTTAAGATGGTTAGTTTATTAAAAACTCAAATTTTATTTGCATTTTAAATCAAATTTATATATTAATTTAAATTTTAATTACCATCAATAAATTATATTTATAAATAATATAATTTGAGGTTAGCTTAATTATCAAATTATATAATTAATGATTTAATTATAGATTATTGTAACAGCCCAAATTCTTAATTAACGAAATATTATTCCCTTTGACCTAAGAGCCTCACGGTTTTGTTATGTTGGTATAACTTCTCAGTAGGTCACCCATTCCAGAATTTGCTCTAGGATGAGCACGCTTAACTATGAAATTTTTTAAATGAAATTCCAACCATTACACCAAAAGATGCATCGATTTTTAAGAGTTTAGCATTTTTTACTTAAGGGGTTTCATAATCTCCCCCACTTAAGTAACTGGCATTCTTGTCAGCATCTTTATCCTAGAATCATCCACTAGACAGATAGGATTATAGAGTTGACCTCTATAAGTTTAAGTGGTGGCTTTCGTCATGTAGCACTTTGTCCCATATAGGATTGAAGAGGTGGCTCCCATAGCGTAGCACTTTGTCTTGTATAGTACTTAGTTCCCATCTTCCGGCTGGTGTATTGCTCTGATATCATTTGTAACAACTCAAACTCTTAACTATCGAGATATTGGCCCCTACAAGAGCCTCACAATTTTGTTCTGTTGGTGTAACTTCCTAGTAGGTCACCCATCCCAGAATTTGCTTTTGGATGAGCATGCTTAACCGTGGAGTTTCTTAAATGCAAATTCAAACCATTACACCAAAATACGCCTTGATGTTTTAAAGTTTAGCTTCTTTTACATGAAGGGTTTCATAATTATAGTATTAATTATTAAATTATTTATTTAAGTATTATTTTAATAAGTATATAATTACTAATTACACTAATAATTATTTAATTATTACTTACATAACTAATTATTTTATTAATTATTTATTTATATAACTATTTAAATTTTACTTTAATGAGTTATTAATATTATTAAACATATTGTGTTATATTTAAATGTTATTTGTTTTTCCTCTTCTCCACTTCTTCCTTGTTCAAGTCCGCCTGCTTCAGATGACATAAGAGTTTAGAACTAGCTACATTCTTCAACTCCTCAAAACAACGTTCCCTTCCTATAGATTGTTACTTCTGCTTTGCGTGCATCTTCTTCACATGCATCTCGGGAAGTATAGTTTTGAAAGAGTCAAAAAAATCTTCTTAGCCCCTTTCAACGACATTGCTCAAGTCGAAAGTCGAGACAAGAGCTTGTTATGCCCATAAGCATCTTTCTCCCCTTTCGTGTGCTTCTTCATCCAAGTCCCGTAAATCCTTCGAACCCCGGGATTTATGCCAACAATGGGGTAACGGTGGACTTATCTCAATTTGAGATGTACAAGATTCTCAAATCCCATTTGGTAGGATTTCTATAAAAACCAGCTCAAATCCTACATAAATCCCGTTTACTAAATAGCCCCTCAGACTTCATAGCTCTCATGAAGAGATAGATGAACAATCTATTTACCACAAATATAAATTTTAATAACATCTCTCCCAAAAAGGGAATTTGAGCTAAACATTTTTATCTTACATTGGTCCACAAATTGACACAATCAGATTGGAATGTTCATATTAAAAAAAAAAAACTACTGATTAGCATACTCTAAAACATAATGGAAAGCAAAAATTTAGAACTATCAAAAAGGCTCGTTGTTCACGAACAGCTATTCCTGAACAATTTCAAACACAAGCTGATTCCGAATAAACAAATATTTACATAATCTGAACATAAACAGACAAGTTGTTTAAACCACTATTGAAATGTAGGGGCATCATCATCATTAGCCTCATCCCAAGTATTTGGCATCAGCTTTGCTAATCTGATTTTTTCATTCATTCCTCTTGAGTTTTGTATAAGGTACTACCTATTTTAAATAACTACTTTTTATATTATCACAACCGCATCTCTTCCCTTCCTAATTCTCTGATACTAACTATATCTATTCATCGAATGATGCATTTCTATCATTCATTGTCTATGTCCAAATTACCTTTTTTTTTTTTTTTTAATTATATTAGCCTTTACTAGATGTCGCTCTAACCATTCTACTAAGAGAAGCACTCCTTAGTCAATGAATTCTTGTGCATCTAGAGGACCCTCTATTATTAAAGCATGAAATTAGTTCCATTCTCTATGACTAATTCCCCCTTCAAAAATAAATCTTTACTCTCATTAAGGCTTACGCAAACAAAGCCTATAGCCTGCTTTCCACTGATTGGTATAGTAATAATATGAGAGTCGTAAATTAAATAAAAAAAAAAACCTAGAACCTCCTATTTATACAGGAAGACAATGGGTTGATGCACCACTGACATGAAAAAGAAAAGTAATGCAGAGCATGAAAACGTTCAATTGGAACTTACCAATGTGATATGAAGCAAAAATTTGCTTTGCTATCCTTAGAATCAAGGTCGGATCATCCGTAGCAACTGGAAGCTATCAAAATGTAAAGAAGAAGTAAAAATTAAAAAGTTAAGGATTTCAACCACTGCTAGAAAAATATTTCTAATGTGTAATTGGCATGACTTGTAGAAGGCATCAATTTCTTAGCACAGGGTAGAAATGCATCGATGGATAGATAAAAATTAATGCGGACAAGGTAAAGGACCAAAGGGATAGACCAAAAAAAAAATTAATATTAGTTGTATAAAGAGATTTGTACAAAATAATTTTAATACTTCAATCAACATTCAATAGAACTGAATGGAGGATGAGAATTCTTAAAGCCGAACCTAAGTAATTGTGATAATATTAATAATTAGGAAGATCAATGGGTTTGTGAATACCGTCATAGAGCGGCTAATGTTTTCGCAGTCACCACATCCCATGAATTTTACAGGTTCCTTTGCACCTTTTCTTCTTTTTTTAACCTAAGAAAGGCAGGCAAAAGCAGAAAGCCATATTGTCAGACTGAATATAATACCAAGAATTCATGTTTATCATCAATAACAACTTATGCCAGCAACTTGGGGCTCTGTCAAAGAATTATTTACCATTAATCATATAACAGACCAAGGTCAGATAGAAGATAATAATTTCTACAAGATAATATCAAGTACCTTTAGAGTGATAGTGCGTGCTATCATGCCACATTCCCGCAGACGGGAGGAAACCTCCTTCGAAAGGTTGTTAAGAAAATGTTCACACTAAAACAGAGGTGTAAAAAAATACTTCATAAAAATTGTACAATAACAACAAATTTTGCAAAACTTATCTTCGGACAAATACCCACATCCATGGTGTTACGAAATCTAACCCCCCAGTTCACTTCAGCGCCAATAGATTTTGTTTCCTGTGAAGCGCATCAAACATAAATGAATAAAAACTGAAATGAAAAGAATTATGATTTTGAGTAAAGGACGGCCAGGAACAAAACCATCACAATCAAATCAGGATATGTCCCTCTAAAAAACAAGTTTCTCAGCAAAAGATCTTCTTTCATATGAAACAATTATCAGCCAATATAATATACAGTTGATAGTTTTTTAATATAAAGAATCAGTAAAATAGAGCAAACAAATATTATCACCATACTCATCCTCTTCACAACGCTTCTCCCAGCTGCTTGGAATCATCTTTATAGATATTCACTCTTCATTTGTTCTTATTGAGTGCTCCATGATATTAAATTATTTTGCTCAAATCTTTTGGACGATTTCTATCAATTACTAACATTGAATTACCTTTTTTCTCATGATCCTTTGACAAGAAAATTTGACAACCTTTTATCAGTGTATCTTCTAGACTTTGACACGTCAATGAACCTGCTCAAACTACTTCATCTTCAATAGAGATTACTTCAAAGCTAAGCCCATTCTTATTAATTTCGCCACACATTCATTTCTACCAAGCATACTTTGGTTATCAATAACTTGTTTAAAATGCATCAAGTTAACTTGGTTTGTGTCCAATTGTCCTGGAATTCAATGCCAGCACATGCAACCACAGAAACACTATTAAGGGACATCACATGCCATGGGGCATTCTAGCTAAATTTCAAGTGGTTCAATGCCAAGTGCCAACCTAATATATAAAGTTGTTTGCAAGGATGCAATGAGCAGATGCTGTTTGGCATCAAGGATGTCAAAAAATGAAGCTTCTTAAGGCATGCACTACAAATTGACAGAGACCAATCCATGGATCAAATACATGGCTCGTAGCTTTTTCCATTACCATCATAATCATGCAGCATACAGAACATTTAAGAATTTGCTGGAAACTTTTGACCTTCAGTTTGTCAGAACAACAAAGGGGCCAAATCTATACATTGTAAATGGTAGAAAGTAGAAAGCCAAAAACCTTTCTCAGGGAATAAAAAAAAACTAAACAAAGATTCTGCATGCTCTGCATCTATCATTTCCAGAAAAAACATATAGCCAAGGATCACAGCTTAGCTGCAACTTTTTTTTTTTTTGTTATAACTTAAATACAAGGCTAACAGGAAAAACTGCAGGTCACCAGGACTTTTGGGTTTAATGAATTGTTACAACCACGCAATAATTTCTTTATTTCAGAGAGTATCATAGATAAGTGATGTAGACAGGGGGGGTCAACTCATGTCCAAAATAAATCAATTTTGGCCCCCTTCAAGTCTACAAGCTCAATCAAAATTGAGCTGAAATTTTAGCTCATTTATGAGCTGGTCTTTAGTTGGAATTCCAAAGGACGGAATTCCAAACCGGCCTTTGGAATTCCAAGAAGTGTTGTTTCCCATGTGTGGCTTCTTGGCTTCCACCATGGGCTATTGTTTTTGTGCCTTTGCCCCTTGGAATTCCGGCGGGCTGCTGGTTTTCCGAGCCTGGGATGTTTCTCGTGGCTGTGGCGCCTTGGTTCCGTGCAGCCTCCTTGTCTCCCGTGGCTGCTCCTTCGGTTCTTGGGCTTGAGCTGTTTTTCCATGAAAAGCATTTGGGTTTTAATGTTTGTGATGTTTAGAATTCCTATGTGAATTCATTGTTAGTGTCCTTTTGTATTCCCTTTTCATACCTATAAATATGAGGGGCTTGTTATGTTTTAAAATAGTTGAATGATATGTGATTTTTGAAAATGTAAACCTGCGGGTTTCATTGGAAAAGCTTGCGAGCTTTGTTCGTCTTCTTTCTCATCCCCTCCAGAAATCTTGCGAGCTCTTTCCAACCTTTCGTCTCGGCTTCTAATCTCTTTTGTCTCTCCGCAAGTGCCACTCCATCTGTATCTTTCGTCTCTAAGTAAAGCAACTTTAGGGTGTTTTTGATTTTCGATTCGAGTTTGTTAGATCGTCGTTTGTAGTCTTTTACTTTCTTCTTTTTAGTTTAATTTGAAATGTAAGAGTTTGTTCTTCCTCATCTTAGTCATCACCTTTCGTGATTTAGTGGGAAGTCGTCGGCTTAAGGACACAAATCTCTCGTGTGGGCGAGGGGTATAGGCTCCCTATATTTCTTGCCCCACCAATAAGAAAAACTAAATTTGAAAGATCATGATTTCCTGAATAACTAAAAGAAATACAGCCAAGTAGGCTTAAAACTCTATGGAATGTTCAAAGACAAACCTTTAGAACTTCAACTTTACGATCATCAATTCCTCTGCAGTAATTCCAAAGCATATCACCAACTTTTACCCCAAAGTCCTTGTGAAGAGTTGCCTAAATGTCAACAAGGATAAGTCATCATCACCATTAAACAAATGAAAAATTATTAATAGTGTAATTATTAAAGAACTTGAAATCATGATTATAATACTAGAAAAAGCTAAACAATACCTTCATGCCCAAAAAATCCTAAACAATGTAGTGGCGGCCTTGATATTACAGGGCTATGTAGTCATACAATTACACTGGTTACAAAATTTTACAAGAATAATACATAAGCACACACACGTGCTAAACTTGGATAAAACCTTTAAGCAAACAAATAACTAGTTCCTAAAATTGTGATTTTCTAGGAAATAGTCATACTAGTGTAACAATGTAACGTTTAACATTACAGGCATTCATGCTAAAGTTCAACTTGAGTTATAAAAATATTTAACAAAAGCAAAGGCTCAAAACAATGAGCATTTGATAGGGAATTGCATCATATTTCATCTTATCAATTATCTCACAAGTACATCATTTCAGGCTCAGAGACTTATTATCATCTGTTGTATCACAAACACTTGTAACGGTCTACAAAATACCTGTGGTGATGCAATGAATTTGTATCAAGACCATAATTTTTTTAGGTAATTGAATGTGAATAGCAACACAAACTACAAGATGCTATGTACTTCTAGTTGTATCATTCTTATTAATATTTATTTTTCCCTTTAACCTACTACCAAGATTGTGCATCATCATGCATCTAAAGCTATCTCAAATTCTACTTATATATAGAAAAAATTGTCCGGAGTTAGCTAATCTGGTCATAATAAATACCACATTGACCCCATCCAACTTCTATCTTATCTCTACAACTTCTGTTATAGAAATCGTAGCTTTCAAAGAGAGTTATTGATGCGAGAAAAAATTTGGGAAGGGCCCCAAATTTTTGCAAGAAAATGTTTTTCTTCCTAGAAACTAGAAGATACATAAAATACTAAAAAAAAGACACCTTTTATATCATATAAAGACACTTACAACTTTGACTTACAAACGACACATAAACAAACATAAAAATACACCTAAAGTTGCTTTTCCTTTGATTGAGAAGAAGAATACAAGTGGAATGGTACTTGCGGAGAGGAGGAGGCAAGAAGTCCAAGACGAAGATAGGAGAAGCTCGCAAGCCTTCCCAAGTAGTAGAAGAAGAAGAGGAACAATCTCGCAAGCAATCCAAGAAAACCCACAGGTTTTATCCAAAAATACCATTTTTTCAACCTCTTATTCATACAAAACATCTCCTATTTATAAGAAAAGAAAGAAGTTAAATAGCCACTATATTAGGGAATATGGAAGACCAAAAGACACCAAATAGAATGCCAAAAGACAGCAAATAGAAGGCCAAAAACAGCAAAATCTGTTGCAGCAAAAATGCACAGAAAAAAGGGAACCACAACACGGAAATCCCCTCCCAGCAGCTCACGAGAAACTAGCCAGCACATGAAACAAAGGGGCAAAGCACGGGAAACCAGCCAGGGGCCACGGTAACAGCAAAAGCCAAGAGGAAACCGAGGGGGCAAGGAGGAACCGAGATGGCAGCATGGGGAAGGGGAAATCCAAACTTTTCCACACATAATGAGCTGAAATTAGTAGAGAAACCTTTTTGAATTAATGAGCTAAAGTCACAACTTAAGCATTTATGAGCTAGAACCAAGTAGATCCAAAAAATTAGCTCCAAATCAAAGCAAACAACGCCCAAACCGAGAGCACCAACAGCCCAAGGGTGAAAATAAATTCTCATATTGTTTTGACCCCCCCTTTGCATGCATCAGATACTCCCCTACTTGAAAAACTCATCTCCTGATGAGTTGTCTTTTGGTTTGATCCGAGGAGACGGTGGAAGTGCATCTAACTCTTGAATCTTTGTCGCATACTTCTTCAGGATTTCAACTCGCTCTTTCTTGAATTGTTCTTGTAGAAATTTCTCTCTGCTCGAATTTCTTTGAACACAAGAACATTTGATATTGAATTGTATACAACTCGTTTTGTAGGGGATTTGTAGAATTTCTTTGCGATGGAATCCCTTCTACAGTTGGAATCTTCACATCCAGAATAGTTGGTTCATATGTAACTTTGGCGGGGTCAAATTCTCCTTGGGACTCATTTGAATCTTGATCTGAAGGATGATTACATGGACTATCCATATAGACTCAAAACAAAAACACAAAAAACTCTTACGACACCAAAACTCAAATAACAACAAAACTCAATAACCTAGAATATACTAACTAGTTCTGATACCAAATTGATGCGAGCAAAAATTTGGGAAGGGCCCCAAATTTTTGCAAGCAAATGTTTTTCTTCCTAGAAACTAGAAGATACAGAAAATACTAAAAAAAGACACATTTTATATCATATAAAGACACTTACAACTTTGACTTACAAACGACACATAAACAAACATAAAAATACACCTAAAGTTGATTTTCCTTTGCTTTAGAAGAAGGATACAAGTGGAATGGTACTTGCGGAGAGGAGGCAAGAAGTTCAAGACGAAGATAGGAGAAGCTCGCAAGCCTTCCCAAGTAGTAGAAGAAGAAGAAGAGGAACAATCTCGCAAGCTATCCAAGAAAACCCTCAGGTTTTATCCAAAAAATACCATTTTTTCAACCTCTTATTCATACAAAACATCTCTTATTTATAAGAAAAGAAAGAAGCTAAACAGCCACTATATTAGGGAATATGGAAGACCAAAAGACACCAAATAGAAGGCCAAAAGACAGAAAATAGAATGCCAAAATACAGCAAATCTGCTGGAGCAAAAATGCATAGAAACAGGGAACCAGAGCATAGAAATCCTCTCCCAGCAGCTCATGGGAAACCAGCCAGCACAGGAAACAAAGGGGCAAAGCACGGGAAACCAGCCAGCACGGGAAACAAAGGGGCAAAGCACGGGAAACCAGGCAGGGGCCACGGGAATAGCAAAAGTCAAGAGGAAACCGAGGGGGCAAGGAGGAAACCGAGAAGGCAGCAGGGGAAGGGGAAAAGCCAAACTTTTCCACACATAATGAGTTGATATTAGTAGAGAAACCTTTTTGAATTAATGAGTTAAAGTCACAACTAAAGCATTTATGAGCTAGAACCAAGTAGATCCTAAAAATTAGCTCCAAATCAAAGCAAACAAGGCCCAAACCGAGAGCACCAACAGCCCAAGGGTGAAAACAAATTCTCATATTATTTTGACCCCCCCCCCCCCCCCCCCACCCCTTACATGCATCAGATACTCCCCTACTTGAAAAACTCATCTCCTGATGAGTTGTCTTTTGGTTTGATCCAAGGAGACGGTGGAAGTGCATCTAACTCTTGAATCTTTGCCGCATATTTCTTCAGGATTTGACTTATATTAAGAAAGGTAGACGTAGGCCTAAAAAGACTTGCTTAGAAAATATTAAAAATGTCCTTTCTTTATTAGATTTAGATAAGAATTTAAACGTTAACAGGACACAATAGAGAAAAATGATTCATGTAGCTGACCCCACATAGTGGGATAAAGGCTTGTTGGTATTGTATTGTGGTGAATGCCTTACAAAAAAAGTTAGTAATTATTGCTGATAATCATTAGATTGATGGTGTCATTAGTGGCAAAAAAACTCTATCAATTCATGGTATTCAATTTGTTGATAAAACTCTTCTTTTATGTGGTGCAAACATTATTTGAAACATATTCTTCACATATTTGCAAAAAACTTATGATCTTAATGTTAAGTTTAACAAATATTCTTCAACCTCTGTTGGCAAAATATTTAAACATGATGATTATCTTAACAAGACCTTGGGAGGTGCTATGATAGCTCTTCTTTTAAATATCTTGCCATCATTGTTGGCTCCAAAACCATTTAGAAATCATTATTGAATCCCATCATTAAAACTATCTACAAAAAATGTTCTGGTTGGAAGGGTAAATTTCTTTTCAGAGGGCAAAGGCGGGCTCTTATTAACTTTATTTTCACTTCTTTCTCTATACTATTTTCCTTAATTTTTGGATACCATCCTAAGTGGTTCAAAAAATTTATTCCATCATGAAAAAACTTCCTCAAGAAGAGAAATATAGGTGATTAAGGTATTCATCTAATCAATTGAAACACAATCGAAGACCTAAGAAATATGGAAGCCTTGATTAACCTAGTATCTTTTAGCATCTCTCATCTAGTCAAATGAGCTTGGAAAACAATCAACAATGATGACATGAAACTATTTTACTTACAACACTCTCCCAGAAAAATATTTTAAAGCTACAAATCCAATGGATTTTGGAAAGAAGTGCTCCCTGAATGGCTCTTGCTTCATTAAAGGGAATAAGGAAATCATTCAACCCTTCCTCAACACATATCAGATGATCAACAATGAAAAATGTATTAGATGCTGGATGGATAAATGGCTTTCAGCATTCTATATCAATTGCTTTTAAATAACCTCTTCATGTTAACTTGGAATCCTGATTGCAAATTTCTATCTCGATTTGCTCCTACTTATGGTTGAAGGATTCATTGGGCACACAGCATAATTCCTTCACAATTGTAGAAGGAGATATCATTTATACTCCCTCTTTGATTTAATTTCTCTCAACACTTCCAATTATTTCTTCCTTCAAGAGTTTTGAGCCATGAAAGATAATTTATAGCGTGAAAAAAATTCTTTTTGTGGATGCAGATTGTTCTTCATCCATTTCAAGATTTTAATTATGGAAGACGTTATCTCTTTGTATAGATTTGAAACTTACTTTTCAAATGATTTTTACTTGGTTTGTAAGTATAATAAATTTTATAATCATGCTTAATAAAATCCAGTTTCCATTAAATGCATGAAACTCAAAAAGTTTGAGGCCCTGTTTGGAATAGCTTTTTTAGTAATTTTTGTTTTAGAAATGTTGAAAAAAATTATATGAATTGTTTGTTTGCACAGCCATAGAAAAATGCAACTGTTAGAACTCCATTTTAACACCATTTTGAAAAGCTATTTCTAAGTAGCTTAATTAGCATGGTCCATGGTTTCCCTCAAAAATGTTGAAAATACCCCTAAAAGACAAATAATCTCAGCAATATGTCTCCCACTTTCGCCTTACTCGCGTCAACATATATGGGCATATTGGTTTTTTTATGTTAAAAAAGCAACGACTAAACATTAACCAAACAAATACTTCACCATTTTGAGTTTTGCAAAACACATACAGTTGCTTTTAGCTAAAAAAAATTATACTCTTCTTTATTTAAAGTTACTCTTGAACAAAATTTTGCGAAATCAACATATCAACCAAATTAGGCCGAAGTGGTTTTCCTAATCCAAAATTTAAAACCAGTAACCATTATTTGTGATATAAATCCATTGATTTTATGCTTTATTTGATTTTTATCATGTTTTAATTTTAACCAAAGATAGTAAATAATTAGTTAAGAATAAGTTGCCAATGCTTTTGCATGATTTTTCAATCTAATATTAGAAAAATGCAATAAGAACTCTAAATCCCGAGTTGTTCAACGTCACAAATAATTTTCAAGCGGATGCCTTAACTGTACTTTCACTTTTAAAGTTATCATTGGAAAATCAAAATTCAAAATGAATACAAAAATAATAAATGTCTACCTTATATAAGTTCCCTAAATTCCCTAAGGTGTATGGCTGTATGCAGGATTGGCACTCCTGTTTCCCATGCTATTTTTCTTTGTACACTCACCTAGGTGAAAAAAATCATCTTAAAGTCACTAAGATACAGATAGTAATGTTGAGGAGAGGTCACCATTCAACCACGTACTAGTACCTCGACACAACAAAATCTAATCTAAATCCTGTGATTCATTACTCAATCAGCCACAAAAAGGGAGTGACAAATTCTATATTACATCACGGACATTGAACTCAATTTTAACCAAAAATAGTTTATTCTAACTGCAAGCTTCTTCAGAAGCAGCTCGCAAAAACATATAAGGATCCGTTAACATGCCAAATTCCTGGCCAAGGAAAAGGCTTCATTCATTCAACAGGCCATGAGTAAAATAACCATCTTATAACCATATTAAAGGAGCATAGATTAAATTATGTAGCAAAGCACCAACATAGAGATAGACATAGGATGTACGATTCTAGAGTAGACAAAATCAAAGCGTCATTACAAAAGCTGAAGTGCCAACTTATTACTAAAAATTTTTAGGTGGAGGAAATCTAAAAATGTTGAATAGGTTTATCTGCTCATTGAAAGTAGGGGAGCGGCAAATCAACTAGCAATGCCAACAAGTTAGAAAAAAGATGCAATTCATGTCTTCTTTCCACCAATCTCAATGTGCGCTTACGAGGGATCAGACATGATGCCATGATGGTAAGATATTAATCCTTCAACTCAATATTGGTCTCACCTATTGATAGAAAAGATAGGAAATAATACTGTTTTTATTTTAAAATATGGTAGCTACCACATGAAAAACACCTCATACAATCATGCTAGTAAAAATTAAAACCAGCAATCATTTTGGAGAGTTGTAAGTTTTAAGCTATTCAAGATAAAAATAACAGGTCCAACTGCTTGTTTTTCAGGAGAGAATCCAACAAACAAATTAAGAAATGAAAAAAAAAAACATAATGTTCATACATCGGTTTCACAAAAGTCATCATAACACAAACATACAAAAAAGAGAAAATATAACATTAGTAAATATTTGAAGAACCTTTGAAACCAAGCGTAACTGGCCACAAGTACTAATTTTTCTAGTTTTTAGCTTATCTCCTAAAGCATGCCCAATGCCCGGAAGTGTCATGATGGGAAGATCGTCTAAGAAATTTTCAACCTGAAGAAAAAAAAAACATATAGCATTATTAACGAGTACAGTCGTTTAAAATCAAACAAAAAAATTGGATAATGTATTCAACATAACGGTGAAAAATATGATGTCTGCTCTTATACCAAATATTACTAATCATATTCATTTATGTTCCAGAAAACCAGGAGGATGAACCCATGGGTGTAGAGTTACACAAATATATGCAATCTGATGTAGACACAATAAAGAAGAAACAGACACAATTGATAGAACTTAAAACAAACTTTATTAAAATAGAAACAGACAGTTAAGACTTGACAAACACAACAAGAAATATTAGAAGAAATAAAGGAAAATAAAAAGACGCTATCCTCAGACAACCGTCAGAGCGGGTTCCTCACATGCATCGAATAGTAGATTAAATAAAAGAAGTGCATAAGACTAGCAAACCGATGGTCCACCACTGCAAGACTGTCCCAAATGCTTCCAAATCAACCAAGATACGACACCCTAAAGTTGCTTCACTGTTGAGAAGAAGGATACAGATGGAGTGGCACTTGCGGAGAGACGAAGAGGTTAGAAGCCCGAGAAGAAAGGGTGGAAAGAGCCCGCAGGATTTCCAGAGGGGATGAGAAAAGAAGGGTGGAAAGAGCCCGCAGAATTTCCGAATAAACCCGCAGGTTAATAGCACATATGCTCACAAATATCAACTGCTTTCCTTCTCATCATCTTCTCATTTTTATAGGCAAAGAAGGGGAAAGCCAAGAGTCACATGACTTTAATTTCCATTAGAACCGAAGCATTATTAGCATAGAAATCTTCCCAAACCATTCGGAAATCAATCCAAACACAGGAACCGAAACAGCAATTACAGGAACCAAGCCTCACGCATAGAACCAAGGAGTCACGAACTCGGGAAGAGTCCCAGGTGCGGAAAACAGCAAATGGCCGGAATTCCAAGAGGTAAAGCATGGAAAAACAGCACAACATATAACTTTTTATGCATAGAATTCAGCCAACATTAAAGAGCAAGCCACGGTTTACCAAGAGGCAAGAAGAAAGGGGAAGGGGAAGGGACAAGGCCAGTCCAAAAGTAATTCTTCTTAATGAGGTACCTTTTTGGATATTAATGAGCTACTAAACTCCAGCTTCAAGCAACTAAAAGAACAAGCTCAACGCCATGTGCTCCAAAACAGCCAACCCGAGAACCATCAAAATAGCCAACCCGTGAACCATCAGTGGTCAAGGACCAATCTAGCCAGTAAACCAAAGGTCTACCAAGCCTTATGCACAATCTACCATGATCATTGGATGCTTTCCCATCATTGGATAGCTAAAAAAGAAAAGAAAATAAAATAGAAAACAAAATATACTATTGTTCAAATAAAATAAAAAGTACAGAAATTCTTGATAACATCACAATCATACCTGTTAACGGCGAATGGCGCACCATAGCGCAAAGGTCCCTTTGGAGCCAAGGCGCATAGCTCACGGCGTAGCGCGCGCCATTTTGAACATGGCGCAAACTATATAAGAATTATAAAATAATAAGCATGAATATGAAATAATATTATCCAACATGACACAAACTTTACATTTCACAACAATATAAAGCAAAGCCACCCCTTTTTTTATTTGGGCTGCTTGGGTTGGGTTTGTTGGGGCCGGCTGTGCTGCTGTCTTTGGCTTGGCTGTTCAGTTCCTATTCGCCTAGCTTGGTTGTTGGGTTTCTATTGTTTGGCTTTTCCGGTTCCCTAGCCTGGGTTGTTCGGTTTCTGCTCCTGCTCATTGGCTTTCCTGGTTTCCCTTGCTGGTCTGTTCGGTTTCTGCTCCTGCTACCTAACTTTCCTGGTTCCCTTTGCATTACATGTTAGGTTCCTACTGCTATCCCTTGGCTTTCCCGATTTGTCTAGCTTTAATACTGTCTTTTTCTTCCCCTTTTTTGGCTGGGTGTTGGCCTCCTTTTCCCCTACTTTGGGCAGTTGTTTGGTTGTCTTTTGAACTTCTTTTTCCTCTATTTATAGTGATGTTTGTGGCGGTTTTAGGAGGAGATATGTGATGATTTTTGGAGAAGAAACCTAAAAGTTTTCTCTAGCTTACGAGCTAGCTTCTTTTCTCCTTCCCCCAATGATTTCGTCTTAAACTTCTAATCTATTTCTTCTCTCTACAAATTACCATTCCATTGTATCTTTCTTCTAAAAACTACAAAAGGTTGTAATGTGTTGTCTTTTTATGTTAAAGTGTTGTTGTGTTTGTTTAAGTTCTTAAGAAAGGAAGCCTTGTGTCTTGGAAATCCTTTTTTTTTTGTTACATCAAATTTGTATCAAAGCCCATGGTTGTCGTTCTAGTCTTTCATTCTTCTTTATAAAATATGGATAATCAGCAAGCTGAATGGCAACGTATGTTTATGCAACAAATGATTAACCTACAAAAACAAATGGAATCAATGACTAATACCCTGGCTGCACTAAGTCCAAAAGGCAAACCTATTTGGAAACAAAATGCAAGATCCAATTAGTTGTGTTTTCCTCCTGCGAAGCAACATCCTAAAAAAAAATGCAGCCAAGTTATGCCCTTCAAGATGCTCAGTTTACCATTTATCCAGTCAAAAATATTGTGTATAAATTTGAGACTCAAATAGTGGACAAAGTTGAAGTTGTGGATAAGTTGGTAGCGTGTGAGGAACAATGTATTAAAAGAATGAGTGAAGTGCAGATACCAACTGACAAAGAGATGTAAGACCATGAAAGGCACAATGGAGAAGTTATTCTTGAAAGTCGATCTGATGAAGTGACATTGCAGAATGTTGACCAACCTGTCTGTTGCAAAATGCCGCTGAATGAAGTAAACATGGAAGAAGAGAGGTGAAGTAGCCAAAAGAATTGCAAATGAGAGCAATGACCATGGAGGAAGGTATTGATAAAGCCTTTATAGCTCATCAAAATATTGAAGAGAACATGCAACTTATAAAGGATAAACAACTTGAATTAATGAATCTAGCTACGTCAAGTAAAAGTTTATCATCTATTATTTTCCTTGACAAGTATACTTTGGTTAGCAGTATTTTAACAAAAGATGTTGAGCTTTTTGAAAGAGTTGGTTCAATCACATATCATGAAAAACCTTATTTTGAGAAAAATCCATTAATTATTGAAAAGATATTCACAGGTGCTACTAAAAACAAACAGTTGTGTGAGACTTTGTCCCTTACTATTCCTAATGATGTTGTGGATATCTGTACAACCCAAGCAAAACATGGAGTGCACCAACGACTCTTGGTTGGATGGAATGGATGCCCCCCTTACTGACTGTTGAAGATGAGCAGTTGCAGCTTCATCACCCTGATATCTCTCAGCAGATGATTGAAGCGTTCTCATCAGGAGATGAGAACTCTCCACCAAAGGAGAATTAATGTAAGCAAAGACACCACCTTTTTTTTTATTTGGGCTGCTTGGGTTGGTTTTGTTGGGGCCGGATGTGCTGCTCCCATTGGCTTGGCTATTCGGTTCCTGTTCCCCTGGCTTGACTATTGAGTTTATTTTGTTTGGCTTTTTCGGTTCCCTAGCCTGGGTTGTTCGGTTTCATTTCCTGCTCACTAGCTTTCCTGGTTTCCCTTGCAGGGATGTTCGGTTTCTACTCCTGCTACCTGGCTTTACCTGTTCGGTTCATGTTATTGTCACTTGGCTTTCCCAATTTTTCTGACTTTAATACTGCCTTTTTCTTCTCCTTTTTGGTTGGTTTTTAGCCTCCTTTTCCCCTATTTTGGTTGGCTGATATGGGCGGTTGTTTGGGTGTCTTTTGGGCTTCCTTTTCCTCTATTTATAGTGATGTTTGTGGCAGTTTTTGGAGGAGATATATCATGATTTTTGGAGAAGAAACCTGAGGGTTTTCTCTAGCTTGCGAGCTAGCTTCTTTTCCCCTTCCCCTCTATGACTTCGTCTTGAACTTCTAATCTATTTCTTCTCTCCACAAGTTACCATTCCATTGTATCTTTCTTTTAAAAACTAGAAAAGGTTGTAATGTGCTGTCTCTTTTTATGTTAAAGTGTTGTTGTGTTTGTTTAAGTTCTTAAGAAAGGAAGTCTTGTGTCTTGGCAATCCTTTTTTTTGTTGCATCATTTTTTTTATAAAAGGACAGCTCAAGAGGTTGCTCAAGACATTGCAGGGGATCAAAACATAGAAGAATGGATAGCATACGAGTGGCTTTGTCTTTAATTTCTTGTATTTTTGTAATAAACAAACAGCCAGACTTCCTTTGCATGCATGGCGCAGGTGCTATGAGAGGGAAAAGGAAAGTTTGACTTTCTATGACTAATAATAATCGTAATTGATCAAATCTTTCCATTATTTCATTATTCAAGTAAATATGCCCAAAAATTCATTTCGTACCAAAATGCCCCTATTATATTAAAATGAGTCATAACTCTCGACCGAAAACTCACACAAGCTTTCTAACAAAGTAGTTGCTTAAATGCCCCTCTTCCAGAACCTTCTCTATCTCCATCAATCTCAGAGCCTGATGCAACCAAAAGCTCCCAAAATAAGTAGGAGACCCTTGGACACAAAAAAGAAACAAAAACGTTCCTTATAACTTGAAATAAAAAGACAAACAACACTTTAAAAACTTTTAAACATAACAGGACATTACAAACTTATGACATAAATATATCTAAAGAAGCTTTTCCTGATCGAGAAGAAAGATACAAATGGAGTGGTCACTTGCGGAGAGAAGAAAGAGGTAAGAAGCCCGAGACGAAAGAGAGGACAAGCTTGCAAGCTTTCCCAAGAAGAAGAGAAAAGGTATGGAACAAACTCACATGCTTTTCCAAAAAAAAACCTTCAGGTTTTGTTCCAAAAATTCTTCACATAACACTCTCTTTTATTCTTCAAAACATCAAATATATATAAGAGAAAAGGGATAGCCAAACAGCCCAAATCCACCCCCAACCGAGCCATCAAAACAGGGGTAAACAGAAGGCCAACGGGAGGTCAAGAAGCAGCACCCGAAGAGCCACACAGGGAACCGGAAAGGCAGCCACGGGAGACAGGAACGGGCACCATAGGGAACCGAAACAGGCAGCCAAGGGGGGAAGGAACCAGCCACGGGAAAAGGAGCCAAGTGGGGGAAACCGAAGAGCCAAGGGAAGGGGTAAAGAGGGAAATCAACCATAATTTGCTCATTAATCTCAGCATTAATGAGTTGGATCCTAGAAGCTCTCCAAAAATAGCAAAAAAACCGAGCAGCCAAGTCCAAACCGAGAGGCCAACCTCAGCCAAAACTTTGGCACATGAGTTGCCCCCCCCCCCCCCCCCTCCCTACATCAGATTCTTTCCCGGTTAAAAAAACTCAACTCCTGATGAGGTTGTTTCAGATTTTTTCCAACGAGACGAAGGAAGCGTATCAAATTCTTGAATCTTAACTGCATACTTCTTCAGGATCTCTTCTCATTATTGCTTGAATTGGTTTTGCAAAAGTCTCTTTTTCTTCATGCATTATTCCGTACACACATGCATCTTCATCTGTAGTTTGTATAATTCATTTTGAATTGGATCGGTTGAACTTCCTTCCGACGTAATCCATCTGTCCATAGGGATATTTTCTTCAAGATCTTCTAGCTGATTTTCATCCACTACTG
Organism: Dendrobium huoshanense; assembly: GCA_016618105.1. Lineage (NCBI taxonomy): Eukaryota > Viridiplantae > Streptophyta > Magnoliopsida > Asparagales > Orchidaceae > Dendrobium > Dendrobium huoshanense. The sequence goes on from CM028348.1 coordinate 27,476,068, forward strand.
GCTTAAGGTCTTCATGTTTTTCCTTTATTTTCTTTTTTGTAAACACTTAAAAAAACACAAACAACCCAGGAAAATCCTAACCTAGGCTCAGACATCAATTTGATGCAACAAAAAGCTCCTAAAACAAGTAGGAGACCTTTGGTCACAAAAAAGAAACAAAAATGTTCCTTGTAACTTGAAATAAAAGGACAAACAACACTTTAAAAACTTTGGCACATGAGTCCCCCCCCCCTCTGCCTACATCAGATCCCATGTGATTGGCATGCAGTGAAACTTCACAAGGATGATATTGACTTTCCAACCAACACTTTTTCAAGGTTAATGATATTATACATTTTATTATTTAAATTTGAATGCGTTCATTATTGCTAATTGTAGGTTTTAACAGGAAGGAGCCTAAAGGTCGGTTCAGCAAGCAAACAAGTTACAAACTTATAATATGAATTTTGAACCTCGTACACTAAAAAAAAATTATCTTAAACCTTAAAACCAACTAATTTATGCAATTATAAATCTACATAAAAATGAAATCATATTTGTGCTCAGCGAGGCAATTTTCCACTATGGTGCTTATATAGAAGTCCAGGAGATTCCAAGTAGCATCTGGAGAAGACATCATCAAATTAGCAAAACCAATTAATTCTAATTTTGAGGCTCTATAGGCACAAACCACCAATTATTGCGGTCGAGAATCAAAACTATCACCTAAAAATTGGATCTAAATAAATTCTTCTCTTTTTTATATGAAATTGTCTACTAAAAATGCTAATAATTTGTTTGAGAATGAAAATATTGCCATTTATTATTGTTCTACATGACAAGTACTCCTAAATAGCTTAATTTAAGAACTTCAAGATTTTGTAGTGAGTTGAAGACTAAAAGGCTATATTAAGCTTTTGCAGGCTGGTGAAAAATGAAAGTGTGACTATATTTCTCAAGTAGAGGGGCTCCTAAATGAATCACAATTTTTATCCATATACGGCATGAAAAAATAGGGACTATCACTATGACAAGGAAATGAAATCACTCTGAAGTTTTAACTTAGCCCTAACCAAAGTTGTGAAAACCGGATCAGATAACAAACTGAAGAAATGAGAGGTTTAAGGTTCGATAGTTCAACTGGGATCAAACCGAGGTTAAACTGGATGACATAATAAATATGAAAATTATTCAAATATAATATAATTTACATAATAATTAAAATTTTAACAAAGAATACACGACTATTTTGATTAAAGCTCATGAACAAGCTCGATTAAGGCTCAACATAAAGCTTATTAAGAAGCTTAATTGACCAATAATGTGAATATAAGTATATGTATATTACAAATATAATTATATGCATAATAAAAAGGTCTTAAAATTAAAAAAATAATTAAAAATATAAATTTTAATAAGAATAATAATATAATATTTAATATAATATATAAATTTTATAATACAAAAAACTTTTGTTCCTAATTCTAATAAATTATACGTATCACAGGCAATTTGATAGTTTAACTCATCTAGAATTCTTACAGATTTTTAGTTCTACATCATAGGAAAAATTTAAATGACTAATGTAAAGCACAAATCATAAACAACAAATAAAATTGCATCATGTGGCACGCTAGCAGCTTTATATTCTAATTAAATTTACTTGAATAAACATATTCTTTTAAATATATATTTAAAATTTTAAAAAAATTAATTAAATAAAAATTAAATATTAAAATTTTATTTAAATAAAAAATAACATTTATTGAACTGGGTTGTTCAATCAAACCGGAACCAACTTGACGGTTTACTACTTGAACCAACGGTTAAAACCGGTTCACACCGATCCAATCCAGTTTTAAAAACATTATTCCTAACAAGTTTTGAGGACCTGTATTTCCATACTTTATATGTGTGAAAACAACACCAATATTTGAGATGTTGTTTAGTTGTTTACAACAGATTCAAAATAGTTTTACTTGAATCTTAATGCATTATTATGTTTTTAATGCATTAATAATTGGAAAAGTGCTTTGATGTCCTTACTATGAAGTGCCAGATTGTCATTCCCTGTTGTTACATTCAACCTTACTATGTGTGGTTCATAAGATCTACATTCCCAATTCTATTTATTATCCTTGAATTGATAAAACTTCATTTTGTTACAGCTGGTAATACTTTGTGACAGAAGGAAATCTTAAATAATTCTTATTATGCCATTTGTCATTTGACCTTATGAAAGAAGCACAGTTGGTCTCGCTACTATGATAAAATCTAAATTGCGGCATTTTTATAGGTTATCATATTACCACCACTATCAAGATGCAGCATCGCAATGATGAAATGTTTCACACAAATTTCTTCATCCAATTTATGTTAGGGATGGATGCTAATACCCCATAGATCACACATTTAAAACATGCTAGAAGCTATCAGCAATCCATTTGGATACCCCTGTTTAGCATTCTCACCAAAATAACAGAAATAACTTGGTGGTAGAAGCTAATAGCAGTCCATTTGAATAAAAGAGCTATTTTCAAAAGTTGATTTATTAACAAGCCAAGATAATGGTAATGTTGTTACACAAGATAACCACAAACTTTTAAACAAAGCAAGTTTGACAGGAGAGATGCTATTATATATATTTTCTTTCTTACCCATAAAGGAAGAGACTTTAAGTACATGATTAAACAATTTACATATCATTTCATAGTTTGAGAAAGAATGTCACCAAGAAAGCTAATCAGTATCTACAAACCCCTATCATGCAAAGCTCAAGTAAATTACCTAATAAATAAACACTAGCCATTCTTGATTTGAAATTTCATACACACACAAAAAGAAAGAGACGTTTTAACGATAAATAGGCGTACAAGGGACATAAATAAGGTCATTATGTATCATCATATAGAAGCCCAAGAACCATTACTGGGCATATATATGAGCGAACAATAGCTACCCAGAAGCCATAACTTGAAATAAAATTTACAGATCAAATTATTTGCATGAGCATCTACCTTCTCAGGGGGTATGGAAAATTGACCATTTGGTTTAGCCATTTTTGTAGCCAAACGGGCCATGAGCAAATTTCCAGCAATCCCAGCACTTGCTGTACATTGGGTGGTCTCGGCAATTTCTTTCCTTATCATTGATGCAAAGTTCTCAGGTTCAAGATCATCGCACTCTGTAATATCAAGAAAAGCTTCATCGCAGCTTACTGCCTGCATATCAAACAACTTATTACTTTTACTGACTGCAAGGAAACGAAAATTAAGTAAGAAATTACTTCCAAGCGCAACTTGCAACTCTCATATAAAGATTCTTGGATAGCTAAATTTGTCATTTGCACATTTCAAAGTAGTGGCAATTCCATTGGACAGCATTTAAAATGGGGTTAGAGTTGAACCTGAACTTTGTTACAATGTTTGTGCAATATACAATAGAACTGGTCAGCAACCTGCAAACTCTCAGGACAATGATTTTAGAAAAAATTGCAAAAAAATGAGATTCAATCACTGTGAACCTAGTGCTGCAAAATGGATGGAAAAAAGCCATATTAAAAAATTACAAAATGTAAAATTACCTCTTCATATGCAACAAAATCATAAGGAAAGACAACAAGGTTTGGACAGCTACTCTTGGCATCTCGCACAAACATCCCAGCCCTTATGCCTAAAGAAGGATAATATATTAAGCAAACATATGTCAATAGTATTCAACAGATTAGTTATTAGTGGTTCGACTATAGAAAATAACTTAGGAGCAGAAAAGAACCATAGCCTCGAGCAGGATAGTTAGCAGAAGATATTTCAGCTGTTCCTTGGGAATTGTTTGAATGGCAAACGGCTACTGGCTTATCAAGCAACTCAGGATACTTTCTTAAAATAACTGAAACAAAAAAACAGTCCTGGAAAGGCAAAAGAATTATTACTATTGAATTCCATGAAATCAGTGTCACAGCAAGTAAACTAAAAACATTCTGAACACTTCTATCAAATATCAACTTTGAGGAAAAAATTGGTGATTGAAGCACTGTAGAATGTCGCAACATATGAAGAATGATTACCATATCAATGTGGATAACGGAAACTTTATTTGTGGAGGAACAGAAACCAACATTACCCTTGCTACAATTTCCCTTGAGCATATTACAAAATCGTCTCCGGTATCTATTTCTCCAGGTCCCAATAAAATGCAGCCTTGAATGCTGCATCCAAGGAAAAGATAAAAGCTTAGAATTTCAGTAAAACAAAAAGATGAGGCAAACTATGCGCACACAATTACATCATTACTAGCATTATCTAAACAATGTGAAAAATTATGTAGAAGAGAAAGAACAAAAAAACTAGTTTAGCAAATAAATAAAATACTCATTACTAGCCTCATCTAAACAATGTGAAAAATTATGTATAAGAGAAAAAAAAAAACTAGTTTAGCAAATAAATAAAATAATCATGAAGTAGCACCCATAATAAACATCTAAATTCACTCTTATCTTCTTAAGACATTGAAAGATATAAAAAAATAAGAAATTAAGGAAATCAAAACGTAAGAATGAATTGCTTCATTTAATCTCAATGTCTTTTACAAATTAACGTTTCTTCATATAGCATAAGGTAAATCCTTAGTAAATAAATAATATATGAACTACTGGACTGGAATATTTCCACCCTCATCTTCAATCGAGCACATAACTTCAAAATACTTTCTCACAATATTCATAACATGATTATAGCTCATTGCATATAAAGTGCTAATATATCCTTCCCAAAAGTCACATGTCCTTCATATAAAATCATGATTGTTGTAGAAGTCAAATTAAAAACAACAACAATAATAATAATAATAATAATATGAATTGGCAATAGTCAGTTCAGTGAAACCTACTATTAGCCAGTTCATTAAAAACAATAGAGGAAAATGGAGATGCTTAGCGAAAAATGAAGGGTGAGAGATAGAGTGTGTGATCGGTCTAGAGGGAAAGAGAGAGAAAGGAAGGGAAAGAGGACAAGAGAAAGAAAGAAAAAGGCAGCGAGAGAAAGATAGGGAGACCAAGATCGAGGGACTGAGAATATATAGTAAGAGATTGAGCAAACAAGCGATATAGTCCCACACTGGGTTTTGCATCTTCCCAAGAAAACTCGGGTGTAAATGATGACAACAAATGCAACATTAATTCGATAATTTTGAAGAGGAATTTTCATTTTCCCTCTCAACTTGATATAAGGTAAAGTTAATCTAAAGCTCTCTCATCAAATCAACAAATTTTAAAATTAGCATCCCCCATCCTACACAAACACCTTCCACAAAAAACTCTCAACAACATTAATAAACTTAATTCACATAAAAAATTATGGGTGCACATTTAGTTTCAAAAAGAGTAAAGGATAAAATAGTACATAGCCATTATTGTTATTTCATGTAATATAGTAGTGTCTGACAAGAAAACTTTAGAAAATGAAAGAACAAAACTTCCGAATTTAAACGATTATATTGGGGCAAAATACAACTTGAGAGATGGCAATGTTAAAACGAGAAAAGATTTCATCACCACCCTCACTGGTTTATCCCACCTATTTTTGGGTTGTCAATATGAATCCAATCTTCATTCATATATGTTTAATGCAACATGAGATGTTAATTTAAGTATTCATTCATAACATCTAGTTATCCTTGGTCTTTCACCCCACGCCTTTCAATCTAATTAGTGCATCTTCTCCTCTTGATTGTATGGGCTCAAGCAACACTAGTCATGTTCTACAATCATGTCCTCCCAAGCCTCTCCCACATAACCATATTGTATTTAATCTGTTAAAATTTCACCACATGTCCTTCTTACCATTACTTCTTTTCCAACAATTTAACCTAGCTTTTAATGATAATGATTTCTTTCTATCCCAACGCTCAAATGCTTTTGCAAGGAAGTCTTTTTGTCCTTTCAGAAAAGTCATTATTAAGATTCCATGAAATTCTTTAATAAATATATCTAAAATGAACTTATCTATTTAAACCACTTCACTTAAATAATACAATTAATATCCATTACCATATCCTCATTCAAGTGCATGATAAAATCAAGAAACCTAAATTTACCACAGATAGGCATCACTTCATCCTCCAACCTTGTAAATTGTTCATTATTAAACATCCACCGAAATTATGCACCACACACTAATTTTTTACTCAACAAATGATAAAAAACTTCATTCTTCTTTTTTTTTTCATTGTCCCAACCTTTCAGTTATATCCAGACAATTTCACAAATCAACAAGCCCCAAAAAATCTCATTTTGAGTATTGAACACAATAGCCATAATGACTCACTTAAAAAATTTTGAATTCAACTATAAACCTGAACTAAACAATGTATGATGAGGCACCGTTTGTTTAGTCCACTACTTCAAAGTTCTAGCTAAGTCATGCTTACTTTTAATAACTCCAATGCACCTGTTATAAATACCTGTTCCCCTTAAACCCACCAAAAAATTTCTTGTGGTGTCTATTAAATCAAGGCTTGAAGGAAGAGTATTATGGTTAATAAATCTTTTTTATTAAGTCATTAATACAAAAAGGATGCTAAAAGACTGCAGAAGAAAGTTTCTTATGTCAATTTAAAAGAATAAAATAGGAATCATGAATTAGGGTAACTATAAGTAAGTTCCGTTTATGGATGCATTGAAGTTAGGGAAGAGAGTAATGGAACATCAAAGAAGAAAATTTTACCAATATCATAAAATGAGTTTTGTTTTATCCCAAGATGACTAATTATGAAGGAGATTTTTATGCTATAGTGAAAATTGGGAAAGTAGAGGCCTCGGGAGATGTCTTCAAAAGATTTCTATTGATTTTAAAATGATTATCTGATATTAAACTGTTTGGATATATCAATAATATAGTTGAATATTACCTTCATTTCCCTCTTCCACACAAAAGAAGAAAACTCAAGAAGCTTTCATTAGTAATTTCTCATAACAATATTTTTAATCTTCTTTGATGTCTTCATAACAAAAGAAAAATGCATTATCTTTCATTATAACACAACTACTACTACAACAACAACAACAACATTAAGCCTTTATCCAACTATATGGGGTCGGCTACATAAATCTTTTTTCTACATTGTGTTATGTTAAGAGTCAAACTTTCATTTAAATCTAATAAAAATAGTCATTTCTAACATTTTCTAGCTAATTTTTTTTAGGTTTACCACTACTTTTTTAACATAGGTCAAATCTAATGCATCTACTCTCCTAATCAGGTCATTGGAAGCCCAATGTGTTATGTGATCAAATCATCTAAAGCAACTCTCCCTAATCTTATCTTCCACTGGAGCTACTCCAACCTTTTCACGTCTATACTCGTTTCACATTTTGTCTCTCTAAGAGAGAAGCCACTCATCCACCTAAGCATCCACGTCCATGCAACACTTAACTTAATTTCATGCTTATCTCACCACCATTCTACACCATAAAGCATTGCAGGTCTCACCACCATCTTATAGAATTTTCCCTTAAGTTTAAGGGATACTTTTCTATCACACAATAGGCCCAATGTATTCCTCCACTTCAACCATCCAACTTGAATTATACTAATAATATCACCATCACTTTGAACAATAGACCCAAGAAATCTAAAACGTGTACTCTTATCAATGACTTGATCGCCCAAAGTCACAGTCCCCCCACTATATCTACTACTAAAATTACACACCATGTATTCACTTTTAGATCTACTAAAACGAACACCGACCTCCATAGTTCAAGTTTATCTTCAATTCCCTCTCTAGTCATATCAACAAGGAGAATATCATGAGCAAGCACACACCATGGTACATCCTGTTGCAAATGACTAATAAGAAATATACATGACTAGAGCAAAAAGATATGAGCTTAAAGCTGATCCTTGATATAATCCAACTGAAATAGGAAAATACTTGGTAAAACAAACTTGTTTTTGAACACAAGTAATAGCTCTTGTATACATTTCCTTAATGACTTAAATATAAGCATTATTAACCCCTTTCTTTTCTAAAACTCTTAAGAGCACTTCTTTTGGAGCTTTTTCGTATGCTTTCTCAAAATCAATAAATATCATATGTAGATCCTCCTTATTCTCTATATACTTCTCCAAAGTATGGCACATTAACTTAATTCCTCTATAATTCATGCAGCCTTGTGCATTACCTTTATTCTTAAAAATAAACATCAACACAATCCTTCTCCACTCATCTAATATATTTTTAGTCCTCAAAATAATATTGAAAAGTTTCATAAGCGAATAAATTCCTTCATCACCTAAGCATTTTCACACCTCTATGAGAATATCATCAACAGCTTTTCCACACTTCATTTTATTTAAAGTCTCTCTATCTTCGATTTTACTAATGCGTCGATAAAAATAAAAATTTATACTTTCATTTACAATCACTAAAGTCAATCGAATTCTCACAATCTTCACAATACACCTAATTTGACCAAATCTCTATACCTTCTTTCTCCTGCACTCAATCATCTATATATATCTAACTTCTTTTAAGTATCCAAAAAATCATCAATAATTGTAGCATTGGTTTTAATATATTAACAACTTTACAAATCTTCTAACATCCTTCAACAAGTATTTAACACCTTTTTTCATTCTATAAAAGCACATTTTTATTCAATTAGTTGTTATAACTCCTCACTTGATGACAAAATCTCATTATTGATTAATATAGATAAAATATATATTTCTAAACTCTCATAAATCTTTTTGCAAACTTTTGATAGTGCAATTAGCTATTTTTTAACGTTATGTTAGCTTCGAGTTTTTAATGCCAATAAGATCCAATTAAAAACCACTCTTTATTTTATGGTTAAGCATGAAGAAAAATTAAGAATAACACAAAATTATTGACTAGATGCAAATTATGTTCATATGCATTTCCTTCAAATTTACCCATTCCATTGTTTAGAATTGCCAAAATGTGGCGCGCCTCAACTCAAGGCGCTCAAAAAAAAAAAAAGAAACATTGAGGCATAAGCCTCAAGTGGAACAATTGAGGTGTACATTTTACTTATGTGAAGCGTTAATAAAGGCATTTATGATGAGGCATAATTTAAAGTCAAGAAATTTTTTTGGGGGATTAAAAAAAATGACAAATTTGTCTATGACGAAGTGAAAGGCGTAAGTACAATAGGGAGTTTGTTGTGATATGGGATCAGAAGAAGAAAAATGTGGCAATAGTTATGCTTGATATCAAGTGAATCATTGCCTGTGATGGTGACAAAGGAAGAGGATGGGCGAGGGAGATAAAAAATTGCATACAAGCCAACTTACTTCGAGATGCGGTATTGTGAGGCAAAAAAGACATCAATCGTTGACATCAACGAGAAGTGAGTCTAATTCGAGGGAGCAATTAACAAATGACTTCATACTTGAAAGGCCTTAGGCATCAAGGAACTTCTTTGCAATTTCAAGCAACTACTTTGCTTCCACTCGATCACCATAGCCGGCTTCCATGCTAGGAAGAGGGGAGGGTGAAGAAGAAATGTGATTAGTTGGACTCTTATCATGGGAATGAAATAATAAATGGACCAAGATAATAGCCAAGTCCAAAATCTTAAGATTTTGATATCTATTTTAAGACTCGTGTGTTTCTTCTTTTCATGATTTTACTTTGACGTTGCTATGTTATTATTTCATATTTTTCATTACTTTAATTATTTAATTTTTAGGCTTATATGTCAAAATTTATTGAGACTTACCTCTCACTTCACAGAAAGAAAATACCTCAATGTCTTATTGTGTAATTTCATACCATAGTCACACCTAGTAAGTCTAAATTTTGAATAATAAACTTCAAAAAAATTTCATGCTAATTGGTTGCAATCAAGAAAAAGTAGAATAGTAGATCTTCATTTTTTTTTTTTTTTTTTTGGGAACTTGAGGGACTATATATTGACTTAACAAATTTTCAATAATCAAAATATTACATTCAAATAAGCTATGTTGTGAATTACAAATCGTTACCAACTGCCTAGACGTTAAGTTGATCAATCATGCCTTCTTCCTCTTACAAAACATGGCAGACACTCCTAAACAAAATTCAACTCATTTAAGGTGGAGCTTTATGGGTATCATAATTCTAGTATACAGTTTATATTTAAAATAATTGATATAAGTGAATAGATCATAAGTTGAAATTTAAGATGGTAAAAAATGTCAAAGAAAAAGTACATTGCATTTCAAAGTAATAACAATAAAAATACCGTTTGAATCATACCACCTAGCAGATAAGAAAAATAAGAAACATTTCATCATGATCAACAACATTAGCATTATACGAACTATTTGGGATTAGTTACAACAAGAATATTTAGACATTAGAAAAATAAAGAAGTCTCGACACTTTACCTTGAAGTAGTTTTCCACAAAATTGGGATCCGTAAGGGTTGAATGATGCATATCAGAAGCTTGAAGGCATTCTGCATTAGTAGGTTCTCCAGAACTTACATCATCAACACTTAAATCATCAATACGACTGCAATTCTGAATGGAAAGCTGTGCTGAACTGGAAGTAGATGCCTCTACTTTGGTTCTCTCATCCAACAAAGTAGTGAATTTTGCTTCTTTATCAAGCCCAGGTTCAAGGCTATCACTTCCTTGGATTGTTCTGTCAAAAACCTTGCTTTTCAGTGGTAAAGGTGAGACCTTAGATTTTTCCAAGCCTTCAGGATCCATTCCATTGTTGGATTCAGAAGCAAGTTCAGCATCTTTAAGACTTGAGATAGTTTTGCATCCAAAAAAAGCAGACAACTTCTGCTGCTTATACATTTCACTTGAATACTCAACAAGTTGGTAGGATTGCCCTTCAAGAGTAAATGAAAACAAGACATTCGATATTAACAACCAAAGTCAATAGAATAGGCAAACTTTTAATGGAAGACACATGTTCTTATAATCGCAAAGAACAAATTTCAGTAATATCTTTGCACAAAATTTTCAGTAGTTTATTGAACCAAGATAAAAAAAGATAAGCACTCCGGAAATCTATTGTGGATATCCGGATGCCAAATTAAAGCAGTTCACAGTTTCACAATTAAAATCATGAATACATTTGAAACATGGCATGCCAGGTGCAGCGGACAATAACATAGGCATAACCAAATTGCAAAACTCTGATTGACACCGCTCTTATTTTGGTTAAAACAACATGGGAAATTAAAATATCATTTTACTTTTAGATGGATGTATGCATCATGCAGTAAAACTTGGCTGGCTAAAAGGAATATAAATACATCAGATATATAATAAGAAAATCTATTGTGGGTGACATAACAAATTTTGATTTCCAAAAATTCTAGACAAGTGCAAGATAAACTAAAACAAACAAACTGCAGATAACTAATCAATGTCCAAGATCTATGAAGGAAAGGAAAAAAAACTAAGATCTTAGAGCTGTCAAAAAAATACTTAGCTAAGCAAAACTATCAATAAAACAGCACTTAAAGGGTATGCATGCTGAAGATGCATCCTAAGCTGACCCAAATAATTGAGATCAGTATCATCGTGAATATAATAACTTATTAATTGACTTGCGATCCAAAGACTGTCAATTGAACTTACCCATCCTAGAATTCACACAACCATCAGTAAAATCCATCCTTGTCATTTAGTATATGGAAATTTCAGAAGTTTTGACATTCAAAAACACATCTACAATTAATAAGTAAACCAGTTTTGCAGCATGTTGCTTCTGAAATAAATGCCTGTCTCCATACTATATAAAAGGAGAACACATGACTCCAACAACAACAACAACATCAAGCCTTTATCCCACTACGTGGGGTCGGCTACATGAATTCTTTTTCTCCATTGCGTCCTATTAAAAGTCAAATTCTCGTTTAAATCTAATAAAGAAATGTCATTCCTAATATTTTCTAACCAAGTCTTTTTAGGCCTACCCCTACCTTTCTTAACATAAGTCAAATCTAATACCTCTACTCTCCTAACCGGGTCATCGCAAGGCCGCCGTTTTATGTGACCAAACCATCTAAGGCGACTTTCTCTAATCTTATCTTCTACTGGAGCTACTCCAACCTTTTCACGTATATGCTCATTTCGTATCCTATCTCTAAGGGTAAAGCCACTCATCCACCTAAGCATCCTCATCTCTGCCACACTTAACTTAGTATTATGCTTCTCTTTTAAAGGCCAACATTCGGCACCATAAAGCATTGCAGGCCTCACTACCATCTTATAGAATTTTCCCTTAAGTTTGAGGGGTACATTTCTATCACATAACAAGCCCGATGCATTCCTCCACTTCAACCATCCAACTTGAATTCTGCTGATAATATCCCCATCTATTTCACCATCACTCTGAACAATAGATCCAAGATATCTAAAACGTGTACTCTTATTAATGACTTGATTGCCCAAAGTCACAATCCCCTCACTAGGTCTATTACTACTAAAATTACACTCCATATATTCTGATTTAGATCTACTCAAGCGAAAACCTTTAGACTCTAAGGTTGACCTCCATAATTCAAGTTTACCTTCAACTCCCTCTCTAGTCTTATCAACAAGAAGAATATCATCAGCAAAAAGCATACACCAAGGTACAACCTCTTGCAAATGTCTAGTGAGAACATCCATGACTAAAGCAAAAAGATATGGGCTTAAGGCTGATCCTTGATGTAACCCAACCGAAATAGGGAAATACTTGGTCAATCCACCTTGTGTTTGAATACAAGCAATAGCTCCTGCATACATATCTTTAATGATTTGAATATAAGCATTATTGACTCCTTTCTTTTCAAGAACTCTCCATAGCACTTCTCTTGGAACTTTATCATATGCTTTTTCTAAATCAATAAATATCATATGTAGATCCTCCTTATTTTCTCTATATTTCTCCATCAAACCTCTTAATAAATGTATGGCTTCCATAGTCGACCTACCCGGCATGAATCCAAATTGATTTTGAGAAACATTAGTATCACGCCGCAACCTATGCTCCATAACTCGCTCCCATAGTTTTAAAGTATGACACATTAACTTAATACATCTATAATTCGCACAATCTTGTGCATCACCTTTATTTTTAAAAATAGGAATTAACACACTCATTCTCCACTCATCTGGCATCTTCTTAGTCTTCAAAATAGTATTAAAAAGTTTAATAAGCCATGAAATTCCTTCATCTCCTAAGCATTTCCACACCTCTATTGGAATATCATCAGGTCCAACAGCTTTTCCACCCTTCATTTTCTTTAAAGCCTCTCTAACTTCAGTTTTACTAATACGCCGATAAAAACATAAATCTTTAGTTTCATCTAGGGTGCTAAGATCACTATAGTCAATCTTATTTTCACAATCTTCATTAAAAAGTTTAGCAAAATATCTCATCCATCTTTGTTGAATATCATCTTCTAAGAAAAGTATTTTTTGATCTTCATCTTTAATACACTTCACTTGAACTAAATCCTTACTACTCCTATCTCTTTGTTTGGCTAACTTATACATATATCTTTCTCCCTCTTTAGTATCTAATCTATTATATAAATCACTAAAAGCTAATATCTTTGCATCGCATATTGCTTTCTTAGCATCCTTATGAGTCACTTTATATATTTCTCAATTATCAGAATTTTTAAAATTAAACCAATTTTTATAACAAAGCTTCTTATTTTTAATTTTTTCTTGCACATTAGGATTCCACCACCAACTATTTTTAATATTGGGAGCTTTTCCCTTTGATACTCCAAGGACATCTTTTGCAATATTCTTAATATCACTAGCCACTTTTTCCAACATAATATTAGCATCCTCATGCACAGACAAAATCTTAAGATCTAAAATCTTATTTCCAAAAATATTTTTGTTAATATTCTTTAAATGCCCCCATTTAATCCTAGAAAATTATTTTATTTTATTTTTTATATTATGCCCCTTTATCTTAAAGTCCAAAACTAATAATCGATGTTGGGTACATAAATTTTCACTCGGAATAACTTTACAATCTTTGCAATCTAAACGATTTAATTTTTTAAAAAGAAAATAGTCAATCTGGGTTGTATTATATCCATTTTTGTAAGTGATGAGATGCTCATTTCTTTTCTTAAATAAGGTATTAGCAATTAAAAAATCATAAGCTAAACAAAAATCCAATATGGTCTTGCAACCTTCATTCGTTGTTCCAAATCCATGGTCACCATGATTGCTTTTAAAACCATCTACCTCTCTACCAACATGTCCATTTAAATCTCCTCCAATAAAAACTCTTTTTTCAAGAAGTATATTTTGTATTAATTCTTCTAAGTCATTCCAAAAATTTAATTTAGAACTAATATCCAAACCTACTTGAGGAGCATAAGCACTTATAATATTAATAATCTTATCATCAACAATAATTTTTAAAGCTATAATTATATCTCCAATCCTATTAATTTTTATAACATTATCCTTTAAACTCTTATCTATAATAACACCTACATCATTTCTAGTACGACTCCTACCCGAATACCAAAGTTTAAACTATCAATTTCCTTTGTCTTATCTCCAACCCATTTAGTTTCCTGAATACACAAAATATTTAACTTCCTATGAATCATAATATCTATTAATTCCATTAATTTTCCTGTAAGGGAACCTATATTCCAAGTTCATATCCTAATTTTAGTTTCATGGACTAGCTTCTTTGCCCACATCCATCCTTGATGTGGGAACCCTTGCCTATTTAACACTGCACCCGGGCGCCGGTGCAGCGGCCCTTAAACACTTGTCACTGTATTCAGGCCATACAGCTCGTCGCTTCCAGGGGACACCCTAGCATTAACACAATTTCTTAAAGGATTCATGTCATTATTGTTCGACAAGTTTTACTCTGGCTGTCGACTACCTAACGCAACCCTCCACTTTTCTCATCCATGACTTGGGACCTGGCAACGGCAGATGAGAACACATGACTCCACATAAGAAAAATGCATTTTAGGAAGACACGAATAGCTTGGTGCAAGAAAACACATACAACTCAAAAGTTTGTTTGCAGCCACAGAGTCCACAACCCATGCTGGCTTCAAGACTGGCAAACCTCGGCTGAACGCCCTAACAAAAAAAATAAGAGAATTAAAACTAGGACCAACCAATTCACACCTAATTGTCCACAACCCATTAATCAACTAACCTGATATTCCTCATTTTGCTATCAGGAAGATTGCTACAGATGATATGGCTCACGCGTGACCTTGAGAAGTAGTTCTCGAATCGCCCCCCATGCTTCAGCATATACCCCCTAAGTTCCTAGGGAATCAAACGTCCAAGAATTCAAAATCATAAATTAAATGGGGGAGGTTTTCCGAATAAAAGTGAAGAATGGGGAAAAAGGAGGCAAAAATAACCTGACTTGATGGAACTGTATGCCCGTCGACATAGATGGAGACACCTTGAAAGATGCCCTTGCCGTCCCCAGAAGACGAGGGCTCGCTGTTCAAGTGTGAAGAACTCGATGCTTCCGCTTCAAATTGAGACCTAAGCTTGCGATTCTTCTCCGCCATGTAGCTACCGAAATCGGTGAAGGGAGATCTTTGGACGGGGGTTTTAGGGTTGGGTTTGCTCCTCTTCGCTGGGAGCCCGGAAGCTGAGGATGAAGAAGAGGATCTCATGGCGGATTATGAACAGGAGATAGGGTTTGGTACGTTGAGAAGAGGAAGGCCTGTTTAGATGCAGGATTTAGGCCTGATTTAGACAAGATTTGAGCTAAATCCTGCCAAACGCCAGAAAACGCAAAGTTAAAATCTCACGGTAAGCTCGACTTCACGGCATTTTCGGCATTTTTGCCCTAAATCCTAGATTTCGTAAATCCAAAATTTTGGCGGATTTAGCCGAATAAGCGCGCGAAAACGCGCAAAAGGGAGAAATATCGTTACCTTCGTGACAAGCTCCCGTCGCGACTTCCGATATGAACGTCATCGTCGGAGGTGGAGAAGCTTCACGCAAAGCAGGACAACAACGTCGTCGGAGGCGGAGAAGCTCAAAGCGACCCTTCACAGTTCACACGACCATAGTGAAGAAATGGAGAAAGGAAAAGCGGCAAAGAGAAAAATTAAAAAAATTAATTAGATAATTTGAAATATTTATAATTAATTAGACATTTAGGATGTAAATATTATTAAATTAAAGTTTTATTTTTTTTTTTTTTTGAACGGGGAATTCACCCGTTTCCACCTCCCAAAATGACGTCTGGTGGCGTGACTAATTCTCAGCTGATCTAAAAAGGGCACTCACCCCGCCTCCAACAACCATCATTCACATGTGATCAAACTGAAGTAAAGTTCTAAGTTAAAATTTGTCAATGTTTCTAATCACCTATTCAAGATTTTAATATTATGTATTTAGTATTTAAATTTGAAAGCGTTGTTCGCACCGTATACCTTCAACCCAAAATGACACTAGATATCACATTACATACTTGAAAAATTATGTGTACTTTGATCGAATATCATTCAAACATTATTAAGATCTTGTTTAATCCTTGTTCATATTTTTGAAGCAAGATGGAATAATTTTTAAAGAAGATTCAAATAAAATTCAATTAAGTTCCAAACAAGGTTCAAAACAATTTCAACAAGATTAAATTAATATTCATACCTTGTATGAATAAGGTTCAAGTAACATTCGACCATGATTCCTTATAGATTTATAGGGGATTTTTTCTCAACTTTTCATTCTACATATGTTGTATTGTGGATATTGTGCCTTATCTCTTGAATGACACTTTGTTATCGATGGTGTGTTTTTACTTAAATACGTTTGATTGTATTATTATTGTTTGTTAAACATCTTGAGTGAATGTTTTTATATATCTTGAATTATGCTATATTATGCCAATTCATCATGTTTGAACCATGTCGGGACCATATTAGAATCTTTCACTAATCTTGTTTGGTCCATTTTTTTACCCCAACTCAAACCCTATTCTATTCCAACAAAGTTTTAACTATGTTCAAAGTGCCTTCAAAACCTATCAGACTCATGGTCCCAGATTATATGAATTGTATTTAAACCTCTCTCTTTTGAGGTGAACTTCAATTAAATGGTATGCAATTAAATGCAAGAGTATTTTGAATTGAAATAAAGTCTTAGACATATTCCTCTAAGACAACAAACAGTATATTTCTCTTGTTTTGCTATTGTGAGATATATAAAGTCAAATTTCCTATGACATCCAAACTTTTAATTGTGAGATATATAAAGTCAAACTCTTATCAAAAATATTATTAGTATTTAATTTTATTTTAACGGCATGTATATGTTTTGATGTGATTAAGACACAAAATTTTATGTAAATAAACATTAAAGCAGCTTTGATGATATGTATGTAAATTCATAAAAAAAAAATGTAAAACAAACACTTTGATCAAAAGCTAAATTTATAAATATCCCCAATGAGGAAATTTTTTAATCTCTCTAGGACTTTTGTTTGTTGCTCTTCAAAACTTTTTTAGGCCATTGATTTAAAAAAAAAAAAAAAAGATCATACTTGCCCCTTTAAAATTGATCTTGCGCACAAGGCATAAGCACATAGTAAAATAGAATAAATACACTTAACAAATCATGCAGAATTTTCAATTCATGAAATGAAGCACAAAAGTTAAAGGCTGTATAGGTGGGCTACCATTGAGCCACACTTCAATCTTTTGATTCGTTGGCAATGAGGGAAGTGGCAGTCAATTGTACTCTTGATCCTTTGTGCATCCAAATAAGACATTATAATTGTTGTCGCATTGGCAAGGCCAGGAGCAACGTTACATGAATTTGAGTCAATATAAACTCCAATGGTTAAATAGGGAGAGGATGCTAGCATTTTTTATTGAATCAAGTAAGAAGACTATGAAGTTGCTTAGATTATTTGTTGGACTGCTAGAGTGGAGAAATTATTCTGTGCGGATACTAAACGGAGAGAATCGTCCGAATTTGCTGCCTTTTTGCTACACTTTTACAAAAAGATAGTAAAAGGACATCAAATATTCAATTATGAATGCATTTTTATTGCACTTGTGCTGCTTTTTTACAAAAGCACAACAAATATTCAATTATTTAGTAAATATTAAATATTTGTTGTCAGCCCTTTTACTTCCCTTTTGCAAAAGCATAACAAAAAGGCAGCAAAAGCATCAATGTCCATTTGAATCACACAAGGAGTTTGAGAAGTTGATTTCCATTTACTAAGAGTTCAAATACATCATAAAATGCAAACCATTCATTATTTAATTAAAAATCCATATGTCACTACTTGAATTTGTATAATGTGGTTGATTTTCATTAAGTATAACTAAAACTAACATTAAAAAATAAAAATTAAGTTCCCTCATTCAATAAAAGGTAAATGAAAATAATAAATTCAACAAAAATTTGATATTTCATTTGTAGTTATAAAACATTCAAAATTTTATATAGTATATAGATTAACATCTATAACATTTAAACCTCCACACACACACATAGAGGTGAACTTGATCCATGTAACACCCAAAAATTTTAGTGGGCTATCATCAAAGAGTAAGATTCTTAAGGAGGTTACTCCTCAAGAGAGACATAATTGGTCTAGGATGACATCTAAGAACTACACTACAGTTATACTATGAGAGGCTAATGTCACTTACCCAAGAAATATGGAACCAATCAAACTTGACACTCAAGATGATAATTAGACTACTTTTTATAGAAATGTTAAGGAGATTGCTTCTAGAAAATATATATACAAGCTTAATTATTATATACAAGCTTAATAAAACTTCTAAAATTTTAGGGACAAGCTCTACCAGCACCATGTTATGACACCATGTTATGACAGTCTTTGATCATAATATTTTTTTCCTGACTTTTAAGCCAATTCAGATAAACCCACATATAGATAATATTCACAAGCTTCGAACTCAATACCTCTTAATTACTAGTCAAAACTTCGTACCAACAGATCAAGATGAATTATGTTCTAACCACAATGTGAAAACAACTATTGTGCATCACCTGGTGTTGACATGTCAAAATTTCGATTGATGAAACAATTAGAAAATAAGCATCAATAACTATGACGAACTTAAAAAAAAAAAAATAGTTTCTGCCCGTGGAAAGTCTAGAAATTCTACTTGCAAAGATATGGAGATTCAATAGCACGGTAGTTCGCAAAAGTTGCTAATTTCTCAATACTCACAAGACAAAAAAAAGGCACGCCATTGGCCAAACGAGGAATCGACTGACCCTTCCAGACTACAAATGGAAGCCAATCGAATCAGTCTAGAGTAATCCAAACACCAATTCAATCAAATTATTTTGAACCCGATTCTAATTCAGCAATTTTTAGCAGCTTCATTCGTTGGTCTTCACACCAAATTTGTACTTCATCAAATAGAAACTTATGGATCCCAACAGAAATCAGATCAAACTTTCTATGCATAATGTTGGAGTTACAGAGACATTAAGGCTTCGTTTGGAACGGTTTTTTTATTGCTTCTTGAAGCAACTTTTTAATACAAAAGTTTTAATTTTTTACTAAAAACTGCTTTAAGAAGCAACAAAAAACCGTTCCAAACGAAGCCTTACTGTTGATCACCAACGCCTTATCTTCGAGGAAGTAAACAATATCACAAATCAAATGGCGTTCAAAGGATTATAGATAAAGCACACCTAGCTCACAGCCAAAGAAAATTAGAAAATTGACTAGATACTCATTTTCATTGGAAATCCCAAAGAAATAAATACCGTCCATAATCAAAGTGGAAGTGCGTAATAGAAAATTCAAAACAAACCAGTTTTATTCGCCTGGAGAGTTCAACTTTAAAGTCAAGCAGACAAGCATATGGTTGCATGGTTATAAACCAACTGATGAGGAATAAAATCTTCATTGCTTCTTCAACATGTGATGATGGCGCACAAAATGATTGGACTAAAAATAAAAATTAGTATTATGATCATATTATGTTCCTTTTCAGTTTGATAGAGACTCCATTTTCCATCCAAATCCCTGCAGAATGAGAAAAAAAAAAGAGCAAAGTAGTCAGACATTTAAATAATGAAAAAGATGAGATATGAATTAGTTTAAGATTGCAATGATAAACAAATGGAATCGTCATAAAACTGAAAGAATCCGTATGAAGTATTCTGACCATCACCAGGTGCTGAAATTTAAAGACAGTAGTAAATTAAAATATATATATATTTATTTCATAATGATATTGCACCACGTACTGGTCATCAGCTGGCCTCAATTCATATAGGGATGATTTAGGTGAGTATGATCTAACACAAGTAATAGTGTGGTTTAGTTCTATCATTATGATAAGTTGCTCATAATAATGCAACCATCAACCCAATATTGCTAATTTGTAGCAATCATTTTGCGGATGCTAAGATTTTGTTTGGGATGGCTTTCTTGTTGCTTCTTAAAGTAGTTTTTTAGTTTAAAAAAAAAAATTAATTTTTATACTAGAAAGCTGCTTTAAGAAACAAGAAGAAAGCATTCTCAAATGAAGCATAAGGCTTTGTTTGGGACGGCTTTCTTATTGCTTCTTGAAGCATCTTTTTAATACAAAAATTAAAATTATTGTACTAAAAAGCTGCTTTAAGCAGTAAGAAAGCTGTCTCAAACGAAGCCTAAGTTTGCACTGCATTCAAATTTAGGAATAATTTTGAAGTGCAAAAGTTAAATACCTGACTAACAGCATTAAAAAAAAGGGCATATACTTTACTTGAGTAACGCATTTCTTATTGAAAGAAAATAAGGATAGCCATTACAGATGAAGGATAAATGATGGCAAATCATGGCAATAGAATACTATCATCATAATTCAGATTACAATAAACTATATTGATCATTATTAGGCCGAGGAAGAACTTATATAGACCACTTGACACTGTTGCCAAATGTCCGCTAGCCTATATTTTACTTCCCCTTGTAATCTTCAACTGGCTCAACTCCTAGCACTACCTCTTTCAGCTACTCATCTACTTTCACCTTCCCCTAAAAACTTTTATCTACTCACTGCCCCATCCAATCCCTGTTTATGTTGACATTGTGCAATTTGGCACGCCGATGAAAGCCACCTGTCAGTCCCCATCTTCCAGCAATAGTTGGTTTAGTTCAGTTTAATCAATACAAGCTTAAACAAAAGGAGCCGTTCTGCTATTATTCACAAATAAACTATGAGAAAAATCATCATTGGATCTCGATAAAATTCAGGCAAAATATAATCCAGTTTACGCAGTGCAAACTAGAACTTAAGAGCACAGATGAGATGTGGGTGTCAAAATTTTGAGTTTTTGAGGGCACGGCCTCTTTAGGGAAAATTTTCTGAAGGCATATTATATAAATATAAGACATTACCAAGAAATTCCTCTCGCATATGCGAGCACTTTAAGATTTGAGTTTTGGTTTCCAATAGGCATAAGCCTCTATAGAAAATTACCCATCCTTGTAATGAGAGAGCACTTTTGATTAAGATTAGTCATTTAAATAGATATTTAGTATCCAAAGTATAGTAGCAGTAGATTTAAAATTTTAAAATTAGAAATTTACCACCGTTCTTCTTAAAGCAAATGGTGGAGGGAATGATGTGAACTCGATCAAGATCCATGATTTCTTCGTCCGCATCATCACGGTCCCTAGCTTACTTAGTCAGAGGAGGTAGTCGACCTAACCTGATTGAAGAATCCTTGTCGGCAACCATGAGTTGTCTCGTACAAAGGTAGCTTATAAACTTGGCGTGAGTGTTTGCATAATGAAATTCAAGTCAACCTTAGTTAATAAAGAGCTTAATGCCATATCAATTATACCCTATGATTTATTACTGAAGGGCATTAGTCACTAGGGAACAAACGAACTTTAGTCGTAATCGTAGTATAGTGAAGTCGTTCGACCAAGCCACCAGGTAAGAGGGTCGAGGTCATAATCGTTTATCATGTAGAGTCGTTCAGCCAAGCCATGAGTTCTTTGTGGATCCATTGGGCCAAGCCACCGATTAGAGGATCAATCATAATTGTTTACCACGTAGAGTCGTCGAGCTAAGCTACGGGTTCTGTGGTACCATACGACCAAGACACCGATTAGAGGACAAATGCCACATCTTTACTGGTGGACAATAATATTAGAATGAATCTTAATGATATTCTTAATTTAGAAATTAGCTTTTTGTGAGATAAAATTATTCCTTAATTCATCGCCCTCACCTAACATTTGCGAAGGGTGGATAGATTTTTATTTTAAGTCAAAGATGAATAATTTTAATTTTAAATATTAAAATTTTGATAAATGTCTAGCTTTAAGTTTTGGTAGATCTTTAATAATTGACCCATCTGCTTGAGATTTACTATCAACATAGCCATAATCGGGGTTTCTAAATAGCTTGCATATGTCATTAGAATCTTGTCAACTCAATTGATTTTCTGGCATAGAAATGGATTTGATTTGGATTTATTAGGCAATTTGATGATAAAGTCCCCTCTGATTGGTATTCTTCAACACGGTCATCAACGGGATTGTTGGTGTCATTTAAAATTGTCTGTATTTTATCAATATTTGGAGGCATTTAAAAGGTAGAATCCCCTTCGATTTAAATTCATCTTTAACATGACCATCATCGAGGATATTTAGGTAATTCACATTTTAGTTATTTGAACCTTGTCAACTTTGTTTGCTCGCTAATAGAGAATCGTATTGAGTTACTGATTTTGTGAATTATTATGCGAATGTTTAAAATCGAGAGTATGAATTTTATTATGAAATTCATTAACATAGGCTTTGAAAGGCCTAATATAAACATTAGAATTAAATACCTTGATTGATTTGATGATCGTACATTCACATGTAATTTAAGTTGTGTCAACTCTAATCCTTCAAGGAGATGATTAAACTTGAATATTTGATCCGATCAGCATGCTCGGGACTCAAATTTAGGAGTTTGATATGACGTTTGGAGCACATGTGGGTTTTATAAGTTGAAAAGGGATTTTAAATCAGCTCGCTTTAATTTGTTTGCACACATTTCAATGATTCAGCAGACTTCTCGATACAACATGTCTTGCTAGCATGTTGTGCACTTCTGGAGGTAGTGACATGCTTCTTGAGACAATAGCATACTTCTTGGGGCTATCACATGCTTTTTGAGGATAATGCATGCTTCTCAAGGCGATGTCACATTTCTCGAGACGATGCTTTTTAATTAAGAAATCTTACATTTAATATATTGGGAATTTTTAAATGTTTAAATTTGATTGCTTGCACAAATGATTGCCGTTAAAGTATGCATAATTTTTCATTTGAAATTCAACAAGCGCCTTCTGTCTGTTTGTATGTATATTGTGTATTCAATGACGTTAAGACGAATAGGCTTCAATCATTTTAGATACTAGAGATATTATTTGATTCATTTAGCCCATTCCAGTTTAGATTTAACATAATTATAGGGTTTATGCATTCGATTGTAGTTAGGAATTGCAGTGCCGCTCGTAAGCAAACTATTATGTTCACTATGAGTCACTTAGAGGTGCCTGTAAACCGGTTTATGTGAGCATTACAAGTCTCCTGTTGTATCCCATAGGCAAGCTACAATATTCATTGAAGGTCCAAGACTATTGCCCATACGGAGGCTGTTGTTTTCTTTACAAGTCCGCTAATATTACCCGCATGCAACTTACGTTCATTGCAAGTCATTTGAGTTGGCTATTTGGCGAGCTAATAAGTTTATTAGGCAAGCTATTACATTCATTACATGTACCATGTTTTTGCCTGTAAGCAAATTGTTTATTCATTAGAGACCCTTGTATTTGTCCGTAGTACCAAGTTCCCTATACACACCCGAAGGCAATCTGCTGTGTTTGTTACAAGTCCTCTACCATTCTTTGAATCTTATTAAATTTGCATTTTTTTATTTAAAAAAATTAATTTAGGTTCAATTCCTTGCAAGTGCTTAGTCTAAATTTCGATAACCTCCCAACGTCATACCCGTATAGTGGGAATTTTAAGAAAGCTAAGACCTGCCCACCATGTTTATCAAAAGCAGGATGGTCGGTGTTAGTGACACAACTGTTTGAATTAATGCAAAATTAGTTTATTATATGTTTTTATTAAACCAAAAGGTGTTAGTGAAACGTTGCTTGCTTATGTCGGTTTGTTTTATTTTTATTTTTGTTTAAATCTGCTGTGGCGGACAGTGATATAGGTAAGAAGAAAAAAACTGCTATTGTTCTGTTTTTTCCTCTATTACATTAAGAAGTACGTTCTGTTTAGTTTCTACTTCTTTAATTTTCTTCCAATTATCTCCAACATTGTGGTATCAGAGCCTGATTTCGATTGAAGTGGGCGTCAAATTTCTGAAGTGAAGTAAAGTTTTTAGAAGATCTTGTGTATTCTTCTAAAAAACAAGGTGTGTGATTCTTATTCAAGTATTGTGAGAAATTTTTCATGGCAATAAGCACTTCTTCTCAACCTTTGATTCCCATCTTCAATGGTGAGAAGTATGAGTTTTGGAGTATCAAAATGAAGACCTTGTTTAAGTCACAAGATTTATGGGATCTTGTGGTGAATGGTGTGCAAATTGGAGAAGATGAAGGGAGAAATAATGATAACAAGAAGAAGGATTCAAAGGCTTTGCTTTTCATTCAACAAGCTATGGATGATAGTGTATTTTCAAGAATTTCTATGGCAGAGACATCAAAGGAAGCTTGGGATATTTTGGAGAAAGAATTTCAAGGTTCACTAAGAGTAAAGACAGTAAAGTTGCAATCTATGTGACGTGACTTTGAAACTATGAATATGAATGAAGGAGAAGGTGTTCAAACTTATCTCTCTCGGGTATCAACAATTGTGAACAAAATGCGATCATTTGGAGAGCAAATATCTGATGAGAATGTAGTCTCCAAAGTTCTAAGGAGTCTTCCAACAAATTTTGAGCATGTGGTGGCTGCTATTGAAGAATCCAAAGATCTTGCTGTGTATTCTTTTGATGAAATGATGAGTTCGTTGATGTCTCATGAGGAGAGAATAAACAGAAGAGAATTGAAGACAATTGAGAAGGCATTTCAAGTGAAGGAAACATCAACTAATGGCAACAAAGAAGGAGGTCGTGGTAGAGGAGTAGGAAGTTCTTATAGAGGAAGAGGTGGTCGTGGTGCTTTTCGTGGAAGAGGATCTTATGGAGATAAAAGATCAAGTGGAGGTCAAAAGCAATGTTATTATTGTAAGAAGTTTGGCCATATTGAGACAAATTGTTGGAACAAACAAAGGAACCAAGAAGGCAAAGATAAAGTGCAGTGTGAATTTTGCAAGAAGTTTGGACATTCAGAAGATAGATGTTGGTCCAAACAAAAACAAGCCAATGTTGCAGAGAAGACAACTGATCAAAATAATCTGTTTATGACACATTTCCAAGGTGATTGTAGTAATTCAGAAATTTGGTTCCTTGATAGTGGTTGTTCTAATCACATGACTGGAATGAAGACTCTTTTCAAAGAGAATGATATGTCAAAGAAATCAGAAGTCAAATTTGGCGATAATAATACAGTTCAAGTTAAAGGCAAGGGGAGCATTGCTGTTGGGACAAATGATGGCAAGGTAAAACTATTACATGATGTTTTATATGTTCCAAAACTTGCACATAATTTGCTAAGCATCAGGCAATTAATTGATTGTGGGTATAAAGTTGAATTTGATGAAAAGGCTTGTAAAATTGAAGACAAAAAAAGTAAGCAACAAATTGCAAGAATTCAGATGGCTCCAAATAAAATTTTTCCACTCAATATTTCAACAGTTCAAGATAAAGTTTTGATAGCCAAGAAAATGTCTGATGCAGAATTATGGCATTTTAGATATGGTCATTTATATATGGGTGGTTTGAAATTATTGTATCAAAAGAAGATGGTTTATGGTTTGCCTAAAGTAGACTATGGTGGTATTTGTGAAGCATGTATTATGGGAAAGCAAGCTAGAAAGCCTTTTTCATATGAAAAATCATGGAGAGCAAGAAGTTGTTTGGAGTTAATTCATGCAGATTTATGTGGCCCAATGAATACACCATCTCATGGAGGGTGTAAATATTTTTTTTTATTTGTTGATGACTATAGCATAATGAATTGGGTGTATTTTTTGAATCATAAATCAGAAGCTTTTGAAAAATTTATGCATTTTAAAGCATTGGTGGAGAATCAAAGTGGCAAGAACATTAAAACTCTACGTACAGATAGAGGTGGAGAATTTACTTCAAATGAGTTTGGCAAATTTTGTGATAAGTATGGAATCTTCAGGCAATTAACTGCTCCAAATACACCACAACAAAATGGGGTCGTTGAAAGAAAGAATAGAACTGTTGTAGAAATGGCAAGAAGTATGTTGAAGATGAAGAATTTACCAAATGTTTTTTGGGCTGAAGCTGTTGCAACTGCTATTTATATTTTGAATATTTCTCCAACAAAAGCTGTTCAAAATATTACACCTTATGAAGCATGGAATGATAGAAAGCCAGTTGTCAGTCATTTGAAAATATTTGGATGTATTGCCTATGCATTGGAGGATGGTCACAATAGAAGCAAGTTGGATAGCAAATCAAGAAAGCTGATATTCATTGGCTACAGCATTCAGTCAAAGGCATACAGATTGTTTGATCCACAATCTGAGAAGATCATTATCAGTAGAGATGTTATTTTTGATGAAGATGGTATGTGGGATTGGAGTGAATCTCTAATTCATGATAAAGGCAAAGCAGTAATTGAATTTGAGGAGAATCATCAAATTGATATCACTAACAATCAACAAGTTAGTGATGGTTTGTCATCTAATTCATCTCCTTCAAGTCCAAGATCAGTAGATTCAAGCACATCTGAAGAGAGGCAACATAGAAAGATGAGATCTTTGCATGAGTTTTATGATTATACATTTGCCCTTATGGTTACAGAATCATTATGCTATGAAGATGCTTGTGGAAAAGAAGAATGGGAAAATGCTATGAAAGAGGAGATTCAAAGTGTTGAGAAAAATAACACTTGGGAACTTGTTGATGTGCCACAAGGAAAAGATCCAATTGGTGTGAAGTGGATTTACAAAGTGAAGTACAATTTAGATGGAAGCATAAAAAATACAAAGCAAGGCTCGTTGTCAAAGGGTATGCACAAAAATATGGAATTGATTTCTATGAAACATTCTCCTGTTGCTAGATTTGAAACTGTTAGACTATTGCTTGCATTAGCTGCACAAATGAAGTGGAATGTTTTTCAATTTGATGTTAAATCTGCATTTTTGAATGGTGATTTGGAAGAAGATATCTATATTGATCAACCACAAGGTTTCATTATTAAAGGCAAAGAGGAGAAAGTTTACAAACTAAAGAAGGCACTTTATGGGCTTAAACAGGCACCAAGGGCATGGTATTGGAGGCTTGATTCATACTTCCAAAAGAAGGGATTTCATAGAAGTGAAAGTGAGCCTACTTTGTATGTGTTGGCTAAAAATGGTGATTTGCTTATTGTTTGTGTTTATGTTGATGATATTATCTATTCTGGATCTTCTAATGTGTTGATTGAAAAGTTCAAGGCTGATATGATGAAAGAATTTGATATGACTGATTTGGGGATGCTGCACTATTTTTTGGGCTTACAAATTATTCAAGCAAATGATGGAATTTTTATATCTCAAAAAAGATATGCATTGGAGTTACTAAAGAGATATAACATGCTGAGTTGCAAGACTTTTTCAACACCCATGAATACAAATGAAAAGTTAGTTCAGAATGATGGTACAACTAAAGCCAATGAGAAA
The DNA here is from genome assembly GCA_016618105.1 of Dendrobium huoshanense. Classification (NCBI taxonomy): domain Eukaryota; kingdom Viridiplantae; phylum Streptophyta; class Magnoliopsida; order Asparagales; family Orchidaceae; genus Dendrobium; species Dendrobium huoshanense. The sequence continues at coordinate 27,503,836 of CM028348.1, forward strand.
GTATTTAGAGGAATTGTGGGTGGTCTTATGTACTTGACACATAGCAGACCTGATATTATGTACTCAGTCAATGTTATTTCAAGGTTCATGAACAATCCTTCTGTACATCATCTTGGAGCAGCCAAGCGCATTCTTCGCTACATTCGAGAGACAACCAATTATGGGATTTGGTACAAATCAGTTTCTAACTTTAATTTAGTTGGTTTTACTGATAGTGATTGGGCAGGTTCTATAGAAGATAGAAAGAGCACAAGTGGATTCATGTTCAATCTTGGGTCTGGAGCAGTATCCTGGAGCACAAAGAAGCAAGCAAGTACTGCATTGTCATCTTCAGAAGCTGAATATATTGCAGCTTCATCGGCAACATGTCAAGCAATTTGGATGAGAAGAATATTAGAAGGCTTTCATCAACCTCAATTAAAGGCGACGGACATATTTTGTGATAATAAATCCACAATCTCTATGACAAAGAATCCGGTGTTTCATGGTAGATCGAAGCACATAGAACTCCGACATCATTTTGTAAGAGAAGTTGTGGCTAAAGGAACTATTGCAATCAAGTATTGTTCAACTGAAGATCAAGTTGCTGATGGATTCACAAAAGCTCTCAATTTTCAAAAAATTGAGAGATTTCGATCAAATCTTGGTGTAGGAATTTTGCATTAAGGGGTTGTGTTTGAATTAATGCAAAATTAGTTTATTATATGTTTTTATTAAACCAAAAGGTGTTAGTGAAACGTTGCTTGCTTATGTCGGTTTGTTTTATTTTTATTTTTGTTTAAATCTGCTGTGGCGGACAGTGATATAGGTAAGAAGAAAAAAACTGCTATTGTTCTGTTTTTTCCTCTATTACATTAAGAAGTACGTTCTGTTTAGTTTCTACTTCTTTAATTTTCTTCCAATTATCTCCAACAACAACAACCGGGGGTCTCTTTCCCCAACACACATATTAGATACATGTGGGGTCTTTGTCACCTGCACAAACAAATTTCCCCGTCACGTTTATTAAAAGTGGATGGGTACTTAAAATGTACAAGTTTTCCCCTACTGCATTGGAAATATACAAATGAACACTTAGGTTTGCAAGGTTCCTCGTCAAACTTCTCAGAAGAGACAAAATACTTAAATTAGCAAATTTTTTCACTGCACTGGAACAACGAGAACATGTATTTATTTGAGGATTTTTTAAATTATAACCGCATGAGCGATGACAATGACGAGACAAAGATGATGAGGATCAGAACACTCTCAAACTCTCTCTCTCTCCCCCACGTTTTCTTTTGAATTTTCTCCTTTGTTTGGAATTTTATTTTTCCTCTTTTTTTGCTTTTAATAAAATAATAATAATAATGTAGAGAGAATTAAGAGGGAGAAAGCAAGAGAGAGAAAGAGAGATGGAAAGTGAGAGCTTAAGAGTTTAGGGTAGAGAGGAAAACTTGTGTTGTCACTCTGTATAGAGAGAGAATGAGACTAGAGAGAGAAAGTCTCTTTATTGGAGACAGGGACGAGCAAGCTTGTTGTGAGGTGGAGTTGACAGCTTCGGTTAGAAAGACGGGTGAGTTTGTTCAAGGGTGGAGCTGGAAGTACAAAGACAAGGAGAGGTGTGGCTTGTTGTGGTTCACTGAAGGAGCAGTGGGTCAAATAAATGTTTACATCAAGCCTTTGACGTGGTCGGATTTGTTACAGGTTGTTTGGAGGAAGGTATAAATATAGGAAAATTCAGTTGCTGTGTTTGACCGATTGGAGATGGGTGAGTGGAGCAGGGGTGGCTGGAGTGGAATGGGCTTCATTGAGGAGAACTTAGAAAGGGGGCTGGCTTAGGGAGGTCAGAAGTGGAGAGATGAGCGTAAGGGAGTGTGCAGGTGGTGGATAAGAGCAAATTGGGAGAAGTGGAGAAGGGATCTCACGCTAGCAAAGGTTTAAGGAGCTCAATGTGTGTAGGCTAGAGACGATGCAACAGAGAAGTTTGCGCGAAGAGGGATGAGGATGGGCTTGCAGCTGTGGAGTGGCTTGTAGGGAGTCTGGATGGGTAGAGCTTTGCAAGTAGCAGGAGAAAGGAGCTGGTTGGGGTTAGGTGTTGCAGGTGGGTGGAGAGAAGGTGGAGTATGCTGGTTGCACAGGGAGTGAGGAATGTGAGGGCAGCTTGGTGGTGCTCAAACAAAGAGGAGAACGAGAGCTGGGGGTCTTCGTGTGAACCAAGCAGCAAGAGGGGGAAGTTCGTGTATGGGAGCTCGCAAGGGGTTTAGGAAGTGCGTGGAAGATTGAGTTGCTGCTTATTGGGAGGATAGAAAGGAAAGATAGTTGTTGAATGTCTTGTGGGTAAGAGGAGCCAGAGATCAAGGATATGACTGAGACTTGATTAGATTTGGGCGGGGATAGGGCGGCTATTTGATAGGATTGGGTTTAGAATATTTTAAATATATAGAACTATATAGTTATATAAATATAATTAATACTTTTATTATTATTATTGCATAATTAATTTAAAGCAAAGTAAACTAATTCTCGCGCAATTTGTTTCAAAGGCATCTTGAAATTCATGCCTCGACTCGAGCGTGGACAAAAAATTTGAATTTTGACTCGCCAACCAACCTTGGCAAAATCACTGACAATTCTATATATTTTTTTTTACTTTCCGGACATAACAACGAAGTCTGTTTTGCAAACGAACATTGTTCGGGCAACATTTCACATTGTTACATTGGTAGTCTGTCAATTTTGATCATTCTCACTTGATTTGTGTACAAGAGTTCTTCCCTTAAGATAATTTTGATGTTTCGAGCGCAACAACAAAATATGTTAAGTGATTGAATGTTGTTTAGGCATTATTGAGCAGTGATGCGCCTACCAACTGTTGATTTTTGTCATTTGCATGTTCAAGTCGTGCACATGCAGCTCCTCTATCATAAATTCGATGTCTTAAATGCAATGATGCAGCCCGCTTCGCAATCAGATGAAGTTTAGGTAATTTGACAACTGCCAAGGCTTTCTGATTATTGTTCCAAGCAATGTGTCTGTCAATCATCTTCTTTGGCGCGCTCTATTAACCGTGAAATGTATATAGAGGTCAACATGAGAAAAGAAATAATTGATAGGCGAAGGAAAACTTCAGAGGATTTGAAGACTCGGGTATAAATCAATTAATAGGAATAAACCAATGGGCAAGGGCTCTAATGATGAAGGCTTCGTTAGAAACTACAATTAAATTATTCTAGCATCGCATTTACTTTTTGGAAAATAGAACTTTGTGTATATATAAATATGCATGGATAAATGTTTATGTCTAAATGTATTTTTACATATCAAGCACGTCTCAAATTGAACATAATCGAGTTTTCTCTTGCTCATGTTAAAAAAACTTAATAAAAAAACAACATCAAGCCCTTTATCCCATTACATGTGGTCAGCTACATGAATAATACTTCTTCATTGTGTCATGTTAAGAGACAATTTCTCATTTAAATATAATAAAATAGGTCATTTATAATATTTTCTAATTAAGTCGTTTTAGGTCTACCTCTACCTTTCTTAACATAAGCCAAATTTAATACATCAACTCTCCTAATTGGGTCATCAGAATGCCAAGATTTTGTGCCCAAACCATCTAAGATGGCTCTCTCTAATCTTATATGTCGCAGGAGCTACTCCAACTTTTTCACGTATATACTCGTTTCACATTATGTCTCTAAGAGTGAAGCCACTCATCCACCAAAGCATCCTCATCTCTGCAACACTTAACTTAATTTTATGCTTATTTTTAATGGCCAGCATCCTGTGCCATAAAGCATTGCAAGTCTCGCCACATCTTTTAAAAATTTCCCTTAAGTTTGGGGAGTACTTTTCTATCACACAACAGGCTTGATGCATTCCTCGACTTCAACCATCAAACTTAAATACTAATGATAATATCCTCATCTATTTCACCATCATTTTGGACAATAGACGTGAGATATCTAACATGTGTATTCTTATTAATGACTTGATCGCCCAAAGTCACAAACCCCCACTAGATCTATTAGTACTAAAATTACACTTCATGTATTTGGTTTTAGATCTACTCAAAAGAAAACCTTTCGACTCTAAGGTTGACCTCCATAATTCAAGTTTTCCTTCAACTCCCTCTCTAGTCTTATCAACAAAAAGCATACACCCGGATACATCCTCTTGCAAATGCTTAGTTAGATCATCCAAGACTAAAGCAAAAATATATGGGCAAAAAGTAGATCCTTGATATAATCCATTGAAATAGTAAAATACTTGGCCAAACCACCTTGTGTTTGAACACAAATAACAACTTCTACATACATATCTTTAATGACTTGAATATAATCATTATTAACCCATTTTTTTTCTAGAACTCTCCATAACATTTCTCTAGGAACTTTATTATATACTTTATTTAAATCAATAAAAATCATATGTAAATCCTCCTTATTCTCTCAGTACTTCTCCATCAAACCTCTCAATAAATAAATAGCTTCCATAGTAGACCTACTCGGCATGAATCCAAATTTATTTTGAGAAACATTAGTACCACAACGTATTATATGCTCAATATGATGCAGGACTAGATATGATTTAAATGAATGTGATAAGAACTTACAAGGTGAAGATGATACGCTCCAAGTACTCCTTGGCGGAATTGTCTACTTTCGATGAATGTGATAAGAACTTGCAAGGTGAAGATGATACGCTCCAAGTACTCCTTGGCGGAATTGTCTACTTCAGGATTAACGTTGAAGAAAGGCGACCAGAGGATGTCGACGAAGCCTTGTTCGTTGTAGACGAGACCGGAGTCAAGATCGAGAAAGGCCATGCATCGATTTTGTAGTGTTAAATTGTTGTAGACGACATCATTTGCTCTCCTTAAGGATTCCCCTTGAGAGAAAGAAGTTTCTGTCAAGAATCCAAGTGGAAGAAAGGGTGAGAGGTGGTCGGACAAAGGAAGGGGCTTGGGGAAGAAATTGGTTTAGATTTTGGGGAGGAAGGATGGAGGGAAATTTGAGAATTTGTTTCCCTACTTAATCCTTAAGTTTGGAAAGAATTAAAAGGGAAATAATTGAGAGGGAGGGGGCTGGTAAGAGAGAGGGAGAAGTTGAAATCTTTCCCAAGTAAGATGCTTGACTTTGGAAAGCATTTAATGGGTGGGGACCGGGGGGCGGCATAGAGAAAGAAAGGGATGCTTAGGGAAAGAAATCAAGCTTTCTTGATTTAGAATATTAAATTAGGAAGGAGGGATATCATTCCAATTTAATTTAAAATTCAAATAGGGTGGAGTTTGAAAATTTCCTAAAATAGAACTTCGTATTTTAGAAAACAAATTCAAATAGATTTGAACTGTGAATTAATTGAGTTTCCTAAAATATAAAGACCTAATTCGGAAGGCTTTAATTGCAAGCATTTATGGGGAAATCCCAAGGGGGGTCGGTGGCTAGAGTTGGATGAGCCGCCGGTTTGGGTGAGGGGAGATGGGATCGGTTGGGAGGTGGGGAGCTTGGGGTGTTAGCCAAAGAAGGGGCTGGGGCATATGGTTCGCCGGCGGTGGGGGGGGGGGGGGGGGGAGGGCAAGGAGGAGGAAGAGAAGAAACTAGCCGTAAACCCAGACTCTTCCAAGGTTAGTGGGTGATCCGCTTCCCTCTCCAAGGGATTTCTCTCCAAAGACTCTCAAGCTCTCATAAGAGCTCAATGTGCAAAATTTGATTATAATTCATTCATTAACTTCAAAAGAAACATAAGGGGTCATGCATAGCCTCATATAATGAAAGGGAAAATAGAAGATGACATAGCCCTTAGGGCTTTGACATGACAAACCCTTAAGGGTAAAAAGAGAAATGCAACTAAAACAAATACATAAAGCAAATAAATAAAACAAATACATGTGATGACTCAAAAATAGATCGGCGCGATCGTGGTCATATATCGTCGGCCACGTCTCTGATATCATTTCCATGATATGATGTCCCCATCACAATAACTCTCTCCCATAATTTTAATGTGTGACACATTAACTTAATTTTTGTATAATTCACACTCTTGCGCATCACCTTTATTCTTAAAAAAAAGAATTAATACTCTCCTTTAATCATCTGACATATTTTTAGTCTTAAAAATAATATTAAAAAGTTTTGTAAGCCAAAAATTACCTTCATCTCATAAACATTTTCATACCATTATTGAAATATCATCAGGTCCAACAACTTTCCATACTTCATTTTCATCAAATCCACTCTAGCTTTAGTTTTACTAATACGGCAATAAAAAAATTCTAACCCGAGCATAGCTCACTAAATTTAATGATAAAATAGATTACGTGGAGCACAAAATTTTCACAATCAATGAGCCTTTTTAGCACTCATACCCATTTAGCAATATTTGATCATCATTAGTACCACATCCATAAAAAATACAGATTCTTAAGCCCTGCAACTTAATTTTTCTTCTATTGTTCAAAATTTATGAAATTTACCTCATAGTCTCATGTTATTCTTGTATTATATAATGTTATTCATGTCTTTATCTATTTAACCACGCAATTTAATTCTACTAGTTATATTCTCCAACATTCTCTTTTCTTTAGTACAATGGAACAAAAATATTTATTCTGCCACACCTGAAAAATCACTTGATACTTCAATATTATTAATTCTAAATCCACTGAAAATCTCATGTCGTGCAATTAGCTTCATTCCATTGTATCAAGCCTTCCATTCTCTAAATTCCTTCTTCATTTTTCTAATTTTTCACTCAGCTAGAAGGCAACCTGATGTAAGCAAATTAAAGCAAAGCACAAAGAGAGAACAACAAAGAGAATCAAATCTTACTTTTATAAATTTAAGTCATTACTTAGAGAACAAAATAGGTTAGAGAAAATAACTAAACTTCAGAATAGGAAAGAGGCAACTTCCAACGACCAAACAAAAGAAAACTAATAAAGAAACAATATTTTAAAAAAAAGCTATCCTCAGAACATCCTACAAGAGGACTCCTCACATGCACCGATTGTAGAAATATATTTTAAAATAAGGTTTAGATATGCAAACCAAAGGTCCACCACAGCAAAGGGTTTCCAATGTCCTTTCAAACTTCTCCAGTAAATGCCACCAATACAGCTCACAACTTCACCAAAACCAGCCAACAACTTCACTAAAACAGCCAACAACTTTACCAAAACAGCCAACAACTTCACCAAAACAGCCAACAACTTCACCCACAGAACTAGAAGAAAGATACAGGTGGAGTGGAACTTGCGTAGAGAAGAAAGAGGTTAGAAGCCGAGACGAAAGAGGAGAAGCTCGCAAGCTTTCCAGAGGAGGTGGAAGAAGGTGGACAAAGCTCTCAAGCTTTTCCAAGAAGAACCCGCAGGTTATAGCAACTTTGCTCTCAAATATTCACCAACCAATTCTTCACAAAACATCTCATATATATAGGCAAGAGAGGGGAACCAAACAGCCCAAGATTTCCCATAAATGGAGTGATAAAAAGCCATTAAATTCCCTGCACAGGAATCCCAAACAGCAAGGAATAAAGTCACGGATTCCAGCACAGGAAAACCAACAGCAATTCCAAAGGAGGTGCTTCGGTCCCAACAGCCACCATAAAGCACATTGAAGGCCACGGTTCCAGCAGCCAAAATGAGGGAAATTAATGCAACAGCTCAAGAGGCAAAGAAGAAGAGGAAGAGACAAGTTCCACTCACCTAATAGCTTGCACCTCATAATGAATTTAGAGCTAAACATCAGCTCATAATGAGCTACACCTCCACTAGATATTAATGAGCTGGCACCACTAGAGTTTCAACAACTAAAGCTCAAACCGAAAATAGCCAAGGCCCACATGAAACCAGCAAGCAACCAAAGGACAAAATGGACCCCCAAAGCCGGCAAACCCAAGGAAGCAAAATCCAAACCTTTTCCTACCATGATCATTGGATTTACCACCATCATTGGATAGCATAAAAAAATAAAACAAAAATAGAAAATATAACTAATATTGTTCATAACAAAAATAATGCAAAAATCTAAATGCATCACAACCTGAACTATCAAAATTATGCAACTAGCAAATAGTAAAACAATAGAAAAATAATTGGACATAATAAAGACCTTTGATATTTTTCTTGATGCAACCAAAGTTATAGGAAACTAAGATTGCAATAAAATTGACTTGTCTTCCTTAAAAATGACTTTAACAAACTCAAACTCAACTAAAATTAAATAAGACAAAACGACACCTTATAGCTTTTATATTAGAACGGACAACACATACAACTCACACGACAAACAAAATCTTAGAACATAAAAACACCTACAAACTTTGTATTGATTGAGAAGAAAGATACAAATGGGGTGGAAACTTGCGGAGAGAAGAAGCAGATAAGAAGTCCGAGACAAAGTTATAGAGAGGAGAAAAGAAAAGGCTATCAAAGATTGCAAGCTATCAAAGAAGAACCCTCAGGTTTTCATGCTCCAAAAATCATCCATAATCTTTTAAAACTTGCCCAAAACTCTCCTTTAAATAGGATAAAAGCAGCCCAAGGACACCCAAACAGCCGCTCAAAACAACCAACAAAAGGACAGAGCTTCCTTGATATTCCAAATGTATTATATTTGATGGGAGATCTTCCTCTTGAATTGGAACTTCGACATGTTGATTGATTTGAATATCCTTTTTTTTTTTAATTTTTCACACAAAGATAACATTTGCCTTTAGGACTACAAATATTCTTCCACTAGTAGGATTTAGACCACCATCTTCCACTTCACCTTCTCAAAAGAAGTTTCTTCTAATACCATCAACTATTTAATTACCCAATTGGGAAACCAAAAGAATAGAGAAATGGAACAGGAATATAAGCTTTGAGTTAATAATCATAATTACTTTTGAGAGGAATTCAATTTTCAATTAAAAAAAATCAATTGAATCTTTTCAGTATGGGGATTCCTAAAAGCTCTTTGTAAACTTTTGGAACCAAGAGGAATACACAAGTACTTGAATGGAAGAGATTCAAGAGCAAAAACACCATAATATTGGCAAGATGAGCACCCAAACCAAAAAATATTTCCCAACGTATATAGAGAATTCAATTCTAAGGTCAAAACATAACTTCAAAGAAGATCAAAATGTTCTTTATAACTTTAACTTGAAAGGAAGAAAGCACCACAAACAAGAAGGTATACTTTGCAAATTGAAGACCACTGATTAGATGCACACAATTTTTGAAGAAGCATCCCTCAATCCAACCAGAGTAACAGAACATCTATAAATCATTTCGTGAGGAGCATTGCACAAATGATAAAAAGGGGAGCCTGAGAACATGCAGTAATGAATGATTGATTCCACAATTCAAATAAAAAAAAGGGAAGATAAAATTACACCTTGGAGTGTTAAAAGACGGTTTCAATTGCAATTGTCAAAGTCTTTTAAAAATCCACTTTAAAAATAAACTTCTCTTTTGCCTGAGGAAAGAGTGAATAAATTCATAACCAATTGTAACACAACCAATAGATCCTTTACGAGGAATAAAAGCACATTGTGACATAAACCCTTTAAGTCAAATTCCAAGGACTTTAGTGAGCTAAAAACACACCATCAAGTAAACTAATAAGTCTTAAGTTCCTAGGAAATTCACTATCATTTTTCTGAGAAACAAGGCAAATGACAGTCTAAGCTTAAACTCACAATAGAATTTTCATCCAAATAAAGGCCCTTAAACATAGTAGCCAAATATGGATATAGTAATAACCCACATTTCTTCAAAAACTTTAATGGATAAAACATCAGAACCATGAGATATGAAAATATTAATCGAGAAGACATTATTTTTTATTTCGTATAGATATAAGGAAGAATCCAAGAAAGTATGAAGGTGGGGATCATCAAAAGGACATTAGCTTACAACAATCAACAATAATATTGGTGGTAGAACAACTACTGATAAATAACTTCTATAGTAAAAAAGCATAAACAACGTCTCTTTATTAAGTAATAATATGTTTGCACAACCTAATATGATGAATGAATTTTGAATTTCTTCACCAACTATCCTTTTTGAGGAGGAATATAATGCTATTGTCCCCCTCAAGAGACCAAATAACTTAGGACATTTGACGTGAATATATCTTCTTTCAACGGTTTTTTGTATCGCCAAATCTTGCCTAGTTCATATTCTTCAAGATTTTGAATAGAGCAAAGAATTAAATCAAGTTTGGCAAGCATCGATTGCTTTTAATCTAAAATAATAACAAGTTATTGCCTTTTCCAAAGATTAAGCCTTCTTCTAATGAGCCTCAACTTCAAGACCAAGCTTTTAACAGTGTAGCCTTGATAAATAAACCCTTTTCAGCAAGCAAAAAACATGCATATGAAACCAACAAATTTTAAAGTTGAATATTCTGTCTAATGATTACAGTGAGATCGTAATAGAAATTGGTCTAATAGTGAATAGAAAAACTTATTCAAAGACAATTTAGCACTATTGGGAAATAAATCAGAATAAGCAAAGAGAAAAAATCCTTTGGTGATGGTAAAATCTCATCACAAGAGAGTGAAAAAGAAACCGCGATCCTTGTAGAATATTTGATAAGGAGGCAGATAGATAACAATTAACGGAACAAAAATAAGAGAAAGTAAGAAAGGATGCCTTAGAATGGTTCGGTTAAAAGACCAACATCCACTATGAGACCATTCAGGGTTAAGTTTTATTGCCTCAAGCAAATTACAAAGAATGTCAATTTCTGTTATAATGAGAAGAGATTAAAAAAAGAGAATTAAGAAGTATGGTAACTTACCCTCCAAGGAAAAGAGGAACAAATTCGTTTATTAACAAGCTACAATGAGAATTCAGAAGAATTGTTGAAAGAAAAAAGATGGAGAAAAGGACCAAAATAGTCCCTCAACTCTTTGTAAGGGATAAAAATGGTCCCTAATTTTTTTAGGGACCAGTTTGGTCCCTCAACTTCTTAAAAATGGATTTTTTTGTCCTAGCATCAAATTTTTGAGGTTAATGGTGTTAAATCAAGGGGTATTTTAGTCATTTTATGTTTACTAAGCGGAGGCAGAAGGTGAAGCACGGTCCCTTGTGACTTGATCACCACCTAAAAGATTAGAGGATTAGGAAATTAAATGAAAAGTGGACGAAGTTCACCCTTGGGGTGGTCCTCCGGAAATGATTTATCATTGGACATTGGCAGGTTGCTCGTCAATGGCCTCCAAAAGCGTGAAGATGATGCGGTCCACGTACTCTTCAATGAAACGATCAACTTCTGGGTTGAAATCGAAAAAGGTGGAGTTGAGGATGTTGATGTTGCCTTGTTCGTCGTAAGCGAATCCGTAGTCAAGCCCCAGATCATCCATTCATTGGCTTTGAAAGAATGATGCGTAGACGAAGATCAATATTGCTCCCTTGAAGACTCCACTAGAGAGAAAGAAGTTTCTCTCAAAAGTTGATGTGGAGATGGAGGAGGGAATGGCCAGCCAATGAAGGGGCTATGGGAAGACTTTGGTTCAGTTTTTGTGGAGTGTAAGAGATTTAAGAAACTTCCTAATTAATCCCCTTGATTGGGAGAAATTAAGAAAGGGAGAGAGAGGGGGGCGGCGGCAAGAGAGAGGGAGGGGATTTAATTTAATTCCGAAGAGGAGAGATGGTCTTTGGAAAGAAATTAAATAGGTGGGGCTTGTGGAGATTTCGGCCAAGGTGAGAGGGACAGGTGGTTTGAAATATTTCCAAGAAAGCGACTTGGATTTAGGAAATAAATCCCATGGGGAATCCAATAGGGGCCGACGACTATAATGGAGTGGAATTGAGTTTAAGGCAAGTGCTTATGCCTTGCTTAATAGGGAATCTTAAATCAGGTAAGAGAAATTAAATCTCATTCAATTAAAGATTGATTTGGGATGAGATTAAAGACTTTTCTAAAATAGATTTCGTATTTTAGGAAAGATTTTGAATGTCAAATCACTTGGATTTGAAAGATTTTGAATGTCAAATCACTTGGATTTGAACTAAAAATTAATCCTAATAATATGCAATCTATATTAGAAAATAAGGGTAAAATAAGGGAAAGGCCAAAGGTTGACCGGCGGTTTGTGGTTTAGTCGTGGGTGGTGGTGCGGGAAGGAGGGGTAGGTGCAGATGGGGGTGGGAGTTGGGGGTTAACCGATGGTGAATGTGAGTTTATGATGGCCAGCGGCTTAAGGGGGTGGGGAGCTTCTAGTCCGCGGCTAGTTGAGGGAGTGAAGAGGGGAAAAGAAGATAGAGAAGAAAGAACCACGAACCCGGACATTTCCAAGGTTGGTGGGTGATCCGATTTCCTCTCCAAGGGACTTCACTCCAATCTCTCTCAAGCTCTCACGAGAACTCAAACATGGGGGAAATTTTTATCATTCATTCATTAAACATGAAAAGAGAACATAAGGGTTATATATAGCCTCATACAAAGAACTCGAAAATAAAAGAAGACCATGCCTTTGGGCTTACACATGTCCTCCCTTAAGGGGTAAAAGTGGAAAAAAATAACAAACCAAATACAACATAATAAAATAATAAAAGACAAATACAAAATACGACTCAGAAATACATCGACTTAATTGTGGTCGTAGATCGACGACCACGTGATGTAGGCAAAGAGGGGTCAAATCATACCCAAAAAAAATTTGGTTTTGACTTCCCTTGAGCTTACTAGCTCAATAAATTTTGAGCTGAAATTTAGCTCATTATAAGCCGGTTTTGGTTCATTTATTGAACTAAAGGTTAGCTCATTATTAGCTAGGTTTTAGTTCATTTATTATCTTATTTATGTAGCTTTTTATTTATAGTTTTATCTTTTAAAATTTTGAATTTGTCCCTTGGGTTTCCGTGCTTTGCTCCTTGGCTTCCTCGGTTGGCTGCTGGGTGGCCTTTCTCGTGCTTTGGTGCCTCGGTTCCGTGCGGGCCTCTTGGGTTTCCGCGGCTGCCTCTTCGGGTCCCTGGCTAGGCTGTTTCCCGTGGCTGTTTGGGGGCTTTTCCATGGCTTTGATGCTTTGTTTCCTGGAGTTGACTGTTGGCTTTTCATCTCCATCATTTAATATAGAATGTGTAAGGTTTTTGGGATTGTTTGTATTCCCCTCTCATGTCTATAAATATGAGATGTTTTGGAATGTTTTAAAAGATGATATATGAGAATTTTTTAAAAGAAATCAGCAGATTTTCTTGGAAGAGCTTGAGAGCTTCTTCTTCTTCTTCATCTATCTCTCGGGGAGACTTGCGAGTTCTTTCCACCCTTCTTCTCGGCTTCTAACATCTTTCGTCTCTCCGCAAGAATTTACTCCATTGTATCCTTCGTCTCTTGGAATGCAAGTTTAGGTGTTTTTTAGTTGTGTCGTTTGTAAGAGTTGAAAGGTGTCTTGTTTGAGTCGCTTGAGTTTGTTTTAAAGTTTGTATGTGTCTTTTATATGAAATGTAAGAGTTTGTTCTTTCTATTACTTAGGAAGAGTCGAGTATTATTTTTTTGGGGTGTTCAAGAATCTTGGGGGCCCTCTCCCCGAAGATTTTTGCTCGCATCACCACGTCTATGATAGACTTTCCAAGGTCCGATGTCCCCATCACCTATCCCCTAATATCTCTAAGGGGTCTTCACGATTGGCTAGGTTAGAAAATTTCCCGATAAAGTGGCCAATGTTAGAGTAGAGAATTCACTCGATGACATCTAGGAAAGATCAAGTCTAAAGGCCTCCTAAGCTCCCTAGAGTGGGAGATTGAGGGCACCCAAAGAGCTTTTCCCTAGGGCCATCAAAGAGTTAGCTTACATAACTGTGACACGTGGAGCTCATATGCCTCATATGCCCATCACGTGGGCAGTAGTGATGTTTTCTTGAGAAACATGGGATTTTTGTGTTTAGACTTGTTAATCTTAGCAAAAATTCAATTTATTGTTAGGCTTGTTAGGCCAAGTGAATCTACGCCCCAACACAAGAAGGTTAATCAAATTAAATAATTTGATAAATCAACAAAGAGATGTGAATGTACTCAACTATTATTAGAAGATCTCTTCTCTGAAGTAATTGGTAATGCCAAAACTATAAAATTCTTTATGGAAGAGCAACTTATCATTCTCATTAGAAGGAGCACATATGGTGGTCAAAATAGTCTCATCAATCGAATGTGACATGCGGAAATGAAGACAGTTAAAGATTCTACCAAAGTACCAATATTAGAAGAAAAAGCTACCATGGAATTACCATGGAGAATACAACTAACAAAACCAAAAACATTTAAGATATTCCATTCTTTAGTTATAGTACCAGCAATAGATCTAAGACCACACATAAAAGGATCCACCAACTTAGATTTAAAAAATCAAACAATATCAAGTCACTCATTCTCCACCCCTTCTTTAACATCGAGCCTAAGCCAAGGCATTCCATGTTCTATAGTTCATGAAAGAAAAATGAGTTCAACAAAACTTCCAGAAAATAAGCACCAAGATGCAATTTGAAAAAGGAGGTTAGAACCCCACCCTCCAATCCCAATACCCCTTAGGTCAGAACCACCAAAGAGAGAGCAAAAGTAGAGAGTGAAAATTCAGAACTTTCCATAGAATTTTAAGCACTCATTTCAACTTTGGAAGAACATTATGCTTCCACTTGATGTATTCTAAAAATTTGAGGATGAAGATCTTCTTGGGATGAACATTATAGACTTTTGGTTTGAAGGCACAATTGTCAGAGGGGGAAGAAAATTAAAAACTCTTAGAAAGAAAGTATTCCGCTTATCAAAAAGAATTTAAAAAGATTTATCTTCAATAAAAATTGAATGACCATCATTGATACTTTAATGAGAACAGCATCAAACTTGTAGTTTTCAGGAATAGCACAAGGGAGGAGTGAAGGCATGTCTTTGGAAATCGATTCCTTAATTGAAGAGATAAAAGAACTTGAAAACTACGGTAAGAGTTAATCTGAATTAGCCATATTCAAAATTGATTTCGAAGGTTTTCCATTGCATTTATTTCATCCAACTTTGCTGTCATAGACTCATAGGAGTATTTCTCACCAAATATGTACCAGAGAATTCAGAAATGCCCTTGCATTTTACAGCTTAGCTTACTGATGGAGACCACAGTAGATTGAAAATTAGAGGATCCAAACTCCCTACAAGAACCAAATGTTATCCTTTTAGTAGCCTTCATCTCTCCAATATTAACCATATTAACATCATTAAAATCGTTCACAATACCAGTAAAGCTTTAGAGATATGTCTATCCACTATTACTTAACATATTTGCATTCATATCATTAACACAAAGGGCCAGCCCAACAAAAAAAGCCACTACTAAAATTAGCACTCATTTTCGGAACTGATATTGTGTTAACAGAAGATACTGGAATAATGACAAGTAAATGCATCATTAATTTTGGATCTAGATTCCAACATTCCATAATTAGTATCATCTTCAACATTCAGCAACTGAGAAACCGTTTTATTGTTGATTTTCGATCGAATGACAATCTGGAAGCAAGACTTTCTACAAGAATTTCAACTATCAGATTAATATATGACTAAAATCGTTATAATGAATCACAAGTCATTTGGGTATGAATTTAGGATCCTCAACTTCAACCAACAACTTAGCTTCCCAAAGATTCTTTTGATAATGTATGCTTTTCCAAGCCAATCATTTTCCCAAACTTAGTAGTGATAAACTCAAGAGGTTACCATTTTCAAAAACAAAAGGCAAAACATGAATATTAATCCAAATTTGAATTAATTTGTTGGTACTAGAACAACCAATTAAAACTATGGGAAAGAGTTATGGAGCATAGGTTACAACGTGATACTAATGTTCCTAAAAATTAATTTGGATTCATGTAGGGTAGGTCTACAATGGAAGCCATACATTTATTGAGAGGTTTGATGCAGAAGTAAAGAGAGAAAAAAAAAAAGATCTTCATATGCTATTTATTTATTTAGAGAAAGTTTCAAGAGAAGTGCTATGGAGAGTTCTAAAAAAGAAAGGAATTAATAATGCTCAAATTCAAGTTATTTGGGATATGTATGATGGAGTTGTTATTTGTGTTCAAACACAAGTTGGTTTGACCAAGTATTTTCCAATTTCAGTTGGATTACATCAAGAATTAGCCTTAAGCTCATATGTTTTTACTTTAGTCATGAATGTTCTAACTAGAGACTTGCAAGAAGATGTTCTCTAGTGTATGCTTTTCGCTGATGATATTCTTCTTATTGATAAGACTAGAGAGGGAATTCAAGTAGGATGGATGAAGTGGAGGAATGCATCAGGCTTGTTGTGTGATAGAAAAGTATCACTCAAACTTAAGAGAAAATTCTATAAGATGGTGACGAGACCTGCAATGCTTTATGGCAAAGGATATTGGCCAATTAAAAGAGAAGCATAATATTAAGTGTTACAAAGATGAGGATACTCAAGTGGATGAGTGGTTTTACTCTTAGAGACAGGATACAAAATGCACATTTATATGAAAAGGTTGGAGTAGCTCCAGTGGCAAATAAGATTAAAGACAGTCGCCTTATATGGTTTGGTCATATAAAATGGCGGGCTTCCAATGACCAGATTAGGAGAGCAGATGTATTAGATTTAAACTATGTTAAGAAAGGTAGAGGTTGACATAAAAAGATTTCGTTAGAAAATATTAAAAATGACATTTCTTGATTAGATCTAAATGATAATTTGACTCTTGACCGGACACAATGGAGAAAAAGGATTCATGTAGCTGACCTCATGTAGTGGGATAAAGGCTTGATGATATTGTTGTTGTAGAACAACCAATACTCTCATCCCACCTTTTGACCAAAACTGTGACGCCATTCAGTTTGATACAACCTTTTCTTCAAATAGAATCAAGAATTTTGGAATTGAACTTCATAATGAAAATGTCTGGTTTGCTTGATGAAAGTAATAGAATGAACCCAATCATTATTACCATACCAATGGAGAACTTAAGAAAATCACTCTTAAGGATTTTATTATCATATACATCTAAATATCCATGTTATTACAAGAACATTTTTTCATCATCAACAGCTTAAAGAAAAGGCATTTGATAAGAAACAGCTTTTATAGAAGAGGATGAAAAAAGATTTAGCCTTGTGAACAATCCTTTTAAGCCCATATCAAATAGTAGCATTCCCACACTCCCAAGCAAGATGCCCCTTTTCCAAACATTTGTAACATCTCTTACCTCGAGCTCCCTTAAGATAGCTAGAATTGTGGATGAAGAGAAAATTGTTGGATAATGTATTGGCTACTCTCGATAATATCTTCTTATAGCTGCATGAAATGAAGGGGATACACATTGCCCTTTGAGTAAGTCATTCACTCACAGTGGCAATTTTCTAAGTTGAATTTTTTATTAGTTATGATGAAGAGAGCCTTAACGTGCATGTTTCATTTCTTTGATAAAATCTCTCAAGTGGCTTAAGTTAACTTGCTACAAGCAAGATCATACATACTACCCAACAAACAAGAAAACTAGTCTAAAGTCAGGGCTTAACTAGCTCAAATTTCAAGTCAAGCTCATGAAGTTGAGATGCCTGAATGGAATGGCATTTCGATATGAAAATCCCTTAGATTTTATTGTCAACTACTATAAGTGTTGGATCAAGAAAAATGGCGCGTCATGAATCCTGCTTTGCAAACATAAGATTCCATTCTTCTTAAATCAGATTGTAGTTAACCAAATTTCTGCTGAGGGTAGTGTCAGGGTTTAATTGAATCTGGGTCTTTACTTCCCATGAGCCCAAGCACTCATATTTAATTACCCCTCTAAACGCGCAGGAGAGAACTCTTGATTAAGGATGAATAATTTTAGGTGTTTTGGCCTTAGTTGTAATGGAAATGGAGTTAAACCCAATCAATATCTGATGGTTCAGTCGTCCTGGTCTACTAATATTAGCGATCGTTGATCGTAGTGTCCAAGAAATCTGATTAGAAGCCATGTGCTGTCTCCTCTCAGAAATCCCGAGTAAATTGAAGCGGTTAAAGTTAGATTGTAATTTTTATTTTGGTTTCGGATTTACATCTATTAGAATACACGGTAGTTGATTTAGTTTGAGATTTATGACTTCGCTTAGAACTTACCCGGTTAATTTAATTGGTCTGAGGCTTATGGCTTTCATTAATTAAAGTGGGTCTTGCAAACTAGCCCAATAGCTAAGCTGCCAATTCATTTTGATTGTTTAGATTTTAGGGTTGTTGCACTTTATTTAGCGATTTTCCTAACTTGTAGGGTTTGTAGGACTTACTACTTCCCTTTGGAAGTAGCATGATTGTTTTGTTTGTTTAGATATGTTAGACAATAGTTACTTTAGCTCAATTTTGTCATTACACCAATATCTGGCTTCAGTGCCCAACTCTTCTTGATAGTACTGTAGTTTAGTTCACAGTACCTATTTTTTCTTTCTTGCACCAGTACCTTATTTTACTTTCAGTGTCATAATTTACTTTCAGTGTCGTAGTTTACTTTCAGTACCATAGTTTACTTGACAGTACTCTGCTTTACTTTACGTATCGTAGTTTACTTGACAGTACTAATTTCCTTGCTTTTGTTAGTTCGCATGACTTCGTGCTGCTTCAAAACTTGCCCAGGAGCATTGGAGAGTTTGTAGAGTTGTTGTTGGTTGTACAGTGTTTTGTTTGGTATTTGCGAGTGTTAAAAGTTTGAGAGTGATTATGTTGAAAGTTTGTGAGTTGGAGAATTTGGAGAGCAGTTGTTGGTTGTACAATGTTGATTTGGTATTGACTTGTACATTCTTAGTAATACTATTTTTTAATATTTTTTATAATTGTTTAATTAATTAATTAAGTAATTAACAAAATAATAAATTTTCTAGTTAATTGCATTAATTAATTAATTAATAATAAATTTGATTGCTCTCATTTAATTAATTAAAAGGCTCCCGAATTTTAACTACTCTCAGATTTCAATTAATCAATAAATCTTAATTAATTAATTTCAATCAATTCATCAACTTCAATTATTTAATTTTAATTAATCAATTAATTTATAATTAATTAAATTCAATTGATCAACTAATTTTGATTAATTAATTTCAACTAGTTAATTTCAATTAATTAATTTTGATTAATTAATTAATTTCAAATAATCAATTAAATTTAATTAATCAATTGATATTAATTAATTCGTTTCAATCAATTAATTTCAACGAACTAATTAATTGAAATTAAGCTCAATTGATTAACTTCTCATTAACTAATTTCAATTAAACTCATTTTTAATGAATCAATTTCATTGTAATTAATTAATCTTAATTATATTTAATCAATTAATTAATCAGATTAATCAATTAAAATTTTAATTGAATTTGCTCTTCATTTTAGTAGTTCTCACGACGAGGTTAGAGTGATACTTGCCGTTGTTTCTATCTGTGAAAGCCATTTTTCCTTCCAAGTTCGTCTGGACGAAGTTTTTCCTTCCAGGTTCGTCCTGGACGATCGGTTCAAAAATCAAGTGTCAGAGAAGTTCGTCCTAGGACGAAGTAGGGTTCGTCCGTACGAAATTTGTCAAGAGAACAACTCGTACAGGAACGATAACTATTTCGTCTGAACGAAATTCGTCCAGTGGGCAAATCGTCCCGGACGATCTGCATGCATATATAAGGGTTTGAGATCTTTTTGAAGAGAGAGAAAGCCCATGAGAGAGAAAATTGAAGGAAAAAAAAGGAAGAAAAAGTGATTTTTGGGCGACTTCGGTCCGTTTTTGTCCATCGCTGTAGTTGGAAAAGTTGACCGACTCGAGGTAAGGCACATTTCGCCTTTCTCAATTTTCAGAAACGAGAATTTTGACGACTTTTTTGTCTCAGATTTTATTTCCGTTAGCGAATATTTGGTTTCGTTTCGCACTGACAAACTTTTTACCGCGTAACTTTTGGTATGTTTTTGAGATGATATTTGTGCACGTTTTGAGTATTTTATGGAAGATTTTCACTAGTTATTTTAAATTCTGTGGTGTTTTAATTGAATAATAAATTATCATGATGTTGAAAAATATTGTTTCAGTACAATGAAAGTCTTACAATGCTGTTTTGTATTATCTGTGGTAATTTGGTAAATTTCTAAATATGTGAATTCTGTATAAATTCCGTATACTGTCGTTATGTCGCTGATGATTTTTCTGACGTAATCCGATTTTCTGATTTAAATGATTTGATGTGTTGTGATATCAGAATGGAGTTATAAGGGGCTGGAATCCTTTGTGATTCCGTTGTCTAGGTCAGGGAAATCTGAAAACAAGTTCTGTTCTGAAAATTCTGTATATCTGTTTTATTCTGGTGCTATAAGCACAAAGGGAGACATAAGGGGCCAGAATCCGCTGAAATTCTGTCAGTGTCAGGGAAGGTAAGCATAAGAGGTAAGAATCCGTCGAGATTCTGTCAGGGTCAGGGTTATGTGATCTGATATTGAAAGGTGATTTTATCTGATTTGAAAATCTGTTCTGTACAATTTCTGATTGTTCTGTACGATTCTATTGTTCTGTGAAATCTGACTTGGATATTCTGTTATATGAAATGAATTCCGTTTATAGTTTGATTTCGGTTTGATCAAGTATCTGTGTTATGTTGACTTTACGATTTCTGTACGATTATTTGAATTATGCACGGTTATTTGAATAATCGCTTATAGGTGTTTTCTGATGTGTGTTTCTGGAGATTTTGATTGGTAAGTGTAGTCTTGCTGAGCTGTTAGCTCATCCTTGTTATCTGCGTGGTTTTCAGGTTCTGGGAAAGTGAAGGAGATCTTAGACTAGCAGTTCTGTGTCTGATAAGTGATTAGGTATTTTGTACTTTTGATTTTTTTACAGTCATGGCTTTTCTGTTCTGTTCTTTCTGTCGATAGCCATGCACTGTATTGTACATGATTATTTTGATGAAATGAGAAAATTATAGATGAACTGTTCTTTATATTTGGAAGTTATAGTAGCTCTGTATTTTTTGTTTTGTATGTTTGAAATTTGGAAAAATGTCTGAAGCAAATTCAAAACTAGATCCTCGATTTTTCATTTGTCGCGGCCCGACGCGAAGGGATTCATTCCGGTCGGGTTGGGTCGTGACACTATCTGCCCGGATCAAAGATCAACGACATGAGATCTTCGAAATAGAAACCATCCTACCTAGATCAAAGATCGACAACATAGGGCCTTCAAATTTTAAAATTCACCGCCTCGATAAAAGATCGACAACACGAATCTTCGAATTAGAAATCGTCCTGTTAGGATAAAAAATCTACTGCGTGAGGTCTTCAATTTGAGAATTTTCTTGCCTGGATCAAAGATCACGACGCAAGTCTTGAATTAAAAATTCAATCACACAAATCAAAAATCAATGGTGTGGGTCTTAATATTGGCGAATACCTGGTATATTTTTCTCGTATACAAACATTCCTGTTCAATTCTTATGTTTGTGGGTAGCTGTAAGTTTGTTGGGTATTTCACAAGAGTAAAAGTGGACAGCCTTTTTGCACTTTACTATTAGCAAAGTAGAGGTAATTGTAACTCAAATACACAGATAATGCAAAGTCGTGTAAGCAGCAGTTTGCTATACATAATCATTATAAAGGTAAAGACAGGCAGAACAGAAGCTAGCTACTTGGATGAGACAGGTGACAAGTCGGTGGGGTTTGGCGTGAAGCAAGCGACGGGCTGGTGGAAGCGAGAGCGGATAGGCTTTGTGCGATTGGATAGCAAGTAGTGCCTGACGAGAGGTTCGGGAATTTCAGCGGTCGTGCGGAACGCGAAGTCGTTCAAAAGCGGAAACAGACTCATGATCAAACTGAGTACGACGAAAGTGGGTTCCGGCACGGGATTTACATGAGCGGAAGCGAAGCCTGGTAAGGTGAATTGTGAACGAAGGGCGTAAGGCTTCGGAAGGGAATGAGGAAGACAAATGAGAACGTAAGTTTTGTTTTATTCGTTTCTCTGTCATTTTATTGAACGATTGCCGAAGGGGTGTATTGTTTCCCATAGTGACACATCTATCCGGTTTGAAACAGTAACAACGCATTCTCTTTCTTTTTTTATTTCGTTTATTTTATTTTATTTTAGTCAACAATAAGAGACGAATTTTTCTTGAATATTATGTAACAAGGGACGCATTAAGGTGATTATCCTAGAAAGGTGTGTAAATAGGCCATACAAAAATGAATAAACACTAATAACGAGTTCAGTTGTCAAATTTTGCTACTATTCTCATTCAGTTTGAGTTCATTGAAATTTGAAATTTCTTTGTTTTGTGTATTTCATTATTATTTGACCTATTCATGAACATAAAAGAACACAAATAACTATAAAAATCAAAAGAGAGAGATTCAATATTTTGAATAAAAATAAAAATTAGATTCTAGATCTTATCATGCAAGGTTAACACTTTTTTTTAATGCAAGGTTAACACTTAATACCACATATAACCACTACACTATAGTTTAATTTTTTGCATTATCTCCATGTGTGTTTGTGTGTGTGTGTATCTTATCAATCTTTTCATGATCTAAATGCATATAAAAGAAGTTTTATTTGTGTTTAGTTCGTCAAGTAATTGGTCCCAAATATTATGTTCATGCTTGGCTGCTTAGTTAATGAATGAGCCAAACATGAGCCACTTAATAAGTCAAGTACAAGTTGCTCTCAAACATTGACTTGGATGGAAGCTCCTAATCCTAGTAATGGTGTTTTAGTTCTTATGGACTGCTAGAAATAGCACCAAATTAAGAAGGCGGAACTCCAAAAATCCATTTAAACTGGAATCTACAAATGAAATTTCTTTTTTAAATAGGCAATGTTGCTTTAGAAGAAAAAAAAAAAGTAAAGGTGACTTGCAGTTTGCAGAGTGTATTCATGTAAATAAAGTTAGTAAGAAAAAAACAAATGGTGCATAGAGCATCATAACATAAATCCCCCCATAAAGCCATAGAATTACATCGGGCTATTTTAAACAGTGTAAAGTATTAAAAATTTGGATAGAAATGTAGCTAGATTTGAAAGACCATTTGATTGAAAAATTCATGGTAATAAAAACAATTAAATTAATACTTGCCCTCAATCAGCCAAAATTAAGATAATCATGGTAAACATTACACTTTTTTTTTCTTGAAAGTCTAATGTTCTTTTTTTTTTAATTAAGCTAATCATCTTGAAAACCGTCATCATCATCATAAGCCAAAATAGCCTTGTAAATCAAGCCTTTTTTAATCTTCCTCAGCATCTCTATACTCGATTGCAAGAGTGTTAAGCTAGATGAATATTCCTTCTCTTTTTTCTTTATATCGATCATGAATATTATCGCTTCTTTATAAACAACACCAACTTCTCCAACAGTATTTTATGTTAAGTCAACCTCAACAACAATTGATTTATTATATTCATCTATCATCCATTTTCTCATTAACCACTTATTAGCATCGTTTATATAATTTAAACAATAATGATCAATAATGTCCATATGTTTGTATATTTGAATAAAGATCCTGTTATACTTCATATAAATCAAATCTTTAAGGATGCCATGATCAAACTTGGTTTTTCTTTTGCAATGAATATGCAAAAGAAATTATTAAAATTACTAAATAATAAATTTCATGATGATAATCAATATGCAATTTTATTTTATACTTGTATGCTCAAATACACCCCCCAATTATATTGACATCTAGATGAACTAAAGGTAAAGCTAAGCACCTTGATCTTAAAACTCTATAGATGTGGAGCTCCTTGGTCAGATGCCAGCTAACAATCAGCTGGAAGTGTTTAAAAAGTTACATTATTATTTAAATATCAAAATATTATTTAATGCTAATTATAATTTTATTAAAATCACATTACTCCACCCAAGTAATCCTCTATTTAACAACATGAAGAATCCTAAAAAGTCATTTACCCTAGATGTAAACACTCAACTCATGGTTATTTTAACTTCTGCATCAACATTCTTAGACAATCTTCCCATGTAAGTATATAAACTATCACCTATTTTCTTATCTTTTGCAATATTAGGGCTACTATAAAAGAATTTAGAATTAAAAATGAGTAATTGAATATAAAAGTCGATGGAATTGCACGTTCCATCTTCTAATTAAAAAAAAATGCTCATACTCATCACTATTAGTAAAATTTGCAACAATTGCTACTTTTTCCAGGTTCATCATTATATATGTAAACCAACTTAGGGTTTTAACAATATCAACTAAAGAAAGAATCGTCAATAAATAACCACCTACTTTGACTATACATACCACATTATTCCAAAGAGATTGCTTCAAGATGATAAAATATTATTCCAAAAGCATATACCATCTTAAGATAAGTAGAGGTAGACTTAAAAAGACTTCGTTATAAATTTTTAAAAATGACCTTTCTTTATTAGATTTAAATGAAATTTTGACTCTTAATAGGACACAATGGAGAAAAAGGATTCATGTAGCTGACCCCACAAAGTGGGATAAAGGCTTGATGTTGTTGTTGCATATAACATCTTCTATTAGTAATTTCAAAAATATGCTCATACTCATCCCTATTGGAGAACTTGCAATAATTGCTTATTTTACCCCATTCATCGCTTTATATATGTAAACCAACGGAGGCATTTTTCAATATCACTAATCAAAGAATCTTTGATAAAGGGTAGTCTAAATTAAGTGCATATACCACATTATTCCAAAAGGATTGCTTTGAGGTAGTAAGATGATTTGTTGCACTTGCTTTGCCTTCGTCTTCTTTGAATAAGAACCCAACACAAATTCTTCATTTCTTCAAATTCATTTGTTGTTGATGAAAACTTTTTTATGTTAAGAAGATAATGGCAAACTAAATCTTAGTAAACTTGACAAGTGATTTTCGATTTGTGATCTCCTCATAAGTAATTGTAATATTGAATAAATGAAACTATAAAATCCAAATAAAGAGCATCTCATTGAGTCCATTATTAGTGCACATATCCATTAACAACTTTCCTACAATAACATCACAAAAAATTACAAAATGATCAAAAAATGGGTGAAATTATTAGGGATTTACTAACCAGCTAAAACATTCTCTAAGGCATTATCATTGAACATTTGAATGATACAATGATGGTTCAATCTCCTTGATCAACAATTCAAATATCTTTAACGCATTCTTTAAATAAGCGATAGCATCAATCAACTCACTACTATTCCTCTTGGACAATTCACCAAAAAGTTTCATAATTTCTTTTTGTCATTATGGGATGTCCAACCATCCTCCATAAGATAATAAACATATTTAAAACAATATTTTTATGACGATGCAAAAATTGTTGCGTGTATTGTATCTCTTTTTTAAGTATGCAACACACCTCATGATAGCGAGGCAACTTCATTTCAGGAACAAATTGTCCATATATTTCTACTACAATTAGGAAGACATCATACTTAACTTCATTGACGGGAATGGTAACATCATATATCCAAAAACAAAATACTTGAATTATTCTTTCCCTCGTCTCCTCCCTATTAGTATCCATCTCTTTTTGCATTTTTACCCTATCGTTACTTCACAATCTCAGCACAATTCAGGATAAAAAAAGACATCAACAACCCTTAGCCTTTGGTTCTTTAAATATAAGCCATTGAACTTTAAGTCAACATATTTAATTTTTCTGTATGGTATCTTTTTGATGGTCCAACACATAAAATATCATCTTACACCATCACATCAAAATATCACATTCAGCAATATAAAAATGTGACATCCACTAATTTTGTCTTTCAAGTTTCAACTATTTGTTCTTCTTCAAAGTCCCATGCATTTCATCTTTAACATGTTAAGGGCAGTTAATACAAGTTTCTGCATTCCTAACACCAAATATTGTTTGTAACGAGTAATTCCTCTTTTTGTCATTTTATCACAAAATCATGCAATTACCATCACTTTTTGCCAAAATTGCATATTTTCATGTTGCAACTTTCCTTGTAGTTTGACCTGAGTTCAACATTATCTTGTGTATCTAATTAATGAAACTGCTAAAAAATAATAATTGCATAACAAAGAATATTTTAAAGCCTTGCATTTATAAGAGATGTATAATAGATTATCACTACCTAAAAAACTAATTTGTAAAGATAAATTTTGGCTTGGAACTTTTTTAACATTTAACTCAAGTTATAAGTTATACATTCTCAAACTAGTAATAAGACAACAAACAAAGGACAACTATAAATAGTGAGCAAACCTTGCGCCTAGAATATGCTAGCAGAGAGTCAAAACCTTGGAAGGTTCATGTGTCGAAGACATAGTGCCAACAACGTTGAAGCATTCACACGAGAATGTTCAAGCCTAAAACTCCCTTCTCCTTAGTCAAAGTATTAGAACCTTCATGTGATTAAGTCAAGAGAAACATTGTTCACGCACCAAAACTAAGTGCCCTCACATTTGTTGAAGGTGAGATCGCAAACTCATGTGTGTTAAAAGTAAGAGACCCTGCACGTGTGTGTCAAAGGCAAGAGGCGAAACCAAGAACCTCACGTGCATTGAAGGAGAGAGACCTTGTGTGCATGTACATCAAAGGAGAGAGACAAAATTAAGAGCATCATCAAGTGAATGTCAAAATCAAGAGTCGATATTACGCCCTAATAAAATATAAATCAAAATAATATAAAGCTACTAAACAAATTATTAATCATGCTAATACTAAATTTAAACCCTAAATCATAAATTAAAATAGTACCTATCATGGGGGCTATGCGCTATTGATAGAGCATGGCTCAAATAGCACATGACATTTTAATCCCTCATGTCTCACCATACAAATGGTACAAGAGGTCTACAACACCGCGCTATGCACATTGCATATGCTATTCGAAGCTATTGACATATATGACCAAACTCACAAAAGTTATGGTTAATTATGTTAAACTTAGCTCTAATAATTGTTTAAGCTGGCTATTGTTGATGCTATTTGTGGTGGATTTGTGATGAAGTATCAAGATCAAGTCCTTATATATTTCTATTATTCTTGGGTCTTATGATAGCACTGTAAGCTAAACATATGTGGTTGATGGCTTGGAATTGTCCATATAAGCCAATCGTCACCAAATTATCAATAAGGTTGACGCATGTCTGGTTCTAAAGTAATTGACTAATCTAGGAATGTGCCAATGGGATATTTCTATATATTAGGAAGACTTACGGCTCTATTGGTATGTTTAAATTACAAGATTCATCATGTTTACAAGGAAATAAATCAAAGTGGCTGAGTTGCTGCCAATTTTTGTTTCTTTGAAAGTTGTGCCATCATCATGGTTTTTCACCCAAGTTGACTTTTGGAAATTGTTAGGTTGAGCAAGTCAAAGTATTCATCTTTTCGAATTTGAGTCCAGAGTCTGATTTCATGTTGCTCTTTGTAATCCACTCCATGTCATAACTACTCATTCATGTTGCTTTTATCAACGATTTGGACATCTTCACTTGGCATTTGTAATTCTCCCTCATATACTACTCTAAGTTCCTAGTCTATTTGTACAAGGGGATGCTATGATTACCTGTATTTGTATTTTGAAGCGTCATTTTGATAACACACAGGTAGGCGTATCCTAGGATTCCATTCGCCAATGTGCTTCAATCTTGAAGGCTATTCTGAATTATTTGGTTATAATTTATTAAACCCGACCTGAAGCTAAAATGCAATTTTTATGTGAATGTGTTTCCGCAAGATAACACACAACGTAAGTCCATGTCAGGGTTTTCATGCTAAATAGATCTTAGTTCTAACTTCTTCAACATGAAATACTCGTACCATGCCAACTTATTCAGTGTTAACTTGAGTTTAGTTTACTCATGTAAATATGGATGATGATATAAGTAGGGCTGCAAGCGAACCAAACGTTCGACGAACTACTCGTTGTTCGGTTCGATTAAAGCTCGTTCGTGATCGTTTAATTAACAAACAAACAAACTTGAACAATATTTTAAATACTCGATTCTTAAATAAACAAGCTTGAACACTAATGCGTTCAGCTCGTTTATGTTCGCGAACAACATCAGTTGATGTTCATGAACAAGCTCGATTCGAGTTCGATTAAAATCGCTCGATAAAAACTTAAATAATATGTTATTATAAAATTGATAAATATTCATAATATAAAAACTTTAATTATAACATAATAATATAATTATTTTTTATTAATAACAAGAAACATTTCATATTTGTCCATGTTTGTTAGATTGTTTCTTTAGGATGTTCATGAACAAATTTAAGGTTTGTTTGTTCAATAGATTGTTTGCGAAATATGTTCACGAACATAGCTTGTTTAAAGCTCGATAAGCACTAAACAAACGAACATGAACCAAACATGAACCAAACATGAACACACTTAAATTAAACGAACCAAACATGAACACAAATAATAAAGCTCGAATCAAACACGAACCAAACATGAACAAGCAAATGTTAAACAAACACAAACATGAACACTCACATACTCGGCTCGGCTCGGTTCGTTTGCAGCCCTAGATATAAGCCTACATAATTATTACCTAACATACGCATTATAAGAATACACATCTTTAGGATCATACAAGATTTGCTTCCTAAAATACTTGAAGTTTTCATTTTTTTTAGGAGATAATGTTCTTAAATGAATCATCTTATAGAGTTCCTTGGCTCCTTCTTATAGAGTTCCTTGGCTCCTTACTCTATTTCTATTAATGAATTGAATAAGGATTTCCTAACCTTCACTTAAGCTATAGGAGGATTTTTCATAAAATAAATGTCATGTTTGGGAATTTGCATCTCATAACCAAATATTTTCAAGTGTGATGCCAACAAATAGTCTGCTAACAAGGGCATCGTGATTAGTTCAATCAATCTACTCGGCATATGATCACTAACATTGGCCCAAATGAAGTTCGCTCAACCTGCAACAATTACATAACTCCTATTCTTCATTTCAAAAGAATAATTGCCTATCTCATGATTGTTCAATGTTAGTAGCATTTCCTGGTTGTCAAACACCTACTCATCCTCTAGAATGCAAGAGGTCCATGTTATAATTATCCTCTTATGATTTTCATTAAATTTCTTCATCACCAATCACTAAATCACTCCTAACTTCTTGGTATAAGTTTTGCATCTCTATATATCTTTATAATTCTGTTTAACTCAACCAACCAAATCAAACACCACCAATATATCACAGGAGATGCATGCCTCCTCTAATCCTCTTAATTAATCATGGAGCATTGGAAGCAACCCATTTATTAGCATGTTGGGAAATGTTGGTCACATAAATGCAATGCATGATTAAGGTTGCATAAATGTTGCATTCTCAATTTCTTATGAAATGTTCTAGAATTAAAAGGTTCTATCAAAACAGACTAAGATAAAAACTTACCTATTGAGATAGATTGACACCCCAACCCACAATTTGTATAGGATATCTAAATAAAACCATGACATTGTTGGAATATGTTTGGTGATGACTGATGAAACGCGTTACATCGAGAATAGTGTTCTACTACATTAACTAAATTGAAACTCTAAGATAAAATTCTCAACTTTAAAAAATAATAATAATAAACATTACTTAAGAATTATCTCCATATTGAGAATAAATTTAGCTTAGCATTAACTACTTGTCTACTTTTAAACATTCCAGATCAAAGTCCAGCAAGAAACTCATGCATCAGTCAACTCTTTATCCTTCTAATGGTACCATATGTGTGTGCAAGTCTTTGTAGATATCAACACATATATAAACAAGAATATTCATAGATATAAGCCTTATATATCAACTTTTCCAACTCCTCCATATTTACCTCTAAGATATTGCAATGAGTTCATGTTGCATAGGATTCAACAATAGTCTGAAGCAACCAGCACAAAATGGAAGGAATTGTAATTCTTGTAAGTCCTTTAAGTAACAGCTTTTCTGTAATCCCCATGTAGATTAATCAAATGCCAATATGTAAATTATTAACCAGCCAATGTGTAAATTATTAACCATGGTATGGCAATGAGGAGTTCCTCAACTAGAAATCAAAAATTTTCCGCTTGAATAATAAATAGCAAGGGAAATCCTTCTTCTCATAGAACCTAACAAACACAGGGAAGCCATGCTGATAGAGCTGTAAATTATGAAAAAATTCCAAACAAATTGGAAAAACTAAACATCGACTTAGCTTTCATATCAAATAAATCCTAAAATGAGTCCATATTTTTGCAATTTTAAAGGCTAGATACCACTTGATATGATGCAAAACTAGGAACAGCATACCATGATGAGCAGCGCTATGCGGACTCAGCAGAAGTCTGTGTGACTCCAGACTTCACAAGCAGCTTGGTGAGCCCTTCCGAAGAGCAAACCTGGTACTTCACCTCCCCAGAAGGGAGCAAGAAAATCTCCGCCAGCTCAAGCTTATCCGCTGTAAGGCTGGTACTATCCATAGTCTTGCTAAGCACCTTCAGTGCAAGCTGGACTGCCTCCTCTCTATCAACATCCTCCTTATAGTCCTGCTTCAGCATGGACTGTGCAGCCTGGTTGTTGGCCCCAATTGCGGCCGCCTTCCAACCACTGTAATTCCCACTGGGATCACTCATGTAGAGCTGGAAGCCGAAGTTGGAGTCCCAACCCGCAAAGAGAAAGGAGACACCAAAAGGGCGGAGGCCACCAAACTGGGTGTAGCCTTGTTTGGTGTCGCAGAGGGACTGCACGAGCTGTTCGACTGGCATGGGCTCCTGATATGCGAATGTGTAGCGCTGGGCCTGGACGCGAGCTGTGTTGATAAGGATGTTGGCGTCAGACATGATGCCGGCGACAGCACATGCCAGATGGTCGTCGATCTTGTACATCTTCTCGGTGGATTTCGAGGTCTGGAGGAGCTTAGAGGTTACCTTCTTCTCTCCAACGAGGACGACCCCGTCCGTAGCAAGTATACCGATAGCCGAGCCGGCGTTGCCGATGGCCTCCATTGCATACTCCACCTGGTAGAGTCGCCCCTCGGGGGAGAAAATCGTCGTCCGGCTGTCGTATCGGCGGGACATCTTTGATCTTTAGTCTTTGATGCGTATGGTGTGTTCACTGCCTGACAAACAGAGAGTTTAGGGTTTGAAAATGTTAATGAAGGTAAGAGAGGAACATATCGAGGATCAGCACATAAGAAAATTTATCGAGACTTTAAAGATGGAAAGAAGAAAAGGGGGAACAGAAAAGCTATCTACCTTCTTCGACGACGGGATGCAGAGATCGCAAAAGTTTCCGATCGTTTTGCTTCGGAAATATTAGATGGTGGTGTACCGGTTTTCTTGGCGCTCACGTAGCAGTGAGAACCAGGCAGTAGGGCTCGAGTTTATAAAGCTCGAGCTCGGATTGAGTACTCCAGCTCTTTTGGATCGCTCAAACTTGATCCATTTATTTGACTAAATTATTTAATTTCAAATCATTTATTTTTTTTTTTTTTTAAGAATTTTTACTTCCAACAATAAATTAAAATTTGTTTTTTTTTTTTTTTTTAGGTTGGAGCTAGCAAAAATTTGCCACCCGGTTGAGAACCACGTTCTTACATACGACGTCAAATTGTTGTGTCATGGAGTATTCACGGCGGTAGAGAAATATAAATTTTAACATCTCAATTTTGTGCAAATATTGCGGATGCAATCAAATAAAAAGAAAGGGTGCATTATTTATAAGATACATCAAGATTTTTACATGATTTTTCCCATTTTCAGGAGTTTTCCACGTAATATCTTTGTGAATTGCCCGGACTTCTACCAAGCATTGGACTTTCGCTTGTTATTGGACTTCTACACAACGTCAAACTTCCTCCCGTCATCGGATTTCTACCCGACATCGGACTTCCGCACGTCACCGGACTTTCATCGGAGTTCTACTTAACGTCGAACTTTCACCTATTACCTGACTGCTGCCCGTCGCCGGACTTTCATCAGACTTTTACCCAACGCTGAACTTCTGCCCGTCGTAGGATTTCTACTCGATATCAGACTTTCGCACGTCTCCGAACTTTTGCTCGTCGACGGACTTTCGACAGACTTTCGTTAAACTTCTACCCAAAGCCGAACTTTTCGCTCGTCATTGGACTTTGGCCCATCATCGGACTTCTACCTGACACCAAACTTCAACCTTTCGCTAGACTTTTATTAGACTTCCACTCAATGCCGAACTTCCGCCCGTCATCAGATTTCTACCCGACGTCGTACTTATACCTGTCTATTATCCTTCCGACCTCTATCGTTAGATAACGGTCTTTCTGACCTCTGTCGCTCACCAACAACAATTTTTTTTACCTCCATCGCCCGCCGACTATGGTTCTTTCGACCTCCTTTGTCAATTATGATCCTTCTGACCTCCGTCGCTAGACAACAGACTTTCCGACCTATATCATCTGTCTATTATGGTCTTGTCAACTAAGCAAATATGTCAATAGTGATTCTTTCAATTTC
Organism: Dendrobium huoshanense; assembly: GCA_016618105.1. NCBI lineage: Eukaryota > Viridiplantae > Streptophyta > Magnoliopsida > Asparagales > Orchidaceae > Dendrobium > Dendrobium huoshanense. Next base: position 27,536,273 of record CM028348.1, read on the forward strand.
CACAATGTAATGCATTTTATATGATGTATATTGGTTACATCAAGCCAAAGCCTTCCATCCAACGAAGGGACTCATTTGTAATCAACTGGAAATACTAGTAGATTCATTTAGACTGGGCTCGCGATTTTCCCTCTTTCAGGGTTTTCCACGAACAAAATTTTGGTGTCTCTTATAAATACTACACCATATCTCTTATTTGATTGTGTGCACGATCTTCGTATAAAACTAAGACGCTAAACTTTATATTTCTCGACCGCTACAAACATTCAAGGATGCAATATATATATATATATATAGTGAAACAAATTCAAAGATGTAAATAGACAAATTTCCTTTTGATTATTTTGCAAAAGCCCATAATAAAATTGTCATAATTTGACACTTGATAGTAAACAAAAAATATGTATTAAATACATAATCATCTTCATCATCTACTAATATATTCATTAAATAAGAATAAATCTATTTTTTATGTAGCCAAACATATAATAGAAATTTATCATTTAGCCTCCACTACCACCCCTCCACTACCATCTGCCTCTAATCACCGGCCACCACCATTATCACCCTCACCAACCACAAGCCACCACCGCCAGCCAAACAGCTCTTAAGCTAAGAAGCATCCATAAAAGAATGTTCGGTTACTAGCACGTTGATCATTTGTGCATTTGATATGATCCATAAATATGACTTTGCACATATTCACTATAAAATAAAAACTAGATTAATATTACCATGTAATTATATGTTTCAAGGGATGATCTATATGTTCAATGAAACAATGTTTATCCAAAAGATTCACTGATTGATATCTATCTTATGTTTATTGATTTTCAAACTCATTGCATAGATTTTGATAAACTTCATAAAATTGAAAACAGCTTAAATCATGAGCACGATATTGAAAAATAAAATAAAATTAAGGCAAGCATTTAAGGTACATCATTTTATTGACTTTTGATAGAATATGTAAAATTTTCAAAGATTTTTCTTACCAAATCTTGCTTGTTATTATCACATCTGAAATTATTTGAGTTGATCATAGAGAAGTCCACTTATAAAAAATACAGACCATTTGGTGGTAAAAATTCTTCTTTACGTTATTCATCTCATTAAATCCTATTATGTGTAAAGTTTTTTTGTATTTATGAGAGAGCGACTATTGCAAAACATCTATCGTCGATATTCGTAGGAGCTGCCCAAGTTGTAAATTCGAACTAAGCAATACTATTACAAGGAGATTCTCATGAACAATCTTTCTTATACAACGAAAGTACTTTCACTTACAAATAGAGGATATGAATACATGCATGGTGGAAGTTTTACACAAAGCTTTATTGCAAAACATGAGAATCGAGATAATTCAGAGCATTATCTTAATAAATTTAGTAAGTGAAAAGCCGATCAAAATGAATTTCTTGTCCACCAAAGAAAGTTGGATGATGTTGTAGGGTTGTCTTCAAATTAAACATATGCTCTCAAAAGGTTGGACCATTGAACCGCAAGCCAAACATATTATATTTATTTAAATTTTGAATTAATCTAATAATAATGGAAAGAATATACATAAATTTTAATCTCAATTTAAATCATATCATAATATTTTCTTACATTTGTTCATCATCATCCTATAAAGATTACAAATATTAAAAGAAATCATTGAAGATAGAAGTTAGATTTCAAGTTAAAAGAGATCATTGAATATAGAATGGGTAGATGCCCGAGTATAAAAGGGAGGGCTTAGGAATGATTTGATTCAGCTAAGACTCTCGAGTATTATGATATTGCTACAAAATAGATAAGTGAGAAAGACGTTGTAATAAAACAAAATCTAGAGAACATTTTGTTTGTTAGAGAGAGAAGAAGTGACAAAAGAAGAAAGAGATAATAGAGAAAAAAGCACTGGGATAATGGTGAATCAATGATTGAACTTGGTGTTATTGATGATAAATCACATTTATTCTGGAAGCTAAAGGTTATGTGGCAAAATATATGCAAAGCAAAATTATTTATGAATCTACTAATATCATTATTAGCATTAACATATTATTTGGCTTGCAGTTCTGATGTTCAACTTTTTAAAAGCAAATATTTTAATTTCAATACAATATTACCGCATCCTACAACTCCCTTTGGTGGACAATAAATTTTCACATTAAGACCTCCTTTTACTTGGCTAATTCATTATGATAATGCATTATCTATTGTCATATTTTAAAGCAAAAAATTTGTGTATGATATCCATCGTGCATTTACTCACACCCTCTATTTGTAAGGCAAAGTACTTTTTCTGTACACGAAATTGCTTTTACACATCTCTTTGAAAAAAAGTAATGCATATTTCAAATTCAAGACTAGGGAAGCTTCTAAGATGATCAAAAGTAGATGTTTTGTAGTTGTTGCACCAAAAATATAAAGAATTTTAAATTTAACACTATTTAATGAGATGAATAACATAATGAGAAATTTGTACTATCAAAATATTCTCTTCTCTTTTACCTAGGTAGATTTCCCTATTCTTAACTTGGATAATTGCAAACCTTTTAATGACAATAAAATATTAAGAATAAAGAAGGGTAAGAACAAAATAAAAATGAAACTAGCCATTCGTTTGTTTATGTAAAAGCCATAGTTATAGATGAAACTTCAAGCTTTTTTGCAATATGATTTAGCCAAGTAGATATATAGATACAAAAATAAATAAATCTCACCGGTCTTTCCTAAACAGAAGATATGGGATCTAATGAAAAACACTTAGCCCTTTAAATGTTCTGAAAAAAAATTCTTTCAGTGGTTCATTTCATCATTTATGCTAATATATACAAGCCTGAAAAAACTTTTCGCAGAAAATTAAAAGAAAAAATCATATGCTCATCATAAAAAATTTCATCAAATATGCAAGATACTTTTTCTTAAGCAAGACAGCTTGTATAAAGTATAAAGAACAAGATTAAGATGAGATATTGATCTAAATTATTTTCCTAGTTCAAAATAATAAAAAAGTACTCCAGATTTGCGAGAAATTATTCTGTGTGAACACTGGACGTAGATCTATGTCCTGAGACAAATCAGAGCGCGTCACGTCACCAGGTACACAGTGGGTACACAGCCGTGGTACATAGCAAGGAGGTGACATGATGTGCTCTGATTTGCCTCCGGACAACGTCCGGTATCCCACAGACTAATTAATCCAGATTTGCTACTTGAACCCTTTACAAATTGCGCAACCAGAAGTTCATGTGTGCAGGATGGCAAGGCAGTCATGCCCATCACATATGAGCAAATTATTCTGTGCGGATGCCGAACGCAGTTCAGAGAGCAATCAAAATGTGCCACGTCACCCCTGTTCGGTACCTTGCTCAATACTGCTAACGTGACACATTTTGGTTGGTCTTCGAACGGTGATCTGCATTCAATGTCCGCACTGAATAATTTATCTCTCATTTGTCATCTTAGTGTACCTAGCTAGTAGTCTCGCAATGCCAAGGTCCCAATCAGATTAAAAACATAAAAATTGAGGAAAACAATATTTCTCAATGGAAAGAAAAATAAACAGGATCAACCGATCAACAGATAAATTAAATAGTGAATACTACTTTGAAAATGGAACGCCTAATTGATGACTGGGCATTTGCAACGGCGCCGCGCTTCCAAATCCTCACCTACTTTGTTTCCTAAGGAGAATTCAAGCGATTTCGGCAGATATTTGTATGGGATTTGCTGGGTCCGATCATCTCTTATATAAAAGCAACGCTGCAAGTCTTTACTTTATGTTGTGAAAGAAAAATGTTCTTTGTAAAATTCAGCACTATAATGTTAAAATATTTTGTTGGCTTGTAACGTTCTTGATCAGCAGCTCTTTTTATAGAGAGATTATTATGTGCGGTGTCCACACTGTCTGAATCTGGATGCGCCACATCACCCGGATGTATCGAGTCCCGGGTGACGTGGGCGTCCAAATTCGCCTCCCAATGACTTGGGACACCGCAATTTTCCCTTTGTATACAAGAATTTTGTTGCTTCATGCCAAAACAATGAGTTTAACTTTGTCTCTTTTTAAAGTATCTCAGTACATTGAGAAATATTTATTTTTTAGCTTTTATCTTAAATTTTTAAGTTTGTATCATATTAATTGGTGCTAGAGAAAAGAGATGGAAGAGTTTGAAAAACATGAAATATGAAAGTCAAGAAATAAATAGTTTTATGTTTTGTTGAGTTTTTACTTATGCTCTTTCATGAAACTTCTTAATGGGTTGTATAATTTCAAATTTTTTTAATGATGTGATGATATGTGATACGTTATCACAAAATTATTTTGATTGGGCACGAATCTCGAGGCAAAATCAGTTCGGAAACTTCAAAAATTAATTTCGGGAGCATATGAACTCCGATTTCAGCGAGCTTATAGTCAAACTGAGCGTCTCGGAAATACGAACCCAACGACACCAAGATCAACCCAAACCGAGCCCAAATGAGTCCGAATCAAGGGCTCAAAGTGCTGTTAGAAGGTTCAAATCGCAATTTGAGTTACCAAACGGTCTCCGATTTTGACGAGCTTATACTCGAATTGAACGACTCAACGAGAAGAATCCAACGAGCCCAAGATCATCAAATTTTGACATCATTAAGGCCTTCAAATGACCAACGAACGGTGCATGATCAAAGGATTCGATATCGGCCGTCCATTCAAACCACTCCCAATTCGCCCTTGATCTCACGCCTATTTACGGGCTATGTCACTCCAGAAAAACTATAAATAGAGCCCTCATTCTACACCAAGGGACTCAAGTGAAGAGAGAGAAGAAGAAGAGAAGAAGGAGAGGAGAAAGAGGAAAAGGAGATTCCTCACCTCCTCGACCACCGCCGGAGCTCTTCCTGCCGCTTGAAGACGCCTGAACTCTGCCGGATTTTTGGAAAACGCCGGGAATTTGCAGAACTTTGTAAATTTGTAAGAAGTTGATTTTAAATTGATCGTCTTGATTTGTAAGACGGATTAACCTTTGTACTTCAAACAAATACTAGTGGAATTTTGCAACTGGGCGAGGCCCCGTGGTTTTTTCCCTCTTTTGGGTTTTCCACGTAAAAACCTTGGTGTTCACTTTCTCTTTTCTATTTGTGTACGGAATACTCGTGTAACGCTAAGACGAATATTTCCTAACTCTACTGCCGCGTATATTCTAGCACGCAACATTTGGGCGCCGTCTGTGGGAAACACTATCCCACAACTTCAAGTGTCGCTGCGATGGTTAATAGACATAGTAGTCGCATCGTTGGAGCTTCTCGCTCCAACTCCCATCAATCCAAAAATCAGTCTGCGAATCACAGACGCCTAACATCGGCCTCTTTTCACCCTGGGGGGCAGAATGCTGCTGGATAAGGGACTTTGGGACCTTCTTTAGAAGAAAGAGTCCGGAAGATGGAAGAATCTCAAAATGAGATCCTCCAACTCCTGCGAGATGATCGACAGCCAACATTGGAGGAGATCCTTCTCCCTCGGGATCCACCAAGGGTTGGAGATTTTCAATTCGAGCATCGTCAAGAAGAAATTCATCTTCCTCCACCTAGGAGACATCCTCAATCACAACAGGAAGATGAACTTGTCGATACAGCGAGTTCAACACATCCTTCCCCCTCGACTCGGCAGCCTCGCATTTTTTCGGATCTCCTAGAAGGCTTTCCCCAACCACACATTGCGGGACTCCCTCACAATGTCCTGCGTCGCGAACTGTGAAAATTGGTACGGGAAGAGTTCCCCCTAGGAGATGTGAGTCATGCTCTCCGACAAAGGAATTTTCAGGAGTCATCACCTCTAACTGAAGCCATTCTTCAGCACACCATTCCGGTCAGATTCAAAGTGCCAAACGTTGAGTCCTACGACGGGACGACCGACCCATATGAGCATATCGACTACTACAGAACCATCATGCATATTCAACGAGCATCAGACGCGCTCCTCTTCCAGGTCTTTCCCGCCACCCTTAAAGGACAGGCCCGAATGTGGTTCTACTCGCTTCCACCTGAAACGATCCACTCTTTTATCAAATTGGCCAAAGTATTCGTCGAACAATTTGTGGCCAATCGAAGAATTACTAAGGATTCTTCCCATCTCTCTGGGATCCGCCAAAATGAAGGAGAATCGTTGAAGGAGTATTTTCAGCGATTTTCCACTGAAGCATGACAGATTCCAAGAGTAGACCCTGAATTACTCAGAGGGGTCTTTCTTGGAGGTCTTCGTCCTGACCCCTTCTATTCGGCTCTTATGCGAGACATCGTCCATTCATACGCTGACTTGATCCATCGCGTGGAGGCACAAATCTCTGCAGATGAAGTTATAAATGCTCACAGGAAACAGTTTGAGCAAATCAGTGGGAAGCACAAAGATGCACCTGAGATGGATAATTCTTTCTCACAGCAGAAAAAGTATGGGAAGAATAATCTACCTCATAGGTCTTCGTCACCACGATGGGAACCCCGACAGGAGAAGGAGTACATCCCACTCAATATGTCTCGAGCAAATGTATTGATGGCCGTTCGAGATCAAGATACAATAAAATGACCAAACCCTTTGAAGTCAAACACAGGAAATTCAGATCAATACTGTGATTTTCATCGTAGTCGTGGTCACACTACTGAAGCCTGCAAGCAACTCAAGAATGAGATTGAAAGGCTTATCAGTCAGGGCTACCTTCGACAATTTATTTAAGATTCACCTACCAGAGAGGAAGCTCGTCCCGCTGGGGGGCAAAGTCAACAATAAAGACAACCATTGATTACTATTCAAATGGTTGGAGAGATTGAATGATCACGCACTTCGTGTATTTATATTAGCAAATATTACTTGTCTTGTTGTCTGTTTTATGTTGAGTAGGGTGTCACTTTGATACATCTAATATCTTCATCCAAGTTAAATGTTGTTGTATTATCACTGTGCGTAGATCTTGTGTGTTGAGTACTTTGTAATTTGTAAGTCGTACTAGGGAACTATTGTACTATCTTACGTAATGCAGTAATAGAATGTTCATGTTGTTGCGATATAATTTTTTCACTTAGGTAAGAAAAAACTTCTCAAACTCTTTCCCCGTGATTCGAGAAATACACAATCCATATTGTATCTTAATCACCGGACGATCAATCCCAGGGGGATTTGATCCTGGCCTCATCCACACAGGTTAACGTCGTCGAGCAGGGCTCCGACATACAACCTCGGATAGGTCTTACATCCTTGGTGGATTCTCCTGACCTTATCCACACAGGTTAACGTCATCGAGCAGGGCTCCGACATACAACCTCGGATAGGTCTTACATCCTTGGTGGATTCTCTCGACCTCTTCCACACAGGTTAATGTCATCGAACAAATGTTCTGACATACAACCTCGGATAGGTCTTACATCATTGGTGGATTCTCCTGATCTCATACATACAGGTTAACGTCGTCGAGCAGGGCTCCGACATACAACATCGGATAGGTCTTACATCCTTGGTGGATTCTCTCGACCTCTTCCACACATGTTAATGTCATCGAACAAATGTTCTGACATACAACCTCGGATTGGTCTTACATCCTTGGTGGATTCTCCTGACCTCATCCACACAGGTTAACGTCGTCGAGCAGGGCTCCGTCATACGACCTCGGATAGGTCTTACATCCTTGGTGGATTCTCTTGACCTCATCCACACATGTTAACGTCGTCGAGCGGGGCTCCGACATACAACCTCGGATAGGTCTTAAATCCTTGGTGGATTCTCTCGACCTCTTGCACGCAGGTTAATGTCATCGAACAAATGTTCTGACATATAACCTGGGATAGGACTTCTACTCGACATTGAACTTCTACTGGACGTCAGACTCCTACTCGTCGTCGGACTTCTGCTCGTCGACGAACTTTCGTCGATCTTCTACCCGACGTTGAGCTTCTACCCGACGTCGGACTTCTCCCTGTCGACGGATTTCTGCTCGTCAGCAAACTTCTACTCGTCGTCGGACTTCTGCTCGTCGAAAAACTTTCATCGGTCTTCTACCCGACGTTGAACTTCTACTAGACGTCGGACTTCTACTCGTCGTCGGACTTCTGCTGGTCGACGAACTTTCGTCGGTCTTCTACCCTATAACGACCCCAAGATCAAACTTGGAAAGAATGTCAATCAATTACTCCAACAATTTACCAGAGTTATCTAAAAACCTTCAGTAAGCAATCTATCAAACATCTATAAAATTTAAAACATCAATATATCAGTCGATTCATATCTCAAAAGAACATGTACAATACTCAGGAACTACACTATCAATGCAAGTAGAGAAATCTATCCTGTCCTGAGTACAAAAGAATCATCTATCGATCAAAAGAACTAAAACATGTCGATCTGAATCAACTCCTATCTCCTGCTCCCGAGCCCTGACCTGAAAATAGCAACCACATATAATGAGCTTTACAAAGCCCAGCAGGTCACCTAATACCTATAACTGAAATCAAAGCACGGCAATGCTATCAATATGCATGTCAATCTATCAATCCGAATCAGTCAATGGTCAATGAGTCTATGCAGCGGAAATCAATAGTCAATAAAACCAGTCAATGCAGTGGCAGGCAAATCGATAAATCAACTCAATCAATATCCGTCAATTAAATCAATACGGTCAAATCAATGAAATCAGTAGAAAAAAACGATACGGAACAATGAATCTATAAAGAAATCAATACAATGCAGAAACAGTAGGCAGTAGTACAATGAATCTATAGGCAGTAGTACAATGTCCATGTTCATGCTATCAATGCAATATCTATATCTATCTATGTCCATATCAATGCTCAGTAGTCGATCGATGAAATCAATAGAATCCGTACGATACAGTAAATCCGATCAAACTCAATAAAGCAGAAGTCGATAAAGCAATAAATCCATAAATCAATACAGTAAACATGCAATTCAATACTATATACTGAACAAGTACAATCTACTGGCTATGTTGCTGTTGTAGAATCCATATTGCTGTTGTAGATATCATTTACATTGGTTCAATCAATAAGAGTCGTCACTCTTTTCGCCCGTCGGCCCACCATCCTGTACAGGTATCAATATCAATCTCCAACCAATGTTCAACCAGGTTCCACTTGTGATCAGTATCAATAGTCAATTCAATCAATAAGCAATTCAATAGTCAATATTAAAGCAATCATATCAATTGTCACATTCATATCTAATCAATCTATCAATTCCAGACAAATCAGAAATCGTACGAAAATCGGGCAGAGTAACGATAGTCGGTCAAATTTACACAAAAATCCTGCAAAAAGATACAATATCCAAATTCTTCCAAATTACAGTAGAATATCTATAACATCAATACAAGACTATTATCCTATAGAAACCAAATCAAATCACGTCCTGATAATTTTCTATTCGATTAAAATCACGTAGAATCAATTCCGACCGGTAAAATCTTCGTAGAATACAGTCAAATCGTGTACAATAATCATATCTATAACATACTAGAAGTTGTGCAGTGAAAGTTGTGTCAAATCAAAATCATGTCGAAAAGTCGACTACGAAAACACAAAACAGATTCCAACTCGGTCAAAACACAACATCTTTGAAAACAGAAACAGGGTTCGGAGTCCTTACCACGAGATCTTCTCTTTTCCCAACAGCGACGTCGGACGAAAAGCGCTCCGCGGTCTCCAAAACCAAGCTCTTCTCTTTTTCCCTTTCTCTTTCTCTCTCCTCAAAATATCTGATTTTTATAAAATGATTTTCTCTCTCCTCAAAACGAGCTCATTTCCTTATATCATACTCATATCGGCCTGGCCGATCGACAAATCGTCCCGGGACGATCAGACCAAATCCTGATCGTCCTGGACAGTTCCCAGGGCTGTTGTCTGGCCGATCATTTCTACAGTACAGATCGGCCTGGACGATCTCAACATCGGCCCGGACGATCTGTACAGAAATTCTTCCAGAAAACACACCAGAAATCAGCTGTTTTCAATGCACTGATCGGCCTGGACGATCTCAACTTTGTCCTGGCCGATTCTGGGAGGAAAATCCAATTCATAGAGGAACAGTAAGGGAACGAGATATTACAATCTCCCCACCTTAGAAAAATGTCGTCCCGACATTTTCCTACAGGTACGAAGCAAAACAAACAGCTCAAAACAAACCGATCGAAATCCAAATCCAAAACAAAACTCGTCGAAATCCATACAGAACACACAATGCAATCAATCAAATGTCAATATGCAATGTTCATACGTCAATATCAATCGGTTAGTCAAATCAATCTTACCAGTAGAACTTTTCGGTCGTTGCTGATCCTCACGATGCTGTAAACTCTGTAGACTGTAAACACGTGGCACCACTGGAGGAAGTGCAGGAGGTCGTGGCGCAACTGTCTCTCTCTGATCTCTGGCAGCTCTATCTTCCATCCTGTTCCCTGATCTCTCACTGTAGGCCCTCGAGCCAACAGTCCTCTGCTGTCCTGTACCCGTACCAGAATCAGTCCTTCCACCCAGTCCTTTCTGAGGACAATCTGCTGCTCTGTGTCCTTGCTGTCCACAGTGAAAACACTGTCCCGTCAATAGGTAGCACTGACCTGCATGTCGTCTACCACAGTGAATGCACGTGCCAGAACCACTAGATGATACTATCGATGTTGATCGTGACGCAGATCCCGATGCAGATCCCTTCGAACCCTCATACCTGCTTCTCTTCTCTCTATCTCTGTCTCTACCAGAATCATCTCGTCGTACCTCATCTCTCCTCCTCCTGGTATCATCGTACCTCGATACTGGTGTCGCCAAATCGATCTCTATCAATCGGGCTCGCTCCACTAGCTCAGAAAACTCGTGGATCCGAAAAGGTACTAGTGGATGCCTCAGCTCTCTGTTTAATCCGTGCAGGAATCTATAACACTTGTCTTCAGGAGTATGAATCAAGTGAGCAGCGTACCTCACAAGTGCAGTAAACTCGGCCTCGTACTGCATCACTGACTTGCGGCCTTGCTCCAATCTCATAAAAGCTTCCTGCATCTGTCGCTGAGCTGACGGTGGTACAAACCACATCCTGAACACTGTAGTGAACTCATCCCAGGTGATCTCAGCATTAGTCTTCCGTGGAATTTCTCTCTCTGCTGTCCAATCCACCATCTCTCTGCCTCACTCTCCAACATGAATACTGCCAATGGTACTTTTCTATTCCCCGGACACTGCATGCTGTCAAAAATCTTTTCCACCCTCATAATCCAATCCTCAGCAGCCTGTGGTCCTACAGCCCCTTTGAACAACGGAGGCTTCAGCGAACATCTGCAAGTGTCTGTCTACCTCTTCTTCCTTGCTCCCACTCATCTTGCTCTGGGCATCCCCCATAACATGTGCAATTGCCGTAGCCAACTGCATCATACTCTCTGAAGGTACTGGAGCTGCGCTGTGTTGCTCATTTGGTACACTGGATTCTGTTGGAGGATCCATATCTTTTCACCTGCACAATTCAAAACAATAATACACACATGCAACGATGTATGCCAATGAAGCTCTTAAAGCTACCCAATCTACCCAATCTCTCAATCCAAACCTACAACTCTGGTAACAATCCATTCTTCCAATAACACGGCTCTGATACCAACTTTTGTAACGACCCCAAGATCAAACTTGGAAAGAATGTCAATCAATTACTTCAACAATTTATCAGAGTTATCTAAAAACCTTCAGTAAGCAATCTATCAAACATCTATAAAATTTAAAACATCAATATATCAGTCGATTCATATCTCAAAATAACATGTACAATACTCAGGAACTACACTATCAATGCAAGTAGAGAAATCTATCCTGTCATGAGTACAAAAGAATCATCTATCAATCAAAAGAACTAAAACCTGTCGATCTGAATCAACTCCTATCTCCTGCTCCCGAGCCCTGACCTGAAAATATCAATCACATATAATGAGCTTTACAAAGCCCAGCAAGTCACCTAATACCTATAACTGAAATCAAAGCACGACAATGCTATCAATATGCATGTCAATCTATCAATCTGAATCAGTCAATGGTCAATGAGTCTATGCAGCGGAAATCAATAGTCAATAAAACCAGTCAATGCAGTGGCAGGCAAATCGATAAATCAACTCAATCAATATCCGTCAATTAAATCAATACGGTCAAATCAATGAAATCAGTAGAGAAAAACGATACGGAACAATGAATCTATAAAGCAATCAATACAATGCAGAAATAGTAGGCAGTAGTACAATGAATCTATAGGCAGTAGTACAATGTCCATGTTCATGCTATCAATGCAATATCTATATCTATCTATGTCCATATCAATGCTCAGTAGTCGATCGATGAAATCAATAGAATCCGTACGATACAGTAAATCCGATCAAACTCAATAAAGCAGAAGTCGATAAAGCAATAAATCCATAAATCAATACAGTAAACATGCAATTCAATACTATATACTGAACAAGTACAATCTACTGGCTATGTTGCTGTTGTAGAATCCATATTGCTGTTGTAGATATCATTTACATTGGTTCAATCAATAAGAGTCGTCACTCTTTTCGCCTGTCGGCATATCAATAAACTCCTTATGTCTCCCTTCAATATATCGATAATCAATGTTTAAAGGAAAGCCCGTCGGCCCACCATCCTGTACAAGTATCAATATCAATCTCCAACCAATGTTCAACCAGGTTCCACTTGTGATAAGTATCAATAGTCAATTCAATCAATAAGCAATTCAATAGTCAATATTAAAGCAATCATATCAATTGTCACATTCATATCTAATCAATCTATCAATTCCAGACAAATCAGAAATCGTACGAAAATCGGGCAGAGTAACGGTAGTCGGTCAAATTTACACAAAAATCCTGCAAAAAGATACAATATCCAAATTCTTCCAAATTACAGTAGAATATCTATAACATCAATACAAGACTATTATCCTATAGAAACCAAATCAAATCACGTCCTGATAATTTTATATTCGATTAAAATCACGTAGAATCAATTCCGACCGGTAAAATCTTCGTAGAATACAGTCAAATCGTGTACAATAATCATATCTATAACATACTAGAAGTTGTGCGGTGAAAGTTGTGTCAAATCAAAATCATGTCGAAAAGTCGACTACGAAAACACAAAACAGATTCCAACTCGGTCAAAACACAATATCTTTAAAAACAGAAACAGGGTTCGGAGTCCTTACCACGAGATCTTCTCTTTTCCCAACAGCGACGTCGGACGAAAAGCGCTCCGCGGTCTCCAAAACCAAGCTCTTCTCTTTTTCCCTTTCTCTTTCTCTCTCCTCAAAATATCTGATTTTTATAAAATGATTTTCTCTCTCCTCAAAACGAGCTCATTTCCTTATATCATACTCATATCGGCCTGGCCGATCGACAAATCGTCCCGGGACGATCAGACCAAATCCTGATCGTCCTAGACAGTTCCCAGGGCTGTTGTCTGGCCGATCATTTCTACAGTACAGATCGGCCTGGACGATCTCAACATCGGCCCGGATGATCTGTACAGAAATTCTTCCAGAAAACACACCAGAAATCAGCTGTTTTCAATGCACTGATCGGCCTGGACGATCTCAACTTCGTCCTGGCCGATTCTGGGAGGAAAATCCAATTCAGAGAGGAACAGTAAGGGAACGAGATATTACATACCCGGTGTTGAACTTCTACCCGACGTCGAACTTCTTCTTGTCGTCGGACTTCTACTCGTCAACAGACTTCTACTAGTCATCGGCTTCTCGCTCGACTGCTACTTGCAATGCACCCTCGAATTCTCTCCTTTAGCTCCACACTCGATCGTTGACTACCAATGGGCTTCAACTCGATTGTCCATCGCCAGCAAACTTCCGCTCAAATGGAGAAGAAATCCCGTAACTCCTGCGCACGAGGAGGGGCGCTAATTCGAGCAGGAAAAGTTTCCCACTCAAAACTAGCAGAAACCTCAGCCACCAGAGAGTCGTGGGGGAAGAAAGAAAAATCTCGTAACTCCTGCGCGCGAGGAGGGGCGTTAATTTGATCAGGGGAAGTTTTCCACTCAAAACTAGCGGAAGCCTCAGCCGCCAGAGAGCCGTGGGGGAGGAGAAGAAATCCCGTAACTCCTGCGCGCGAGGAGGGGCGCCAATTTGAGCAGGGGAAGTTTCCCGCTCGCAAATAGCGAAAGCCTCAGCCGCCAGAGAGCCGTTGGGGAAGAGAAGAAATTCCGTAACTCCTGCGCGCGAGGAGGGTCGCTAATTCGAGTAGGGGAAATTTCCCACTCGCAAATAGCGAAAGCCTCAGCCGCCAGAGAGCCGTGGGGGAGGAGAAGAAATCCCGTAACTCCTGTGCACGAGGAGGGGCGCTAATTCGAGCAGGGGAAATTTCCCGCTCGCAAATAGCGAAAGCCTCAGCCGCTAGAGAGCCGTGGGGGAAGAGAATAAATCCCGTAACTCCTGCACGCGTGAGGAGGGGCGCAATTCGAGCAGGGGAAATTTCTCACTCGCAAATAGCGAAAGCCTCAGCTGCCAGAGAGCCATGGGGGATGAGAAGAAATCTCGAAACTCCTGCGCACGAGGAGGGGCGCTAATTCGAGCAGGGGAAATTTCCCACTCGCAAATAGCGAAAGCCTCAGCCGCTAGAGAGCCGTGGGGGAAGATATGAAATCCTGTAACTCCTGCGCGCAAGGAGGGGCGCTAATTCGAGCAGGAAAAATTTCCCACTCGCAAATAGCGAAAGACTCAGCTGCCAGAGAGCCAGAGGGAGAAAGAAAGAGAAGTTACAAGTTTCCTAAAGGCCTAAGGGGCCTATTTATAGGTTTTTGAGAGAATGAAGGGAAGTTACAACCATTTTCGAAATTCCAGATTTTTCTAAATTTTTTCTGAATTTTTTTGGAATTTTTTCAGAATTTTTGGAGCCCAAAAATAGCAAAAAAGGAGTTTTTCCGGCTAGTGGGGCCCACTTAAGGCGGTGCAGCCAACCGGCCTCCCGAAACGGCGCGACCAGCGCACCGATCCGTGGGCACCACGCGCGGATCGCGGCTGGCCGCACACGGCCAGCGGCCGGCCAAGGCGGCAGCGGCAGCCGCAGCACTGCCACATAGGCGCAGCGCGGCGAAGGCACGCGCGCGAACCGGCCTGGTGCGAGAGCGGTTCGGCCCAGGCGCGCGGCCAATTCGGCCCAGGCGCACGGCCGGTTCAGCCCAGGCGCGGGCGTGTACGCGGCTGGGATTCCGCGCCGGCGGCGGGCGTGCACGCGGTTGCGATTCCGCGCCAGCGGCGGCCGGTTCGGCTGCCCAACCTATTTCGGGCCCGTTTTTCGCCCCAACAAGTCCAAATTCCACGTTTTTGGGGTCCTCGGGACCGTTTTTCGATGACCCGGACTCAATTTTAACACTTTCAAGGCCATTCGAGGCCCCACACGCAAGAATAATTCCGACTCGCTCGGAAAAATTCTTTAAAATTTGTAACGCATATTTTCGGACTCCTGGAGCTTCGACGTCCGAAAATAGTGGGCAACTGATACGTTATCACAAAATTATCTTGATTGGGCACGAATCTCAAGGCAAAATCAGTTCGGAAACTTTAAAAATTAATTTCGGGAGCATATGAACTCCGATTTCAGCGAGCTTACAGTCAAACTGAGCGTCTCGGAAACTTGAGTCCGAATCAAGGGCTCAAAGCGCTGTTAGAATGTTCAAATCGCAATTTGAGTTACCAACGGTCTCCGATTTTGACGAGCTTATACTCGAATCGAACGGCTCGACGAGTCGAATCCAACGAGCCCAATATCATCAAATTTAGACATCATTAAGGCCTTCAAATGACCAACAAACGGTGCATGATCAAAGGATTCGATATCGGCCGTCCATTCAAACCACTCCCAATTCGCCCTTGATCTCACGCCTATTTACGGGCTATGCCACTCCAAAAAAACTATAAATAAAGCCCTCATTCTACACCAAGGGACTCAAGTGAAGAGAGAGAAGAAGAAGAGAAGAATATATGAGAAAGCGAAAAAGGAAATTCCTCACCTCCTCGACCACCGCCGGAGCTCTTCCTGCCGCCTGAAGACGCCGGAACTTTGCCGGATTTTTGGGAAACGCCGGGAATTTACAGAACTTTGTAACTTTGTGAGAAGTTGATTGTAAATTGATCGTCTTGATTTGTAAGACGGATCAACCTGTGTATTTCAAACAAATACTAGTGGAACTTCGCAACTGGGTGAGGCTCCGTGGTTTTTTCGCTCTTTTGGGGTTTCCACGTAAAAACCTTGGTGTTCACTTTCTCTTTTCTGTTTGTGTGCGGAATTCTCGTGCAACGCTAAGAATAATATTTCCTAACTCTACTGCCGCGTATATTCTAGCACGCAACAATATGCAATTTGGTCTAACATTGATATGAATGCTCTATTTTTATATTAATCAATTTTTTTGTACTCAACTGCATAAAAATTGCACTTGATATTGATCAAAATTTTAAATAAAGATGATTGCTCAGTATATATTGATTTCGTCTACAACTTAAATTTTTTTGAAAGAAATTAAAAGTTAAAGTGGTGTACATTTTATAACTAGTTAAGTTATATTTCATAATTGAAAACAAATTTTAATTGAGTCGAGCTCTGGAGCTTGGTATTTTCTAAACGAGTCGAGCTCGAGTATACTAACTGAGCTTGAGTCAACCTCGGGCTCGAGTTCGAGCTAATTAAGGGTTAAACGAGCCAAACTTGATAAGGTAGATACTCGACTCGACTCGACTCGTTTACACCCCTAAGATGAGTCTTCCAAAACCGCCTGCTCAACCGGCAAAGAATCCGATCGCTTTGCAGAACCGTGAAAGAATCCGATCGCTTTGCTATTGAAGGACTCACTGGCGTATGGAGCATTTTATAGGCCCCGACGAACTAGAGACTTGTATAGTTCTAACAAGGGCATTAAGACCTTATATAGAAGTATATTTTGGAGTGCGAAAACATCACAATTTATATACCTAATATCATAAGTATTTTATTTACTTAATAATATCAAAAACTTTAAAATACATCAAATATATCACTCTAACTATCATCCTAAGCCCACATATAAATTAGGGGTGTCAATATTTGACCCGACTCGAAAATTTGATCCAAATTGGCCCAAAAATTTCGGGTTCGGGTCAACCTGAATCTGAATCGGGTTCGGGTTTGGGTTAGGGATTTCGAGCCGTTTGTAAAACCGGATAAAATTCGGGTTGACCCAGAAACATGAAATCAATCCGGTTTGACCCGTTTTTAATTAATTTAGGAGGGTTTTTTGTGCATTTTTATGAAATAAGTAAATGATATTTCATAAAATTATAAACATTATTGCCCAAATTAAGTTAATATTAATTTATTTTAAATTAATTGAAGTAAATCTTACCTTAATTTGATTTATATTTAAATAAATTGAATAAAAATAAAAAAAAATTAATAAAATATACCCGAATCAAGTCGGGTTCGGGTTGACCCGGACCCGAAGCAGGTCTGTTTCGAGTTTGGAAAACCGACCTGTTTGCTAAAATAGGTCGGGTTCGGGTCGGGTTGGACAATGTCGGGTCAATTTCGGATTAGACCCGAACGTAACCAATGACCCGATTTTAACAGCCCTAATATAAATCAGCATCAAATAAGTTTTCATTCCCCAACCCCCATTCCTCTTTGATGCCCCTCAAATAAGATCATAGTCGAGCATTCTCTCTAAACAAATCATCTTCCATCTTTTTGCCCATCTCGCCTAATCATTTAACAGGTGCCCTTTTCTTCCTCTCACACATTTCAACATATATTTGTTTCTTTCATTTTCGTCCGTTCCTAAATTCTGCACCTTTGCAGGATTTCTGTGTACCTTATTTGATCAAATACTCAACCATTTGTCCCATTCAGATGTTGCCGATTCTGCACCTTTGCAATATAATAATTTTAATTTTAAAATAATTACATTTAAGAAAATTTTGAAATCTAATTTTAACTAATCTATTTTTTTAATTGTAAATTATATTTATTTCCTATTTTTGACTTTGGACAAAATGAATAATAATAATTTTTGAAACATTTAAGCCAATAAAATAAATTCACACACATATCACATAAATAAATTTCAAATCTAACGGCTCTTTTTCAGTCACATTATGGGCGAAAAATTGAGACGGTTCATAAGATTAATTTCAGCAGTACACTCTGAACAATAAATAAGAAAAAGATAACGCAATTTCTAACCAAAAAAAGAAAACTAAGAAAGACTAATAAGGGTTGTTTATTCAGCAGAGACGAAACTCTCAGAAGCTTCCTCTTGTAGAGCATTCACTGCATTGTTGACAGCATGGATGATCATCTTTTTTATCTGACCAAAATCAAAACATATTCATTAGGAGCTTACAAACAATCGATAAGAATAACAGAGGTTCTTTAAAAAGAATTATAATCATAACAAAATATAATAAATTGATAAAATTAAATTTAAAAATGTGCAAAATGTATTGAATCTATGAAATAATGAGATGAGCGCAAAGAAGACGAGCGTGTTAGATTTAAATTTAAGGAAAATAATGCATAATAAAATGAATAAAATGTAAAATAAATATGGTATATTTGAAGTATTTTATAATTATTTGACTGAGTTCAAAATAAATATGGGATATTAATTTTTTATGTTTGATCTGAAGTAAAATGAATTCAACATAAAGCCAAACAATAATAATTGAATGGCGGCAACTGAGGTTGTAGGTGGTGGTGGTGGTTGAGTGTAAAATAACTTATTATTTGTTTGATTATTCTCCTTTAAGAAGGGGAGTCCAAAGACTAAGAAATGCATCATAAATTTTGGTGTTGATGTTAGAAACCAGAGTTGGCGTCAATAGTGTTCAACTTTATAGGAACATGCATGCATTGACAGTGATGGTGACAAAATTAGCAAGTGTTTGTGCAATCGAAGGATTGTAGTCAGACAATGGTGGTCGAAAGATTATAGTCAGACAATGGTGGTTGAAAGATAGTAGTCAAGCAATTGTGGTCAAAGAAACATTGTCAGACAGCGGTGGACGAAAGACTATACTTAATTGACAGTGGCGAGATGATCATAATCAATTATATGATGGTTAGATGATTATAATTGAGTAATAATGATCAGATGAAAGTAAAAGAGTAATAGTGGTAAAGTACCATAATTGAGCGAGGGTGTTCAATGTATTGTAGTTTAGGGTTTAGGTAAAAGGACTATTTTCATGTGACGGTAGGGGCGTAAGTGAGCCAAGCCGGCTTGAGCTTGACACGTTTATGGGCTCATAAGCTGAGCTTATCGAGCTCACGAGTCGAGCTCGTTTGATAAACGAGCTCGATGAGGCTCGACTCATGAGCTAGCTCGAATTAATGTTTGATTTTTTAATTATTAATTTGTTTATTAAATTAACCTAAGAAGTCCAAGCACCATCATTAATGTTTAAAGCAAGTTCAAATAAAAAAGTTTAAACATTAAAAAACAGTCACATTTTCCAAAGTGACATCACATCATTTATACGGTTGTGAGATTTTAAAAAACTAGTGAAATTAATGCTGCAACTTTATCATTACTAAAGTAGTAAAATTTTCAAAATATAAAATTAAAAAGTTACATCCCAAAACAGCAACATTTATTATATGAGTATATTTGTATCATTCCGAAAGCGGCAACGATTATGTGAGACTAAATTAGTTGAAATTCTTACTTATTAAGTCTATGACATTTTTTTTTTGGGACATTTAGGTCATTTAAGGCAAACTCACACACACAACGCATACACATGGACTCGAACCTTGGACGTCTTAGTTGGAAGCCTAAGCTCTCAACCAATAGGCCAAGGGGAGTTGTGTAAATCTATGACATCCACCATATACTTTAAAACATAACTTTTCAATAGACCTTTTATGATGTAAATATCATTTACTTTTAATTAGTAATGTTAAATAAATTATATACTTCATTTATTATTTATATATTAAAATTAATTAATTAATAATAATAAATGCTCTCATTTTAATAATTAGAAATATCAATTTATAATAGGACTTTAATATATAATTTATAGATGTACATTATATTTAAATATATCATAGTTTTAAAAACCAGATCAGATAGGCTAGTTCAATTATGAACCCGTCAGATGCCTGATCCAATCCAACTTAAAAACCAACTTCATGTTAAGCGGGGACGAATCGCCAAAAACTAGCAGTTCAACCCCTGAACCATTAAAGTAGTCCATGTTGGGAAAACCGGCGAGTTCTACAAAAAATTATTTTTGTTTTAATTAAATTTTAAATGTTATATTTTAATTTATTAAATTCTTTTTAAATTTTTAAATATTTTTATTAAATAAAAAATTTAATTACACCATAATATATGCATATCATCATATATAATATGTTTTGTTATAAAAAATGTGTACTTCACACTATATAAAGAGTTAAAGATAACTATCTCAAACTCCTCTATGATGTGCATGGTACTAAAAAAGTTGCATGAATACTATATGAATTTGAATGTTAATTCAAGTTGAATAATTTTATATTATATAATATATATTATAATTGAATAACTTTATTGATTACATCATCCGGTTTAACCCCGATTTAAACCCGGTCAAACCATTGAACATTGAACATCTCATTCTTCTTATTTTATGTTTGGTCCCATAGGACTCCAGAGAGTTAGCAATACTGTAGACTGACCCAGTGTGTAAGACTGCTGTCCGAATTTAACAACTTTGAAATATATAAACTAAATTAATAATAATTTATATTAAATATATAAATATATATGTAAGCTAATTTTTTATTAAATTAAAATTAAAATGAAAGATTAAATATGTTTAAATTTAAAATTACATGAGATATTATTAATGTGTGAATTCAATTTATTTTTTTAATAAAAAATTATATTAATATATAATTATTCTGTCATTTATATTTTATTTAAATATTTTTTATATTTATTACATCATCCAGTTCAACTCTGATACGACCGGGGTCAAACCATTAAACCCTGATCCTCTCTTTCTGATTTTATGTCCAATCTGATCTTCACAACCTTGAACACTTGAGCTGAACAATACAACAAGAAAGAATTAAAATTTTATTACTAAATTACTTCAAGTTGCAAGTTTGAACTTCAAAGTATATTTATATAAATTTTTATTAGAATTGCTATGAAAATGACTAAATTTATTTTATGCATAACAATAATATCAAAATAAATATAATAAATTATAATAATATATCATAATATAACTTTTTTTGTAGTGCAAGACTCGTGCTTTTTTAAGGTTTGTTTGATTGGAGCTAGGGGTGTAAATAAGTCGAGTTGAATATCTACCTAATCGAGCTAAACTTGTTTAGTTCTTGATGAGCTCAAGCTCATTTACCAAACTTGAGCTCTACGCATTAAAAAATTTGTAGGCTCAGCTCGACACAATTGCTTGAGCTCGTTCCGAAAGCTCAAGCATAACTCGATTGTTGAGCTCAATTTCATAATTTTAAATTAAAATATTAAAATATTTATTATAAATTAATTTAAAAATATAAATATATTATATAATGCTAATTTAAATTAATTTTTAAATATATTTTAAATTAATTGAGTAGCTCAACGAGTTTTCGAGCTGAGCTAGACAGAGCTCGAGCTCGTTTAACATATGAGCTCGAGTATAGGCTTGAGCTCGAACTCATGGCTATAAACTTGACTCATAAGCTTGCTAACGAGCCGAATTTGAGCCAACTCGCATGCCAGTTTGGCTCACTTACACCCCTAATTGCAGCTTATGATAATCTAAAGGTTCATTTGAAGTGATTGCAATTTCCTATAAAAATGGTCATAAATTTGTTGTAGAAAAAATAAACACTTTTGAAAGATATTATAAGTATTACAAATATTCTTTCTTCAGAACAACATTTTTCTTACATGTATTATACTTCATCATTAATATCTTGCTATAAGAAAACTATTTTCATAATAAATGGGAGCAAATCCAACTTCATTTTTCATGGTAGACAAAATTTTAATTAATTAGACAATAACAATAATAATAACAAAACATAAAATAAAATAAAATCATAAATTAATAAAAATTAATTGGATTTCAATGCAATGCAACAAAAAATGATTGAAAAAATAGCAAAAAAAAAAAAAAAAAAATTAATTCCATAGAAATTACAATTTTTTTTCTCTTATTTCTTAGAATTCCTTTTATACCAAACTTATGAATAATCAAACACTTTTATTCCATTGGATAAAGTTTCACTCATACTTTATACAAATTGGAAAGTAAGTACATTACCTTTTTGTAGTGTATTCAACCAATGCTTCTTCCTCTTCCTAAATGATGGGCAAAATAATTTTTTTAGGGTGGTCAAAATTTCAAATTAACCTCCATATAGACCTTTTTTTTATAGTGTGCATTTGCCCACCCTGGACTATATGGGGATCCGCCCATGCTTGTATGGCAGTCCATTTAGTTGCAGATTATATAAAATATTTAATTTAGTCTAAGACTTTTTAAAGATAAATAAAAAATCGCAATATTAAAAATAACAAAGAATGAAACAAATTTAATATATTGTGTATAAAAAAATTTAAAAACCTTTGAAAGAGAGGTTCTAAGCTTGAAAAAAATTAAAAATGTTTAAAAGAATGATTATTAGGTAATTTGCCCTCTCATTTTCTTGGTAAATCGAGAGCGACAATTCGTTTATCCGTTGATTCGCTCTATTGCTCTCCGCCGTTGCGCTGCCTGAATCTCGGAGGTCCAAGTTCGAAAGCCAAAAACATCTTCTTCTTACCTTACCCTTTTTCAATCCAAGTAAGCTCCTCTGTTTATTTCATTATTTTTTTTCCTTACTATGGATATTGGCTTTCTATTCTTCTTATTGTTGATTAAGAGGAGTGATGCAACATTTTATTTCTTAAGAACAGGCCGGTTCAACTAATAATATATTTAAATATTTTTTTTATATAAAATGTTTAAATAAATATTAAATTATGAACCAACCGGTTCATATATTTTATTTAATAATATGATTCCAAAAAGTTAATTATATTATATATTAAATAATAAATTAAATATAAATAATCTAGCTCACATGATGCCATAATACCATGAAAGCTCTTAACACATGGGTACAAAGAAAGGTATATAAACAACACATCATAAAACTCCTAAGTGATGTGGGACTAAACAACTAGTAGTTTTTTGTTTCAACATTCAACAATGTGAGCATGAGACTTTTTTGAATGAGAACTTCTTGAATTTTTTTTTTAAATTTATTATTAATTATATATTTATAATTATTCAAATAAAAACAATTATTTATGATTTTTAAAGTTCTAAAACTTTTTTTAAATGCGAAATTAAATGATAGAAAAAAAATCTTAAAAAATAATATTTTTTGAAATTATAAATATAGTTTTATAATGTAAAATTTATATATGTAAATTATGCTTAAATTTATAACATAAAACAATTACTTATATCAAATTTATATATTTATATATAAATTAAATTTTTATTAAATATAAATTAAAATCGAAGATTAAAGATGTTTATATTTAAATTTAAAATTAATAATTATTTATATTTAAATATATAACATAAATATAATAATTATTTATATTTAATTTTAAATTTATGTAATATATTATATATGTATGAATTTTATTTATTTATTATTCTAAAAATTCTTAGAATTATAAAATTTTTAAGAATAAATTTTCATTATTATTATGTTAATTTTATTATTATTTATTATGTCATCCGGTTCGACCGGTCGAACCATGAACCTCTCATTCTTCCGGTTCGTTGTTTGGTCCGAATTTCACAACCTTGGACCTAAGAGCTAATTTTCTTCAATAATTTTGGAAAAAATTTAGGCTAATATATGTCTAAATTTTATTTTTTAAAAATATATAAATAATGGGGATTTGCATGACTAGAATAGATAACAATATATGATCATATTATATCAAAAATATATATTTGATTGAATCATAATATTTATATATTTGTTTTCATTAATATAATAATTAAATGATTTAATGTATTTTTTTTTATTGATGGTCATTCTTCGTTAAAAAAAAGTTGTAATGCAAAATTGTAAAAAAAACACAAATTAGAATGCAAAATTTGCAATTTCATTACTTTACATATATAATCCAATATTAAAATTTATTTTTGAATTTATAGTTTGCATATTTTTATTTTTTTATAAGTTTGCCCATCCTAAGAACTAAGGCTAGCTACGCTCCTACTTTAGAATAATATATTTTTTCTTTTAATAGGACAAATTAATTTTTTATAACTTCAGAGTTTAAAGACTAAAATGAGTAGAAAACTAAAATAATCCCATTATTAATTATGAGGGTTTATTTTATTCATAGATTGTATTAAAAATCTGATTTAGATTTCATTTGAGATGATTTTATTACTGTTTCTTAAAGTATTTTTTGCACTAAAAAGCTGCTTTAAAAATCAAGAAGACAACTGTCCCAAAGAAAGCCTTCATCACTTGAAATTAAAATTTATTAATTGAGCTACAAATATTAGCATTTTTAATATATATATATATATATATATATATATATATATATATATATATATATATATATATATATATATATATATATATATATATATATATATATATATATATATATATATATATATATATATATATATATATATATATAAGTTTTCATAAAATCTAATTATCTTTTCATCTTATTTTCTTTTATACAACAGCTAACTTCACGTGCAGTAGATGACTTTGTAATACTTTTTTTTCCTCTTGATTCCATTGCAACAAAATACATGTTGCGTGTGAAGTTAACTATTGTATATAAGGGAAAAAAACTAAAAAAAAAAAAAAACTATTATATATAAGGAAAGAAGGAAATAAGAATTTATATTTTTATAAATATTTAAATTTCAACAAGTTCTCATTCAAACAAATCTAATGCACATTGTTGAATGTTGAAACAAAAAACAACTAGTTCTTTAGTCCCACATCACTTAGGAATTCTAAGTTGTGTTGTTTATATACCTTTCCTTGTACTTGTACTTTAAGAGCTTTCATGGTATTATGACATCATGTGAGCTTGGTTATTTATATTTAATTTACTATAAAATATAATAAAATTTTTGAATCATATTATGAAATAAGATATATGATATTTAAATTAATTTAATATTAATTAAACATTTTATATAAAAATAAAATATTTAAATATATTATTAGTTGAACCGGCCGGTTCTTAAAAAACGAACCGGTTCAACGGTCGGCCGGTTGAACCGGCGGTTCAAGCCGGTTTTGTCCGGTTCGTTGTTAGCCCGGTTCTTAGTTAGGACCGAACCGGCTGTAAGACCGGTTCACGGTTGAACCGGTCGAACCGGTCCGGTCCGGTCCGGTTTTCAAAACAATGCAAAAATCTCATTAAATATAAGAATTTTTAGCATTTGCATTCATTAAAAATGATAAAATATTTATTTTTTCAGGCATATAATATCCCAATTGATATATAAAAATTACATAAATATAAGGTCATATTTCAACATTAGTTTAAAAAATAATATTATTACATCAGCTTTCATAAATATATATGTTTTATGCCAACAAGCTTTTAACATGAGAAATGTGAATACCTTCAGCATTGGCTTAGGCTGCCTTATAATCGGGGATCCAATTGCTCTGCTTCGCGAAGCCGACCACAAATTGGAAGGATATAAGGAGCGATATTCTGTAGCCTCATAATGGGGGCTTTTACCCCTCATCATGAGCTTCCTTATTTACATCCGGTCAAAATACCGAGCATACCGAGTGTACCGAGCGCGGTACCGAGTGCTGTACCGAGCACTTGAGTGACGTGTCGTTTTGCTATTGATCTATGGATGCATTCGGTGTCCGGACAGAATAATTACTCCATCATGAGGGTGAGGATTCGAATGGAAGCTCCACATAACGAAATACAAAAGAGGGAAGAGGAGAACGAACGAAATGGTTGGATTCCCATTAGAGTTGCTCAAAAGTACATAACACGACATGCATGAATATTGAATTATTATTATAAAACTGATTTATAAATCTTCTTATATAGAATTCTAGTCCTTAAATTTATGATGAATCACCCCACCGAGCTTAGGTGGGTTGGTGGGCATGCTTGGTTGGGAACCCTACATCCCAAGCTCGAATCCCCTCTCATACGGCACGACTCCTTAAGTGGAGAGAAAAGAACTGTGAGTCCTGCACCTGTGGAGTTGGTTGCTGGCAAACTCGCCAAGGGATTAGTGGACATCATTAAGCGCATCACAAGCTGACGTGACAGCGAGCCGATACTCCAGTTACAAAAAAAAAAAAAATTTATGATGCAACTACTAAATATCCTAAAATTTCAAATTTCATGATTATAAAAACCACTGAAATTTCATCACAAATAAAATTCATAATTAAATTTCTTATCTTTTCATTATTACTATTTTTAAATATTTCTTCACATTTATTAAATACCACTTCATATTCTCATTTAATTATTTCATACTTTTCTTATTCTCTTTTATCATGATTTTAATTATTATTAATTAAATATTCCTTCATATTATTCTCTTTGTATCCCTTATATTTATTATTTCTCTTTATATTTTCCTCTTCATATTCCATCCAATTTTTATTCCTCTTCATATTCCTCTCTTCATAACTCTTTCTATTCCTTGTTATATTATATATTATAACTCATAACTCATCAAACTCTCACCTTATTTAAAACTCTTTCTATTCATTTAGGATCTCTCATATTTATATGGTGCTGGGAAGATGATCTGGCACATTACTCCTAACAATTTTTCGCAATGGTAGTATTGGGACGACGAAAAGATCATATCAAGTTTCGACGAGAAAACTATATCAACTTTTTGCAGGACTTCTACGACAGCAGGAAAACTTTGGATGCCAAAAATACCTCAAAATTTTTTGCTTAAAAATCTCTCTAATTGTAATTATATTTTTAACAATAAAATGAAATTTATTTGCATAATTCTTTTTTATCATTTATTTTATTTTGCAGGAAAAAATTTCGATGATGAAGATGCCTTCGATTGTTTTCGTCTAAAAATCTCTCTAATTGCAATTGTATACTACTTCATGTATAAAATGAATTCTCTTTATTTAGATATTTTTCATTGTTTGATTTATCAAGCCATAAAGGTCAGAATCACCGATTCAACTGGTGAACCGGCTTCAATTCTTTTGAACCGGCATGTTCAATTACCATATTTTTCAAATAAATAAATATTTTTTTTTTTTGGAAAATTGTGGGCAATGCCCAAATTTCATTAAATAAAAACTAGTTACATGTGTAGAAAAAAACCAAAAAAGATACAAAATTATAGGAAAGAGCTATAAGGAAGTAGCCAGAAAGAGACCACCAAATAGGTGCAAAAATACACATGTCAAAAGAAACTAAGCCAAAAAATCAGACTTGAAAGAAAAAGCCCAGCCAAGAATCCACGAAAAACCACAACAGAAGACGAGGGGGAGATGAAACCAATCGGGCTCACCATAGTCAGAGATACACCCTCGAAAACCAAAATCCCCCGATTGCCAGATATGCAATCAAATAAAAATTTGTTGCAAGAGTAACCATCCGGGGGGGGAGAGGATGCAATTTGAACATCATCATCCCCAAAACAAACAGAAACGCCTAGCAAAACACCAGCAAAAGCAGGCATACAAAATAACCGAACAGGGCCAACATGAACACGCCTCGAACAAGCAAAAAACCACTCCAAGAGAAGCTATAGCATAGCTTCAAAATCTTCCCCATTCTTTCATCTATGTAATTTAATTGTCACAACCTTTTTAATCAAAACTTGAATAGTCGAAGAACTTTTAACGCAATTGGTGAATTTCCTATCATTACTCTCCCTCCAGGTATAGTAAATAGTGGCCCATAAAACCAGAAGAAAAAAAGCCAGCCTGCCAGTTCCCAAACAACTCCAACCAGAGAAAAATTCAATGATCTGGCAAAGAATAGGTCTCAAAGAAAAATGTTGAGAGGGGGAATCAGAATAGTAATAGTGCTAAAGGTGTAGTCACACTCAAAAAAGAGGTGTGATACACTTTCAAGACTTGAGTGACAGAAAGCTTATCTGGGATCCACGACAATGTTCCTTTTAAGTAATTCATCAACAAATTTCAACCCACCAACAAAACAAAGCCAGACATAAGAAGAGAACCTTAAAGCATAATGTTTATGCCAAACAAAACTTCACCAAGATACCTCACCATCATGTTTATAAAAATCTTGAATAAATTTCCCAAACCTAGGCTTGCACTCAGATCCCCAAAATAAACCGTTGTTACCGTCATAGATAATAGGGATAGAGGCAATAAGATATTGAATATCAACACGGCAAGTAGCCGAAAATCTCCTGCCATCCGAGTCAAAAAGCTTAGCCAGAGGAGCATTATCGAGAAAGAGCCTAGTTAGAGCATGGTGATATTGAATCTCTTGAATACAAAGCCCAATGCACCAGTGATCCCACTTTAAGCTAATGGGGGTGGGAGAATTTTCCAAGGAGAACAATAATTGAAGAAAAACCAAGTCGAAAGAGGGGATGCCCAATTGTAAATTCTAATGATAAGGGAAAAGTCAAAACCATAACGAATAGCTTGAAATGAAGGCAGACCCAAACCTCCCTTATTCTGGGTTTGCACGTGTTAGCCCAGGATACAAGATGAATCTTTCTAGCATTAATATCACCAAAGAAAAGGAACTTAGCATAGAGTTTAGCTATCTGTTTACAACAACTTTTAGGTATAATAGCCCCGCGGATCCATTATGCAATAGTATTCCAAATGGTGAATCTGAGAAATTGAAGCCTATATGCAAAAGAGAGAGACTTTGCTTTCCATCCGGAAAGTAGGTTAGAAATATTATCAAAGAGAGGGGAGAATTGAGATATGAGGGTTCTTTTGATAGATATGGGGATGCCCAAGAAAATGAAGCTCGTGCAGCATTTATGAATTTGAAGAGAATTACAAATCTCTTTAAGATAGGGAGTATTGACTTGCATAATAATGGAACTTTTTTTCATGATTAATTTTGAGATCAGAAGAGTTAGCAAAGGTACGAAGAATGCCATTCAACACTTGGCAATTAGAGCAAGGAAGCTTTGCCAAATACAAGAACATTATTCACATAAAGAAGATGAGAAATTTGATACCTAAAGATTAAATATTAAATAATTTATCAAATAAATATACTAATTTATATTTAAAATATTTAATTTTAAATTAACATGAAATTTTTACTATATTTATTTTGCCCTAAATCACCATAAAGCATCTTAACATGAATCCACACAACTCCATGTGAGCCCTATACATAAGAAAATTCAAAAAGCTATATAAACAATAAAAAAAAGAATTTCCAAATGATATTAAACTAAAGAGAGTTAAATCTATAAACTCATAACATATGCAATATTCATAAAATTCATTTTTAAACAAATTTTTATTTAATTATTTATAATTTATTTAGTTATAGACTTAAAATAATATTATCTATTTATTAATGATAAACTATTTATATATAAAAATTTATAAAATAAATTTGATATATAACATATAAATGTAAAAAATATTTAAACATACAACATAAATATATAACAATTTATATTAAATTCATGAAATTATATTTGAATTAAATTTATATAAAATATTTAATATAAACAAGTAATAATTGATATTAAATTATATGATTATATATAAATTAAATTTAGACTTAAAATCAAATTAACAAATAAAAAATATTTAAATTTATAATTATCACTTTATTATGAGTGTAAATTCTTAAAATTATGTGATTTGAGATTTTTTCTCTAATGTGAGATTTAAAAAAAAAAATTTAAGTTTTATCTTTCATAATTTTTTATTTAGTTTAATTTTATCTTATTTTTAAAATGATAATATCATTATTATGTTAATTTTATTAATTTTTAATAATATTATTATTTATTGCATTATCCGGTTCGACCATGACGACATTTTGAACCGTGAATATATGTCCTTTCAGTTCGTTGTCTGGTTCAATTTGCACAACCTTGAAAATAAGTTGTGAAAATAAGCCAACATAAGAAGAGCCTTTACGACATTTATGATCTATTTGGAACAACTTTCTAACTGCTTTGCTTTTCAGATAACAACCAAAATTTCATTTGGCAGTTATTTTTTACGATTTTCTCACTATCTTTTAGAAATTTTTATGATGAAAAACTATTCCTACCACCATAATAATGAAATTAATTTCTCTACAATAACTTCACAACTAACTTTATAAAACGCTGCAATCGTTTCAAAGACGTCCTTAATTGTTTTATCTATAAAAAGCTATGAAGAAAATTGCAATTATATATATATATAAAGGAACAATCATACAAACCTGACGTGAGAAGACCACGAGCTGCTTTGAAGGTTTAGGCTGCGCTTAATTGCATGGAATGTGAGCGAAAAAGGGTTTGAAAAAAGCAAGGTTTGAAGAGCTAAAATAATGCATCTATATTTATACTAAGGATTTGAGAAGGTTGAATGACTATTTGATGCCTTGATATTGGATAAAAATTAGCAAACATAGATAATAAAATTTTCATAAAAATATGTGAAGACCAGCAATATTGAAATAATCTATAATATTAGTGAAATTTAATGAAGCTCTGCTCCCCAATTTGAGAAAAATAATATTATATAGTGAATTAGGAAGTTTTGGAGAAGCAATGAATAATTTTGATGATGGATAGGGTTTCATTTAGGACAGCTTTCATTAATTTTTAAAGCAATTTTTTTAGCATAAAATTTTTTTGAACTATTTTTTTTTTTACTAAAAAACTGCTTAATAAACAATATGAAAGTTATCCCAAACAAAACGTAAGAGAGTCTTTAGTTGGTCGATGTTAGTGACATCAACAGGCAACGATGTTCGGCAAATAATCAACAAGCATATGCAAGCTTCAATGACAAGAGTTAGCTGACAATATATCTCATTGGTTAAACTTAAAATATATAGTATGTATAAATTAAATTTTATACAACAACAACAAGCCTTTATCCCACTATTTTCAATCTAATTTTTAGTATGCTCATCGATCCACTTGCAGCTTAAAATCAAATCGAGCCAAAAATTTGGCTTATGACTTAGCTCATTGGCTCAATCCGATTGAAAAAGCAATTCAATTTTTGGCCGCCGTATGATGCTTCGGTTTCCCCCTTTTAATTGCTACCCTTTCAGTCTCCGTTTTCTATTTTTTTAAAGGAGTTCATATTGGTTAATTGTGTGGTGCCTTAATTTCCTGTATTAATTACTCTTATCATTTATTTTCCCATATATATTAGTTGTTTTCCTACAGGAAAAAGAAGTTTTTGAGTGATAATTTATGGAATGTAAAACCTACGGGTTTTCTCTAGCTTATGAACCAGCAGCCTCCTTTTCCATTCTCTATTATTTCATCTCGGTTTTCTATCTCTTTTTCTCTATCCACGGTTTTCGCCCTATATGTATCTTTCTTGTCAAAAATTTTGTAAGTTGAATGGTTTAGTTGTGTCGACGTGTCATGTTTAATGTTTATATATAAGAAGTGTCTTTTAAGTTGTGATATTGCGTTTATATTTATGTTTTAAGAAAGAAAGTTATGATTCTTCGCAATCTTTAAATTTTGGTTGCATCAATTTGGTATCAGAGCCTTAGATTTTTACGAATATTCCTTTTTTCATTTTTTTTTTCAAAAAGGACATTCATCAACAAGCCGAGGTCCCAAATCAAGATGAAATAAAATATGTAATTGGTGAAAATCAACCAACTAATCTAGAAGAGACAATTCCAACAACCAGATGGGTTTCACCAAAAGAAAGTTCTACTAATCCAATACAGAACGAACTATACAAAATTCAAGAAAAAAATAAATTTGTGAGCAAAAAAATACGCGAAGAAAAAAAGTATACTTCAAGCCCAATTTAATCAAGAAAAAGAAATGATCCAAAGAAGGTATGCTGCATTAATACATGAATTAGACATGCTCAATCAACTCAAAATGGAAGTTCTGAAGCTATCTCATTAGAGGGATGAGATCTCTCTACCAGAGAAGACCCCCCCCCCCCCCCCCCCCCCCTGTGTCACGACCCAACCCGACCGGGACGGATCCCGCTCGCATCGGGTCGCGAACAGACTTAAACTGACCGAACTGATTCCAGGATCTGGCTTTGGAATTTGTTTCAGAACTTTTTTCCAAACAGAAACAGACACAAAAAGACACAGAGCTACTATAAACATCAAATGCAGCGGAACAGATCATCTATCTTTTCATTCATCAGAAATTACAATCATATACAAATACAGTGCATGGCTTCAGACAGAAAGAACAATAGAACAAAAAAGCCATGACTGTACAAAAAAATCAAAAGTCCAAAAATACCTATACGGAATCAGACTCTGAACTTCTATTCCTGGACTTCCTTCCCCTTCCCAAAACCTGAAAACCACGCAGAAAATAAGGATGAGCTACAACAGCTCAGCAAGACAACAAACCTCCAATCAAAATCCTCAGAGTCCACATCAAACACATCAGACAGAAATCCGAACAGAAATCGGAACATAATCGTATATCAAATCAGAACAGAATCAGAATCGTATAGATCAGATCAAATCAGAACAGAACAGAAATACATCACATCAGAACTGACAGAACGTACCAAAAATCAAAGATCAATCAGCATTCATTATCAGAGATATTAAATCATATCAGATCAGCATTCATATCAGAACAGACAGAATCGTACGGAAAATCAGTATTGGATCATATCAGAATCATAATCATACAAATCAGATCGAATTATATCATACGGAAATCGAAAATTATATCATTTCAGAACGGATCAAAAGACATAACAGATTCCCTGACACTGACAGAATCTCAACGGATTCTGGCCCCTTATGCCTCCCTTCCCAGACACTGATCGAATCTCTCGGATTCTGGCCCCTTATGCCTCCCTTTGTGCTCATGGCACCAGAACTGATGTGCTTATAGCACCAGAACAGAACTTATCATCGGATCCGGAACTTATATTCATAAACAGATTTCAGAGCTCATTTTAGATTTTTCCCTGACACAAACATGATCTCACAGGATTCTGACCCCTTATAACTCCCTTTTTATAGCACACAATCATATCAATTCATTTCAGAATAAATCCAGACAATTTCAGAAATCGTACGAAAATCCGACAGCATAACGGCAATATACGGAATTTACACAAAATTGACAGAATCAGAATTTTACCAAATTACCACAAAACATTCACAGCAATAATATAAGTTTTTTATTCTACTGCCACAATATTTTTAGACATCGTCAAAAATTGCAGTCGAAAGAAAACACCGCGGAATCAAAATTACCTGATCAAAATTCTCCAGAAAATAATAAAAATGTGCACACTCGGCACCTCAGAAACATATCAAAAGTTACGCGGTAAAAACTGAACCAATCAGAAAATACGGACGAAATTCGCTAACAAAAACGAAATCCGGACAGAAAAGTCGTTCAAACTTCACCGTTCTGAAAATTGAGAAAGGCGGAATGTGCCTTACCTTGCGTACACCAACTTCTTGAACTGTCACAACGGACGAAAACGGACGAGAGTCGCCCAAAAATCACTTTTCCTTCTTTTTTCTTCATTTTTCTCTCTCCTGAGCTTTTCTCTCTCTTCAAAATATCTCATTTCTATATATATCCAGACCGATCGTCCCGGACGATTGCAACTTCGTCCCGGGACGAAGTGGCTCTGGACAAATTTCGTCCAGACGAATTTACTTATCGTCCCATGACGACTGAGCTCTGGAAAATTTTCGTCCAGACGATCCAAATTTCGTCCAGACGAACCATTCAGCCAAACATGTTTTCCTGCACAACCTGGACCGATCGTCCCGGACAATCCTGGAAGCAAAATGGCCTTTACACCCCCCTCCCCCCCCCCCTTGCCATCATTTGATGCTTCAGATTCTCCCCCTGTTGATGCTTCAGATTCTCCCCATGTGTATTTTTCTTCTCAAAAATTTTGTAAGTTGAAGGGGGATGTAGTCACGTCGATGTATCATGTTTAGTGTTCATATATAAAAAATGTCTTTTAAGTTGTGATCTTGCATATATTTATGTTTTAAGAAAAACAGATCTAATTCTTTGCAATGTTTAAATTTTGGTTGCATCAAAAACCCTTCCAGGGCTATTAAAATACAATTTATTAAGCAGAATCGGAAAGCAAAATTAGTTAAGCCATTTAAGTTCATATTAGCATCCGGAAGTTACGAAGAAACTCGATTACTTGAGAGACAAAAGGCATATTGTTTGCAAAAGATAAGAGATCGACCAAATGATGGGCAGCAAGCAATGGCAATGGCAGAGAGAACATTGGCGGAACGTTGAGTGATTGACGTATCAATTAAAGCAAGGTGATACGAGTCTTCCACTTCACAAGCTGTGTTGCATCCACTAATAATGTCTCTCCATCGTTATCAATAATAGCTTCAAGAGCCCCAGGGGCTCCTATCACCATTCTTGACAATCAATCCGACCCACAATCAACTCAAATTTTAAAATGCAATAATTAATAATTTTAGAACTTTTTTAAAAGAAGAATTATATATAGCTCGTTTGGTAATTCGAATAATACACTGCATTTACTTTACATTGGATTTGTTTTTCATCCAACCTATGTACTGACATTTCTTCTCAAAGAGGCGTGCAGTGTCCAACATGTATCGGACACAACACGCGCCGAAAACATGTCTGATTAAAAAATTATTAAATACAAATTGGACACGCATATCATATATATATATATATTCTCATTTTTAAATTTTTTATTTATTTAAAATATAAAATTAAATTTGTTATTTTTTATCCATAACAAAATCAGTTGTCCGCATTCAATAACTAATCCATCAAATATTTTCATTTTCATTTCTTTTTGGCAGGGTCACAATTTTGGTTTCACAATAATGCTTCATGTCATCTCAACATTGACATCTGATGTCGTTACAACATCGACATTTCAAAACCATCTCAACATCAAAGTTTGACACTGTCTTAACATTGATTCTCAATATTAACAATTTCTACACTCAAAACTTGATAACTAAACTTTGTCCTCTTAAAACCGACAAAAGTCCTCTCAACATCGACGACAGACGCGTTATTAACATCAACGCCCGATACTTACTGCATAACATCGATGTCCGACTCTCGACAACATTGTCGTCTTTTCTCTCGATGCCTGATACACGGCATTGACGTCCAACTCTCGACATTCTAATATTAATTATTTTAAGCATAAATTCAAGTTAAATGACTTATTATTTCTAAATTATTTTTAACATTATACTTATTCAATTTTTATACATTATTTTTAAAATATAAAAAAATATTATACCATGTCCAAACCATGGCCGTGTCTTATATTTTAATAATTGACGTGTCCCGTGTTTGTGCCGTGTCGTATCCGTGTCAACGTGTCTGCGTCTATGCATCATAACATCAAACCAAATACAAAAAGCGAAAAAATAATTCATTTACTTTACTTTGCATTAACTTTTCTTTCAACCAAACAACCCCTAAAAGAGAAGCATTAAATTAAATCAAACGTTGCGGAGATGAGGATGCTCAGATAGATCAGTGGCTTTACTCTTAGAAACATAATACGAAACTAGCATACACATGAAATTAGAGTACCTCCAGTGGAAAATAAGATTAGAGAGACTCGCCTTAGATGGTTTGGTCACATAAAACATCGGCCTTCCAATGACCCGGTTAAGATAGTAGATGTATTAGATTTAATTTATGTTAAAAAAAGGTAGAGGAATATCTAAAAATATTTGGTTAAGGAAATATTATAAATGACATTTCTTAATCAAATTTAAATGAGAATTTAACTCGTAACATGACACAATGGAGAAAAAGGATTCATGTAGATAACCTCATGTAGTGAGATAAATGCTTAATATTGTTGTTGTAATTATTTATATTATCTAATAAACTATACATATATACATATATATATATATATATATATATATATATATATATATATATATATATATATATATATATAATTTAACACTAGTAAATTAGTCATTTTATTCTTAATACTGTGTATATATTTTAATTATATATTATAATATAATGAGTCAAAATCATTTTATTCGTGTATATGCATTGATGCATGTTTCTGCGCATGTATAAGTGGCACTATAATTATCTAGAAAGGTGTGTGCTATTCATAACATATATTTGTGCTTGTCACTTCCTAAAGAAGAATCTTCCCACATCTCCCGCCAACCAAACAGCCACAGTGGGTTTCTTCCCTCACTGCTCATTTTCCACTTGCATGTGACTAAACTAGCCCTAAACATATAAAGGATATCAAATAAATGAAACTTAACCTAAATTCCCGAGAAGATCCCATAATGCAGCATTACCTTTGAGGGGTTTAAGTTCCAGAAAATTTTGTGTTTGATATCCATAAATCATACTATAGAACTGAAAAGACGGAAAAGAAGTAAGATAAGTTGACGTTACCTCTAGCTTATCTTCCTTTGCCCTGTGCTCTTTGGGAAGCAATCTGAAGTCCCCAGTTAAGCGCAAGCATTCCCTTACATTCTCAGGAGAGACAAAATCAAGGGCAACCTTTGTGCAAGACTGTAGGAAATTCGCCATAAATTAATAAGAAATATGCAAGCAGAAACAATACATAAGTGCCTAAGTTGATCTTTGAAAACTGAATATGGAATATAAATCATATACCTTAAGGTTGCGCACTTGGTGGGGACAGCCCGCAGGGATGAACACTGCCTCTCCAAGCTCTTGAACAAATGTCCATGGCTCTATCCCTGCAAAAGCAGACGGCAAACTAAAAGTTACAAGTGTTTCAAATAAGAAGAAAGGAAGAATAAATCAAACACAGATTCACAACTGACCAAATTCCTCTTTGAGCTTCCTTTTGTGTTCCCGTGTTAGGTAGAACACCTCATCATGCACTGGATTAAATACCTATAATGCACATTTTGGTATATTTGAAAAAGATAATCTACCTTGTTAATCCGATAAATCCATAAATTGAAGGATATAAGCATACCAACCTGTTCAACCGGTGAACAATAAGTATGGCGGAATTCCTTTGAATGTTTCCTAAGGTATGCTTTCAGTGCTTCAACATCTTCCCTCCGAAATATGTCCCACAAAGCACCTCCGTCTTGGATTTGATCATCCTGGTCATTTTCTTTCCTCTGCTCCAGAAAGCCATCGGCATATATTTCCTCCATCCTGTTGGCAGTCTCTTTGCTATGAATGCTATTAAATTGCTCTCTTTCATCTTGATCTCTGTGCAACTTCTTCAACTTCTCTATTGTGCACTTCTGTTCTTCAGAAGGCAAGACCTCGGCAACATGCATTAAAACATTTACCTGTATAGAAAGACTGTAATTAGGAATTATGCTAATACTTAAACAGTAACAATGCAGTATTCAAACTGGACAAAAAAATTAAACAAATACACTCTCTTGATCGTCATTTTCCTGTGCGAAATTAACATCCCATTTGAAATGTTTATGAGATGGGTTACAGTTCTTCATCAACTAAACAATAATAAATATTAATGACATCATAAAAAGTTCACATACTGCATCTGAAACATCACAATGAAGCTTGGTAACTGAATCTCCCCTGCCAAGTTCTTCTCTCATTCCATATGCAATATATGATTTTGGCCCCAGGTCCAACTTTAAGATATCCTCAGGGAGAGCTGTAGAAATGTTTAAAGGGCCCATTCGGGGATTTGTGTAGTCCTGAAATGGCAGTGAATTGACAAATTCATCCCCATGACACGGTAAACAGTCCTCAAAATGAGTTGATGAAGGCCAATCCTTCAGTTTTAGCATTTCTGGCCAGGAATTGTCATATATTCGTCCTTCAAAGTAGCCCTCAAAAAATTCATCACACTTAATCTCCACCTGAAGTAACGAGATCAGCTTGGTCAAAATAACATTATCGCCATTAACAGCTGTTTTAAATATCTTGAACTAACAAAAATTGAATAATTGCATTTTGAAGCACAGATTCAAGTTACAGGAGATAAAAAGCATAAATAGAACCAAAAATGCTGGATTAACTGGGCTTACCTTGCACAAAGCTAGACAATCAATAGTTTGAAGTTGAGTTGATTCAGAACTAATCTTGCTTTTGCATATATTCTTCCACATAGCCTTTGGCTCCCAGCTTAATTGTGAATTCTCATCAAGAACCCCACGCACAACCACTGGTTCACCATTAGCCCAGTGCTTTTGGAAATGCTTAAATTCAATTTTATCAATGTAACTTGAATGTGGACAATATAAAATGTTGTCAGTAGAATCTTCCCTGGAAGCCGCTTTTCTAGAACTTTTACCTGTACTGGAACAACTACAGCTAGCATGTTCAGTTGTAATAGAATACTGTAGTAATCCGAATCTTCCTACCATGTATTCAGCTTTGGCTTCCAGTTCGGAGGTCCAACCTTCTGGAAGCATACGCTTTAATTTCAAGACAGCCTTCCCACATCCTCCAACTTCTTTTGGTGGACAATAAATTTCACCACTCTGATCAGCCTTCCACATAGCAACTTCATTAAAATAGTGCATTAAATTATC
The DNA here is from genome assembly GCA_016618105.1 of Dendrobium huoshanense. Taxonomy (NCBI): domain Eukaryota; kingdom Viridiplantae; phylum Streptophyta; class Magnoliopsida; order Asparagales; family Orchidaceae; genus Dendrobium; species Dendrobium huoshanense. The sequence continues at coordinate 27,575,021 of CM028348.1, forward strand.
TTGATCCTCATGTTTGGCGAAAGAACTTTCTGTAGGTTTTCCGCCATGCATGTAGTCATATCCTCTATTCGTAAGAGGAAGCACTTCTTCTGCACAAGAAAGGTTGTTCTCACGGATCTCTTTGCAACAAGTAATGCACAATTCAAATTCACAACTAGGACAGCTTCTATGAAGATCGACAATAGATGTTTTGCAATAGTTGCTGCATCAAAAATACAAAATACTTTAGCCGTAATAAGATTCAATTAGATAAAAAAACTTGATGAAGAATTTTTACTACCAAAATGCTCTCTCATCTTTTTCACAAGCAGACATCTCTATCCTCAACTCAGATAATTTCAAACCTGTTAATGACAAACAAAATTTAGAAAGAATATCTTAGTAAATTTTCATTTATAAACAATTTCTACCGAAAATCAATAAAATGCAGAACCTTGAATGTTTGACTCTTTTTGCTTTTCAGCGTCTTGCTCTTGATTTAGTTGTTTCAAAGAAGGAAGCAGAAAACTAAGCACATGATAGCTGTTTTCAACTTTATGAAGCTTATCATCTGTGCAAGGAATCTGAAAATGAACCAGAAATAAGATGCATGACAACCATTGAATCTTGCAGATAAACATTGCTTAATTAGACTTATAGAGCAGCCGTGAAAACATCTAATTACTAGGTAATATCAATATAATTTTGATTTTACAATGTGCATATTTGCAAAGTCATATTTCTCGATCAAATCAAATGTACACGTGATCTACATGCCAATAGCCCCACATTTTTGTTGTATACAATCTGGACTAGTGAAGTCATATGATGAGATTTGATGACAAAATAAATAATTACTAAAGTGAATTCAAATAAATACTCAGAAAGTAAAATTCATATATGAAGATGAAATTGGCCCTTTGCTTGCATCTGTAAAAGTCATGGTAATTGGTGAAAATTCTAACATTTTTGCAAGATGATTTTGTGATGTAGATATTTTCATACCAGAGAATCTCATATATCTTTCCTAAAAAGAAAAACCAAGATCCATTGACAAATAATGGACCCACTAAATGCTCTGAGAAGAATTAGTTAGTGATTAATTTCAAAATCTCTAGCAGAATTTTTTTTAAAAAAAGTTGAAAATTAGGTGTTTCTCATAAAAATTTTGTTCAGGCATGCAAGATAATTATACATAAACTCGACAGTATTTATAAACTATAAACAGCAAGATTATGATGAGATATTGATCTATTTGATTTTCCTAGGCAAAGTAGTCAAACAGTACCCTGGATTCCGTTTTTTGCCTCTTGCAAACTTCGAAGTTACACGTTTCACTGCAGGAATGTGAACCATTCAAGCCCAACTCATCTGTCATCTTAGAGCACCTAATTTCACAATGCCAAGATCCCAATAAATTAAAAATCTAAAAATTGAGACAACAAAAACAAAGACTTTCCAAGATAAAAAGGGGGATCAACAAATAAATTAAAAGGTGTGTACTGTGTAACACCTTCGAAACTGGTCCTTTCTGCAACCCGAGTATTCCAGTCCCATATCGTCCTTCCCAATTCTTCTGCGCTTCTTCGCAGAATTCTTGAATTGAAGCACAAACGATGATCAATACAAATTAATTGGCCGAAGGGAGTAACAAAACAAATATCAAGAACCGGGCTAAAAAAAAAACCTGTTCGCGGTTGTAAAGGTCTCCCACGGCAGACCTAGAAGAAGATAACGTGCAAGAAGACAGCACATTGCTATGCACCTGCCGACACAAAGAAGGAAAGAAAGATGAAGCCACCAATTCCTTCGTCTTCTTAGAGAAATCTCTACCGCCGCCTCTATTCACCGTCGAAACCCTCGTTCTTTTCCATCGCCCCCTCCCACCCTTCTTCTCCACCTCTTCTTCTTCACTTTTCTTTCTCTTCCCAGTCCTCCGAATCGACCTTCTTTCCCGTCTCCCCTCCACAGAATTCCAATCACCGTCAGGTTTTTCAATCTCCTGATTAGAATCAGGCGAATCATGATGATAATAATCGAACTCCGAATCAATCATCGTGGATCTTCTAAGGCGTTTGGAACGGGACTGCACTTCGAAATCCTTGCTTGCTTCCGCCAACACCGACATTGTATCCTAAGGGCTGTTTGGATCCAGGATTTAGGTTGGATTTGGGGCAGATTTGAGCTAAATCCAGCCAAACAACAAAAAATTTAAAACTAAATCTCACGGTAAATCTTCGTAGTAAATCCCGGATTTACGAAATCCTTCGATTCCGCGAATTTAACACTTCGCACGAGGGAAAAAGAATCGTTAGCAGAACAGCAACGAATAAATGCAGAAGAGGAAAAGCAAACCCTAGACAAGCAATGGCAATTGACTCGCTCGAAGATCTATCACACGCGAACCAAAGAAGCCGAACGCGAACCAGCCGAAGAAGAAGCTCTACCTCTCAAGCGAACGGCTGCGAAGGAACCGAAAAGCCCGCCCGTATGAGGATTAGATTTATTCTTTTAATTTTTTAATTAGAAATTTCTTTTTTTGGGAAAATTAGACATTAATTTAATTAGATTAATTATTATAATTTAAAATATAAATAAATACTTAATTAGGTGATTAATAGTGCAAATATTAAATAAATAATTAGTTAGTAATATAATATTTAATTTATTTATTAGTTAATTATAAGTATTATTAGTAATTATTTTTTTATTAAAATAATATATAAAAAATTAAAGAAATAGTTAGTATAAATAGTAATTAAATTATTAATTATTTTAAATTATAATTAGATAGTTATCATTATAATTAGGATTACAATACTTATTAAAATATAGCTAAATAAGTTATTAGTAAAATACTTATTAAAATAACAACCTCATTATAGTATTTGTAATTATAATTTATTGGTGTTAATTAAAATTAGAATAAATAAATAACTCATATTTAAACATACAAATGTCATATGAGTTAACCGCCTTAAATCCTGAATAGTTGTCAAACAGTCTTATAGAATTTGTCAAGATTTAATATATTTTTTACCAAACCATTTTTGGGATTTAACCCTCTCAAGATTTAATATATTTTTAGCAAACTTTTCCTCACGTGCATAACAGCCGAGGTCGAACAGGTACAAACAACTAGAGAAGAGTAAAAGCAAACCCTAGGCATACGGCTACAGTAAGACAGAGCAAACAAATTCTTGAAATCAGCGGTCATTGTATTTATTAATTTTGTCATCAAATCTCATCATATGATTTTACTAATCTTTGAACTCAAGATCTCTTGATTGATAGCTAAAGCTCCAAACCAACAGATCAATGTGAGCTGCATATGACTTTACTAATCTAGATTGTATGCAACAAAAAGGTTGGGATATTGGCATGCAGATCACTTGTACATTTGATATGATCAAGAAATACGATTTTGCACATATGCTTATTGTAAAATCAAAATTATATTGATATTAACAAGTAATTAGACGTTTCAATAACTGATCTACAAATTCAATTAAACAATGTTTTTGTGCTTACTTCTGGTTCATTTTTAGACTCCTTGCATAGATGATAAGCTTCATAAAGTTGAAAATAACTGTGGTGTGCTGAGTCTTTTGCTTCCTTCTTCGAAACAACTGAATCAAGAACAAGACGCTGAAAAGGCAAAAGAGTCAGACATGAAAGGTTCTGCATTGTATTGATTTTCAATAGAAAATGTTTATAAATGAATAAAATTTACTAAGATTATTCTTTCTAAATTTTGCTTATCATTAACAGGTCTGAAATTATGTGAGTTTAGGATAGAGAAGTCCACTTGTGAAAGATGAGAGAGCATTTTGGTAGTAAAAATCCTTCATCAAGGTTTGTATCTAATTAAATCCTATTACGTCTAAAGTTTTTTGTATTTTTGGTGTAGCAACTATTGCAAAACATCTATGGTCGATCTTCATAGAAGCTGCCCTAGTTGTGAATTTGAATTGTGCATTACTTGCTGCAAAGATAGAAGCAGGTTTCCTGTGATTGATTCGAATCAGGACATTGATGAAGCAGGTTTTCTGCACGCACCTCGGATGGCCATGACTTGGTTGGCATCCTAGGTGGTTTCTTTTCTATCTAATTTCATGGATTTTGAATTTTGAGAACTTGAAGTATTTGGAATTTTGGCTGTTACCCTCTTTTCCTTCTTGGATGGCCCAAGCCTGACAAATAGGTGACGGTTTGAGTCCAATTGTTATTTTTGGGAATGTATTCGTTCGTATTGTTTGGCCCTGATGTTCATTGTAATTCTCTGGCACAAGTAAAAATTCTAGAAAAGCAGCTTCCATGTAAGATTCTACAGACAACATTTTATATTGTCCACATTCAAGTTGCATTGATAAACTTGAATTCAAGGATTTCCAAAGGCACTGGGCAAATGGTGAACCAGTGGTTGTGCATGGGGTTCTTGATGAGAATTCACAATTAAGCTGGGAGACAAAGGCTATGTGGCAGAATATATGCAAAAGCAAGATTAGTTCTGAATCAATTCAACTTCAGACTATTGATTGTCTAGCTTTTTGCAAGGTAAGCCCTTTAAAACCAGTATTTTTTGTTCTATTTATGCTTTTTATCTCCTATAACTTTAAATTTATGCTTCACAATGCAATTATTCAATTTTTGTTAGTTCAAGGTACTTAAAACAGCTGGTAACGATGATAATGTTATTTTGACTAAGCTGATCTCCTTATTTAAGTAGAGATTAAAGTTTCATTTGGGACAGCTTTTTTATTGTTGTTTAAAATGGCTTTTAGTACAAAAAAATTATAAACTAGAAATTTTTGTATTAAAAAGCTACTTTTAAAAAGCAATAAGAAAGTTGTCCCAAACGAAGTCTAAGTGTGATGAGTTTTTTGAGAGCTACTTTGAAGGATGAATATATGACAATTCCTAACCAGAAATGCTAGAACTGAAGGATTGGCCTACATTAGCACATTTTTAGGACTGTTTACCATCTTCAATAGTGTAGGCATGTTCGGGATGTTTGAATTTCCTTTAAAATTCATGGACCTTCCTATTTCTCCTAGTTCAGTTGCGATGACTATCATTGAGAAGTAACTCAGGAAGTAATCAAAGAACACCTGTAGTTATAATTTCCTTAAAATCAATCTTGGATTTTTGTTCCTGGCGTTGAGTTTGATGTCCGCGTCAGTTTTATTAATCTTTAACAGTTCTATTTATTAGTTTCAATCGGCATCTTTAGGATTTTAAAAAGAAGAAACATATTCAATAGGGAAAATTTGTTTCTCTTTATCAGCTACAGAAAAATAATTGAAAGAACCTTCATATGCACATACTAGGAGATATCCTAACATATATCTCCTATTTACGTTATTAAAATGAGAAGTTACTGATCAGGGATTTGTTATTCTGTGTTTCTGAACAAGAATATAGGGGTGTCAATTATTGACACGACCTAAAAACTCGACCCGAACCTTATACGAAAAATTTGGGTTAGGGTGAACCTGTTTAACAAACAAGTCAGGTTCGGGTCTCAACTTTCGTCCCGTTTGAAAAATGGGTCGCCCATTTTTAATTTTTCTATTGTGGGACTTGGAGGAAAACAGGGAATCCAGAATCCAAGGATTGGACATTGCCTTGTTAGAGTACTACATTGTTGCTGTTTAAGTATCAGCATAATGCCTAATTAACTTAGGCACTTATGTATTGTTCATCCCTGTGGGCTGTCCCCTCCAAATGCACAACCTTAAGTATTTTGATTCCATATTCAGTTTTCAAAGATCAACTTAGGCACTTATGCATTGTTTCTGCATGCATATTTCTTGTTAATTTCAGGCGTATTTCTTACAGTCTTGCACAAAGGTTGCCCTTGATTTTGTCTCTCCTTAGAATGTAAGGGAATGCTTGCACTTAACTGGGGACTTCATTTTGCTTCCCAAACAGCACAAGCAAAGGAAGCAGAAGCAGATTTATCTTGATAAAACTGATGAAATTTTCTCTTGAATAAGGTGCTTTTGTCTTGATGATTCATGATCACAGAAGTTTTTGATTTAACATTCCTAAACATCATAGAAATTCGATAATTTTTATTCCTATAATTTTTGCCCTCACATAAAAAAAATTCTAGCTCTGCCCATGAAAGGAAGACAAACAAGAGGTATCATTAACATATGATACATATCTTACTTCCCTTCTGCAGTTCTGCCTTTTCAGTTCAATAGGATGGTTTATGGAGACCTAAAACAAATTTTTTTTATTTGTGATTATAAATTTTTTTGTCGTTTGGCTGGATTTAGCTCAAATCTGCCTCAAATCCAACCTAAATCCTGGACCAAACACCCCTTAGAATACAATGTCGGCGTTGGCGGAAGCAAGCAAGGATTTCGAAGTGCGGCCCCGTTCCAAGCGCCTGAGAAGATCCACGATGATTGATTCGGAGTTCGATTATTTTCATCATGATTCGCCGGATTCTAATCAGGAGATTGAAAAACCTGACGGTGATTGGAATTCTATGGAGGGGAGACGGGAAAGGAGGTCGATTCGGAGGACTGGTAAGAGAAAGAAAAATGAAGAAGAAGGGTGGGAGTGGGCGATGGAAAAGAACGAGGGTTTCGACAGTGAATACAGGCGGAGGTGGAGATTTCTGTAAGAAGAGGAAGGAATTGGTGGCTTCATCTTTCTTTCGTTCTTTGTGTCGGCAGGTGCATGGCAATGTGCAGTCTTCCTGCACGTTATCTTCTTCTAGGTCTGTCGTGGGAGACCTTTACAACCGCAAACAAGATTTTTTTTTTCAGCCCGGATCAAGATATTTGTTTTTTAACTCCCTTCGGCCAATTTATTTGTATTGATCATCGTTTGTGCTTCAATTCAAGAAGCGCAGAAGAATTGGGAAGGACGATATGGGTCTTGAATACTCGTGTTGCAGAAAGGTCCAGTTTTGAAGAGGTTAGTACGGAGTAGTACTAAGCTCGGCAGTGTGAAGTAATGAGTACCAGGCATTACCGAGCTCGGTACTGCTTAGTACCGAGCTCAGTACCGAATAAGAGGTGATGTGGCACATTTTTATTGGGCTCTGAACACGTTCGGTGTCCGAACCCAATAATCTGACCCAGTTTCGAAGGTGTTACAGTACACCTTTTAAGTTATTTTTATCCCCTTTTTTTCTTGGGAAGTCTTTGTTTTTTTGCCTCAATTCGTAGATTTCTAATTTATTTTGATCTTGGCATTGTGAAATTAGGTGCTCTAAGATGACAGATGAGTTGGGCTTGAACGATTCTATCCTACACTGAAACGTGTAACTTCGAAGTTTGCAAGAGGCAAAAAATGGAATCCAGGGTACTGTTTGACTACATTGCCTTGGAAAATCTAATAGATCAATATCTCATCATAATCTTGCTGTTTATAGTTTATACAAATGCATTCCTGAATAAACCACATTCTTTCTTGTTGGGTTGAAAGTCTTGAGAGCTAGTCTTTTCTTTGTTGGATTGAAAGTAACAACGACGATGGGATGTTGCTTGCTCGTTGCGAAGGTAGTCACTTCTCCCTTTTGCACACTTCTTTGGCTAAATCCTGTAAATCTGCCGAACTTCCGAATTAAGTAAATCTGGGATTTACCGTTTATTCTGTCGTGATATTTATGCCGAGTCAAAATCATGTTTGGCGTGATTTATGCTAAATCATACGTAAATCGTGTTGTCACACTACTTCAGCGAAGCACACAAGGCTAAAAATAGGTGCAAAGAAATGGCGAGGAAAAGCATCAATAACGAAGAAATGAAGAAGATGAAAAGCAGACCCTAGATTAATTAAATAATTAGCAATTGAAAAATAAAATAAATAGTCTAATTAATATAATTTGAAATAAAAATAATTATTATATGACACTATAAATAATTATTAAGTAATTAATTAGTAGTAAAATATTTAAATGATTATTGTGATAATTAATTATTAAAACAAATTAAATAATACTTTAAAATTAATTATGATTTTAGTAGAAGTATTAGTTTTATAATTAGTTATTTCAAAGAATAATTAACTAATTAATTATATAATTATTAATATAATTAGATACCAAATACTTATTAAATTAACGCCTAAATAAATATTTTGATAAATAGTCTTATAATTAATAATTAAATTATTTAATAATTTAGTTAACTTTTAATTAAAATTTTTATCATTATAACATATTCAATGTTATTAAAATTGAAATTAATAAATAACTCATATTTAACATGTAATTAAATTCACAACATATTAAATTTAATTTTTAAATGAACCAATCGCTTTAAATCAATTTTTACTATTTAAATTTAAATTCACAACATATTAAATTTAACCAATCAATTTTTAAATTTAATTTTTACTATTTTGTTTATAGATTTAGATGATTAAATTTGATAAATTTAATATTTTAATTTGCATATTTAATTTCTTTTAACTGAAATTTAGATTTTCACTTGTAGGACCTTCGAGTTGTTACCTTTGTCGATAGAATATTATGCTTGGAGCTTTGAGTCACTTGCCTAGAGGTAATTAATTGTTATTTTGGTGTAAGTGTGCTCTTTTTTATTAAGGGCGAAATTCATGATAATTGTAAAAGATTTCTTTTATAATTACTTAAGTTGTTAGTTTTGTTTTCAATATTTGTTAGTATTGTGCATGTCAGTGATTTTATTTATAGCTCACATTGAAATTATCATTGTAAATAAATTCTTGCAGGTTTTGCTTGCTCTCAAAACGGATTTGTGCAGTTTTAGATTACAGAGCGTTTTGGATTGAATTTGGAAAGTATTTAACTGATGGAATTCGCTATTACAACTTGAGAGATTTGAATTCAATGAAACACAATTGCTAACGTTTGATATCCTATAAGGATTAAGAAGTGATTTAGTTGGTTAAGAAAAAAAAATTCAAATTTGTTTAGATGAATAAGGTGAGAATTGAGCAGGGGAAATAGCCATTAAAAAACTGTTGAAATCAATTCAAAAAACGGCTGTTTTTATTAATACAATATCTGCTACGGATCAATTAAGGTAGATTCATATACATATCGGACACTTATTAGTTGATAGTCTAAACTCCTAACCAAGAGATCAAAATATGATGTGTTACTTATAACTCAATATGGCTATGTAACCAAATCATGTAAACTGTATAATTTCGACACGAAATTGAGTGTCATCTCCAGCAAAACAAAATCAAGCTTGGAAATGCGTATTTAAAGAATAATGACTTTTTTCCATAAGAAATTGAATGAAAATTAAATAAAATTTCAAATAAATGTAGAAAATTGAAAACATGATTAAATTCAGATTTGAGATTTGCAAAAGTTTCCCATGCAAAATTCAAATATGATTTACCAAAAAAAAGTGATTTTTGGTAATTTTTAGGATGATTAATTTTGATTTTATCATGTTTAGTCATCTGAGTCCAAATAGAATGAACAAATTATTTTGTATGATCAACTTTTTAATGATATATAAAATGTATTTTTTTTTGGATATTTATGTCAATTAAGACAAACTCATACACACATCATATATGCAAGACTCGAATCCAAAAAAATCTCTTGATTGATAGCCAAAACTCCAAACTAACAGATCAAGATGAGTTACATTGCATTTGTATAGAATGTGTTGATGAGTTATTTGAGTTTGTGTTCGTTGTTTTGAGGCTCGGCAGTTTTACAAGCTCAAATAATGCATTAAAACTAAGAAAATCTTACGTACATGCATTAACGTGCATAGCTTTGGAGCTTAATGATGATGACTTACTTACCTGAATCTTTATGTCACTGAAGCTTTATGTCCATATGGGACAATTTTTTTACTGTTTTCTAAAGCGAATTTTTAGTATAAAAATATTTTGAAAGCAGCAAAAAAATAGTGACAAAAAATTGTCCCAACTGAAACCTTAATGATTGCTACATATTGATTCACCTAATCTTGATGGTTGCTATGGATTGATAACCATTTGAAAACATCCAACAAATATAAAACTATACTACATAAGATTTGTTGTCTTTAAATTAAATTGTTATATACAATGGCGAGCCAAAAATTTTTTTGTATAGAGGCACAAATTAATATTAGTCATTAAATTACTCTTAAAATATAATTTTTATTCAGTATGATCACAGATCATGACACATATTTTGATGAAAAAGTATAAAATACATCTATATTTTGATTTGAGTTCAAATAAATTGATTTTATACTTAATGTTATTTTATTTGATTCAATTAAATTAAGTCTTAATTTTGAATTATATTTAGATTAATTAAATTTAAATTAGTATAAGATCATAATCTACTAAATTTTAATTTAATTGTTTATTAATTCTAAATTATTTTTTATTATATTAATTAGAAATAATGGTTCACAATTAGTAAAAAAGTTATAAATAATACAAAATTATAAAGTTAATATGATTAAACTAATTAATTTACTTATATTTATTAAAACATGTATCAATTTCCTCCTCCCAAAAAAACCAAACAAATATGGACGAGAGAGAGAAAAAAGAGGGTAGGTTGGGAAGATAAAGGAGAAAGAGAAGGGAAGAGATAATGACTAGATAGAGAGAGAAAGCATGCTGCCAAGTGCCAACAACGTCAGGGAAATAAAAAAGGCGGAGGCCGAGGCCGAGCGGAGAATATTGATTAGTTTTAAAAATTAAATTTATAAAATATGAGCCGAAATTTTATTACTGGCCCATAATCCCAGGCCCTCCAATTAGGGGTGTCAATATTTGACATGACACGAAAATCCGATCCGAACCCGACCCGGAAAATCTGGGTTGGACCCGACCCGTTTGAAAAATGGGTCGGGTTCGCAGATTTGACTCGTTTGAAAAAACGGGTCGGGTTCGGTTGTCGGGTCAACCCGAAAACCCATTTATTTTAAAAAAATTTGGATTTCCCGCCCGCTGCCCCCTGACCCCGCCTGCGCTGCCCCGCACGCTGCTGCCCTTTGCTTCCCGCTACCCCGCGCTGATGCCCGCTGCCCTGCGCGCTCGCGCCGTTGCCAGTTGCCGAAGCCGCATTGCCGCTGTGCCGCGCTCGCGCCTCAAGCCGCGCCGCGCTTGCTGTCGCGCTCGCTAGTTGCTGCGCGTGTCTGGTCGGGTCAACCGGCAACCCACCTGGTCGGATCCAGGTTTGAATTTCCGACCCATTTACCTATCCTGGTCGGGTCCGAGTTCAAATTTCTGACCCGTTTGAACCCGGGTCAGTTTCGGGTTTGATCCGAATCTGACCCTTGACCGGAAATTGACACCCCTACCTCTAATATAAATCCATATATATATACCAATAATTACCTCTTATTTGATGATAACAAACCAATATTTGTATTAAGGGATAAAAATAACTACACATCTTTAGCCTTCCTGAGTGAGTAAAAAATTTAAGCACATGATTACTGAAAATCTTAAACGGTTAAATCTTTAATTAATTTATTATAATGATAAAGCATGCAATCAGATTTAAAGGAAAGAAAAAAAAAAAGATGAAAAAGAACAATACAATAAAGAAGAATATCATCAACATGATGATACACTCAATACAAAATACTATAGATTCCTAATAAATATCAAACATAAATGATAGTATTAATATGGTAATATGATAATTATAATATGGTAACATCATAGTTTTAATAATATAATATAATATAATAATTCCAAGAACTCTATCATCTCTTTACAAATTCATGATGCTTCAACATGGAGCATCGAAGAGTTTATATAGTGCATCAAGAATATAGAGATTGGAATTGAGAGTTGTTTAGCAACTTTTCAAAATGATCAATCTACGCCAATTGACACTAGAATAAGACGTACTCAAGGAAATCAAGAGCAACAAAGTGGTTGAAGTTGGGAAAACCGTCGCCAAGATCAAAGGTGATAAAATCATCAAGGGATGTAGCATCCTTATGAGATAATCACGAGGTTTTCAAAAGATCCACTTGTGATCTTTCAAATAGGAGACAAAGACGAGTCATTGTTCGCTTAACTAGCATAATTTGAGGGCAAAGAAAAATTAATGTTTCCCAAGCTAAACCAAGATAAGAATCAACACGAATCTTGTAAAAACTTTAAGTTTGGCTTTGATACAATTGTACACATTATAAATGCTACATCTTTACATGATTGATTTTAATGTTGATTCAAGCATGCCTATTTAAAGACAAGATAAGAAAACAATAAGGAAAGTAATAAAAGATAATATACTCAATAATGATGATATGCTATAATAATCAATATCACAGATTCTTAATAAATGTTATGCATATTTGAGAATATTACTAAGTAATTTAATAACTCTAAAATGGTAACATAATAATTTGAACATGATAATATAGTTGGTATAATTTGATAATATAATAAATCTAATAATACTAATAATAACCAACATCACGTGTGATATACATCAATATCTACACTTCTCCGTCATTTGATAATATCAAAAGTTTAACAACTATTATAATATTACCAACTCTAGTTTCTTCTAACTATTGATTCTCAATATATATATGCTCCCCTCCCACAATACCTAATATGTCTCATATTGTGCCATTACATAATAACACATAGAAAGAGGGAGCGAAACTAAAAAAAATATAAAAAAGATCCTACTAAAAAAATTAAAATATATTAATGCTCCCTTATGTTCAGAACAAACTCTATCTTTCACACTAAAGTGATTGGAAGTACCAAATTCAAATTGATATAAGTCCATAAATTAACCAATACCATTCTAAATGCTAACAAATAAGCCGATTTCAAAATTATATACTGAGAAGGATAAGAATAATATCATCAATCACATGTTCAACCAAAAAAGGTGACCATTCTTATGTGATTACGATTCAAGCTTTTTAACCAAACAGTTAGCTAAAAAAGATAGCATCATTATAGTATGATTATGGACAAAATTTGTATGTAACCTAATAATAGACATTCAAGGTTTTGATCATAATAGGGTGTAAAATTCTCTATCAATCGTGATATGAAATAGGTCATTTGGTCACCTTTCATCCTTGATCTATGAGGTTTCTTAGATGATGTAGCCCTTGATTATTGATATGATCCTTGAGCCAAACTAAGCTTACTACTTATCTAGAATAAAAAGATTAGGTCTATAACCTTAAGATGACATAACTATGAATTTTTATCTGGCAAGTTATCATCCTCATAACAAAACACCATAAAGTACAAGAGCCGATGACTTATACTCTAGCACCAAAGATTAGTTATAGGAACACAAATATTAGAGTCAACACCACTAATTGTAAATGAAAGTGCTTCTCCTTACAGGAGGGTTAATTAATTTGGTGTGCTTATGCCCTTATGAAACCATCTAAAGAAAAAAATAAAGACTTTTTAAGAAGGAAAAATCACTTGCCAATACCATTTCTATTTGTCTAATCATCCTTATATAAATGACACTTCTCCTTATAAAACCACACATTTATAAATAGCTAGCTCATGAATTATAGGCCTTTATAGATTATAGTAACTTTGGGAAATTTAAATATAAATGTATTAGAACTGAGAAATTATGTAAAACTCATTGTGAATTGTGATTGGAGGTAAGCCACTCCTTAACAAATGATGTTTGGGGTTGGTCCCACAACAATTAGGTGTCCTTCACCTATGGGTGTGTACTTGTGGGGTGTAAGGAGAAGAAAGTGGGGGGCTACTTTGCCCCTCAGATTCATTTAAGTCATCCTGAATAAATTAGTCTGACTGTAGGCTAAATCAAGCTTTAATTCATTAGTTTTTTGTGTTATTGGAATTATCATAATAAAATGATTACCTTAACATCAAAGTTGATGGCCATCAACACCAACATTTATACATTCTATTAACACTAATATCAATACTTTTCATCCATACCAACATTGATGTCCACTAAATACACTAGCATCGATGCCCATTACTATCAATAATGTCGACATCGACATTGACACCAATATTAACACCTACAATTACACCGACATTATCATCTAGCATCGATATCAATATCCATGTCCACCATTAAGATTGATATTATTGCTTATTATCATTGATAAGAGTGATGATGATCATCAAATTTTTTAGCTCATGCCTACTATTAACACTAATGATGATATCCACTATAAATAACAAGTCCATCATTGCCAATAACACCATTTTCATTGACAAGGTTAACGCCCGCTAATGATAGCAATGTCGATGTCCACAATTAATATCGATGATTGTCATCACCAATAAGTTTATGCCCAATATCGACTTCAACATCACCCTCTATCAATTATAATATTGATGTTTTTTATTGCTACTAAGGCTAATATGTGCCATAGACACCAATAATAACATTTAATCACATATGCATATAAATCATTACATTATAGCAGTTAGGGAGTAATTGAGCATGTATTATAATTGCATAGTGTAGTATAACGGTAGACAATAGACCTACTAGGTAAAAATACACATTTTTATAAAATTATCAAATTATCAGATATTATGTAAAATGTTGTTTTAAGACTTCTATTGTATCACACAATTGTTTTTCAACATATAGATAATTTTTTATTCAATAAAAACCTAAATTTTGGTTTGTACATAAAAATAACTAATTCTTTTTTTACATAAACCTATATTTCACTAGCTTGATATTTTGTCTCAACTGTAGGAAAAATTGGATTCAATTCTTTTTGTAACTCTAGTTTAAAAAACTATCCTGTTTTTGCTGGATATTTAAAAGTCATTTCGACTAAACACTCTTACTAGTGATCACCAAAATAAATAAAAAGACCGACTGAAATTTAAAAAGAAATTATAATTTTACAAGAATCACATAAAATAATATTTATGAGCCGATCTTCCAGACTTTTTAATTAAATGAAAAATATTTACCCCTCTTACATGCTAGCAGACAAAAATTAAACACCCTAAAAAATGCTTTATCTTTTTTTCTTCCGGATGCAAACAAAAAGACAGCCTAAACAGAATCTTCTGTGATGGCTGAATATGTAAGAAAAACATGGAGAAGATGGAGAAATGGAGTGGAGTTAGCTAAGAGAACGGAAGTATGTGGAGAAGAAATGAAGAAGAGAAGGAAGATGAGTTAATTAATGGAAGAATTTCTAAGCAAAAAATCAAAACCAAAAACATACTAGCCTTTACCCTCATCACGACATTGAAGATTTCGGCTCCCACCAGCCATGGCTACTTCACTTGAAAAGAACATTAAGGTATTTGGAATCTAATTTAATTTGTTTAAGAAATTTGGCCTTTTCAATATCGAATGCTATTTTTTCGTAATGAGTAGTACATAGTGTAGATAAATAAATAGCCGTTACTTAAAAGAGAACTGAGGGGTCAGATAAGGAGAAGTTTAAACGCGGCGACAAAAATTATAAAACAATGCGAGCTTTCCCAGCTCACCTATATCTATATGCGACAAAGGACTGAAGGGGAGACCCCAGAAGAACGCTCACCCGTGATCTGCAGAGCCCTCAAATGGGTCTTTTCATCTTCGTCTCTGCTGAAAACTCACTGCAGAAAATACTGCATTTTTACTTATTCAGTGGTGAAGAAATGGCTTTCTCTATGCCATGGCGTCGCCTCCTTCAAAACCTTCATATTCTGCTCTTTCTCTTCATCTTCTCCTCAGTTCACTCTTCTCATGCCGCTGTTGCGCTCTACCACTCCAGTTTATCAGGTGTTTCTCTATGCCATGGCGTCGTCTCCTCCAAAAAAGCGATTTTTTTGCTTGTTCATAGATGGTTTCTGCGTTTGAATCATAAAAAACAAGGTTTTGTCCTTGTTTCGCAGATGTTTTTCTCTTTTTAGCTTTAAAAATGAGTTATTTCAGACTATTCTCAGTTTTCTCTCTTTAAGGAGCCAAAGTAATTTTTTCCTTACAGTGATTTTGGATGTTCTCTTGGGAGCAAAACATTGCCTTTTTTTAATTTACGTAAACTAAATTTATTTTGTTATGTTATTAGAATGGCAGGATGGAAATCATGGAATATTTCAATCAACTCTTTACTCATCTAATAGCCTTTCAACGGACAATACCTCTTCTATATTAGCTTCTGAGAGAACAAAGAGGAAAGACCCTACAAAACTGTACAACTACTACACAGGTGGTTGGAATATAAGTGATGAGCATTACTGGGCTGTAAGCTTCTTTGTCCCCTTTATATTATTGTCTGCTAATATTTCTTCCATTAATTCTTTTCAATTTCTGACAGTCTGCTGCATTTAGTGCAATTCCAATCTTTGTCATGGCTCTTGCATGGTTTGTTGGCTTTGGAGCAGCCATGCTATTCATCTGTTGCTGCTCTTGCTGCTTTAGACAGAGAAGATACTCCTATTCTCGCTATTTCTATGCGTTTTCCCTCTTAATGCTTATTGTTTTCACATGCACAGCAATGTAAATTTCATATCTCCAACATTTTAATTACTTGGAAGAATTTTCTCGACATGCTTAAGTTAGCTGACACTGAATAATATTGAGGGGTGGATCCGGACTTAATTTTAAGAGGGGGCAAACTTATAAGTAAAAGTGTAGAGTTTTTTTTTTTTCATAAATATCCTTACAACCAAAATATGTTCCGAGGGTGCTGCCTCTCGACCCCTATTTGTTCATCATTGTCTGCTTCACAAATATGCCGGAGGTCCAAGGGGCCAGCGCCCACTGGCGGGGTTCGACTTGATCGGTTAAGTCGCGGGGTCAAGGGGCAGCGCCCCTGTAGGGTTTCCAGGGGCAACGCCCCGGATCAAATTTTGGATCTAAGGATATTTTTGGATTTTCTTTAATATTTTTCTTTGTATTTGGTTCATCGTTCTCTAACAATAACATCTTTATACAATGTGTTTAATTATGTTGGGGTAATTGCCTAAAGATCATAATATTTTAAAACTTTTAGGGTGGGCAAAAACTCTTGTAATAAAGACTAAAAAAATACATTGAGGGGACAAATTTCCTAAAGAATCATATAATAAATTTAAAAAAAAAAAAATTTCAGGGCGGGCAATTGCCCCCCTGGCCTTAAGGTGGGTCTGCCCATACATATATTGATAATTTTTTTTTGTTTCATCTTGCCAATCATCTGCAGCATTGGATGCATGGTTTTGTATAATATTCAAGGGAAATTCCATAATAGTACTATAACTACACTGGATTTTATCAAGGGCCAGTCAAATTATATGGTGAACAATCTCCAAAATTTCTCGAGAAATATGGCTGGCGCTAAGAGCCTTGGTGTGCACCAGGTTTTTCTTCCTGCTGAACTGCAGGCTAAAATTGGTGATACAGTGAAAGCAGTTACTATATCATCAGATGAGCTTTCTTCCAGGACATCGTTGAATTTGAAGAACATTGATAACTTTCTGAAATCTGTGTAAGGAGACACGGCTTCAATTCACTCCGCAAATAGAAAAATTATTACGTGCGGCGTCCGGATTCGTTCGGACACGAATTCGGACGCACCATGTCACCCGGGGCCCGATGCATCCGGTGACGTGGCGCGTCTGGATTCGCCTCCAAACAAATTTGAATGCCACACGTAATAATCTCTGCTCCAAATATATCCATATTCAACTTATTTGGAAACTAATTGGCATCTTTTTAAACTAATTGGCTCATCATTTTTTTACATATTCATATATAAATCATTACATTTTGATATAAAATACTCAAATAACATATGAAATTCTTTATCATTTCTTACATTCTCAGATATAAGTAATTTGTTTTTTTTTTTCTTTTTTGCAGGAGAATAGACTTGATAATTGGTTCAGCTGTCATGCTTCTTTTGGTATTTCTTGGATTTTGTAAGCTTGCTTACTTTATACGAGCAGAGCTTTTATGCTTTCTTATATGCTTAGAAATTAAGGATCTTAAATTTTCTCCACTTTTTGGCAGTGTTTTCCATACGAGGACTGCAATTCCTTGTCTATTGGTAAGATTTATGAGTTTCCCAAACAAGCTGGTATTATTTTTAATTCACTTTATTTTGAGAAAAACATTGGGTGAGGACATCCTGATCAAAATTTATTCAGGATGAGTTCTAAAATTGTTGTATTTTATGAATAATCAATCAATTATAGTTTTGAACCAATCTTAAAGTAAATATAATAGTTTTATAATTCATCCGAACCGAATTTTGAGCAGGATATCCTGACCCAATTTTCTCCTTCTATGTTGGCTGCTTATCTTTTTGTATCATCTGGCTTTGATTCCAAATTATTTTATGGAGAATTCACATACGATTAAGGGTTTGGTTTGGCAGTTTGGTTCTCATTGGATGGATTCTCATTGCCGGTGCATTCATATTGTGTGGAGTTCTTCTTCTTTTACACAAGTAAGTAGACATGTATTTAGTTATGATCCAACAATGCATTGTGGTCCACTATAGAGATATACCACTCTACCTCTGTAAACATTCCTCAATTGTAGAGCTTGATATATAAATGTGCAAATACTTGTGTTCATGTAGTTTTCTTATGAGAGCAATGCACATTATTATCTTTCTATTCATGCAAATGAACCAGGTTGCAAGTGCCTTGGTAACGGCGACTTGTGCCTAGATACTCGCTTCTATGATGTAAATTTATTATTATTTTTAAACAATATTTAACCATATTATGGAGATGGAGGGCTATAAGTATTAAATGGAGAAGAAAATATGGATGATGAAGATGAAATAAATAGTAGAGAAGATTAGATTAATCTTACACTATAGAAATCTTCAACTTGGGTTCTTATTGGTTTGTTTTGACATGAAAATAATTTTGGAACTTGTGGACACTTTTTTTTAAATAATCTATTTGATAAAGTTTTGTCATTTTGGTATTTGGAATAACACACTAAAATTGAAAATATATTTTTTCAACCTTTTGCCTATTTCATTTTATGATTTTATTATTATAAAATATGATTATAAATATTCCTCATAATTCAAACAAATTACTTTAGGGCCTCACTTTACTCAAGCAAGCACCTAACTCCTCTAGCCTTAGGCATCAAGTCGCCTTGAGAGTACTTAATGTCTTTGTTACACTGAAAAGTACAAAGTTGGTCGACCTTTGTGTGGTTAGTAAGACATAATTACAATATTGTCACATAGATAATTTGATAGGAAATACTTGAGTTCACAAGTAACCCTAATGTGAAATACTTGAGTTCGCAAGCAAACCTAACAATAATTGGTGAAAACAGCTAGAAAACTTCAAGATCTCCAATGAAAACAATCCAAAAATAGTAGATTGTATTATAGGAATCAAGCCAAGAACAATCAAAGATAGAATTGATCCTCAATTCGAGAGGAGGATCGTTCTCTCCCAATCTCTAAGCCAAGAACAATCAAAGATAGAATTGATCCTCAATTCAAGAGGAGGATCGTTCTCTCCCAATCTCTAGACGATAAATCTAGAGCCCAAAACCACAAAGAGAACTCCAAGAGGCGCTTCACCCGCCTCTTGTAGACTAGAACAAGAGGGCCGGCTAGGCCGGTTCAGCGAGAACCGGCCTAACACAATCTAAATGATGATGTGAGATTTAGAGAACTAGTAGCTATACACACGTATACACACGTTAGTTTCTAGCGTGATAGATGCAAACAATTGTATGATTGACAGTGTCTTAAAACAATATTCATGTGGATGATAGCTCCCTTGAGTGGCTTAAGCACAAGCAATGACGTCTTTAGTTTTGTTTCTAGGCGTCTTCTAGCAGTGTACAAGCAATGGGCATCAACATCATTTGCGATAAACAAGTATGGTTTGTTACTTCTTTGAATGGCGTAGACACGCACAATGACATCTAATTTCTTTGGATCTGATGTTCAGTGATGAAAGAGGTGGGCTAACTAGTATTTTCTGACTTGGAATCACACAGCAATGAGCGATATTGATTGAAAAATTAGAGTATTTACCATACTAACCTTATTTCAGTAGAAATCTAAGGAGATTGTCCGGACCTAGAGCTAAAATTCCCTTAAGTTTCATAGCTTTTCCATAGGATTGTACTAACAAGATTTGTATATAAGATTTGGAAAGATTGCCCATACATGGAGCATAAATTTGGTATTTTAGCCTTTTTATAAATGAAGCGAAAAAATCATCCAGCTATAGAGACCGCCTAAACATAAAATGAATATTACCATAAGTTACAGGCTCATCTAGATATAGAGTTAAGAGTCCAGAGCTCTTTCTCTGAGTCTCCACTTTTATTCCTCCTTACATGAATGATCAGGATGACTATTCATTGATTTTGATAGAGATATTTGGTCTAAGTCTTTCCTTGATTAAAAGATAATTGGGTGGTTCGGAATTAGGTTGTACTGATGGTTGACATTAGTCAAACCCCAGGGGCTAGTTCAATAGCCCTTATGTTTATGGTGGCTCCAATGATAGGGCCCTCCACCCATGGAAAATTTCACACTTGAGGTAGAATATGGCTTTTTCAATTAATGTTTTAGCATGTAAATATCAAAACCGGATAACAATTTGTTACGCCGGTCCAGCATGGACCGGCTCATCCTGGACCGGCCCAGCCGGTCCAGGTTTACGTGAGGCGGAGACGGGCACGGGCCAGAGCACAGGCGGAAGAAGGAAAGGGGGCTGGGGTGGGGTCCGCTTGCAATTCAAACATGGTTTAAGTGTTTTTGGAGGGAGAAGGAAGGGTAGAGAAGTCCTTTTGCGATTATTTTGTATTAGATGATATTAATAGGGAGTTATGAGGGGATTAGGTTTTTCATCTTGATTTTGAAAAGGAATTTGTCTTCTAGGTTTTCTTGTTTGGGCTCTTGGCGTTGCCGGAGATTGTTGGAGAGTTTTTCCTTCCTCTCGGATTGAAGGAAACTTGTATCTTTATTGTCTTTTGCATTGACGAGTGAAATTCCTATCGTTTGCAATTGTTTCTCCTATTCTCTCTACGATTCTTCTCAGATTTTTCTACTGTTTTTATGCTTGGTGGCTGTTTTCCATAGAAAACAGCGGATTATTAGTGATTTGGCTTAGATCCGATAGGAATCACTTGAAATACTCAAGTGGTACCTATCAAATTGGTATCAGAGCCAAGATCCGGACGGTGGGGGGCTGTTTTCCACTGTTTCGCTGCAGATTTGTGCTGTTTGGAAGGGATCCGGAGACCATTTTTGGGTTCCCATGGCATCTAAATGTGTAGAAGTCTTGGAGACCGAAGTGGGTCAATTTAAGGCGGATCTGGAGGAGAAGATGGCGACGTTGAGTGAGAATATGGAAGGAAAATTCATGGCATTGGAGGAGATGATGAAAAAGTTGTTGGAAGGGCAAGCAAGAGCTGTGCCAGCGGAGGAAAGAGGAGAAGGTAGTGGGAGCAAGGGTAAGGAGAAGGCAAATCCGGAAGGGGAAGAGGAGGTGGAACTGCTTGGTAGCAACGGAAGAATGCTACATCGGGAGTCCATCAGGAGGGAAGAACAGGAAAGAAGGAGAGACTTTAGGGAAGAAAGAGAGGATGATTGGCGTCGTCAGAGGCCCGACCCAGTGGACCGGCCATGGGGGATTCATAACTACCATGGCGGAGCGCGAGGGGAAGAGGGCTACCGACGGCCGAGGAGGGAGGATGTGCCCCGATATGGAGAAAGAGGAACTTGGGAAGACCCCATTGCCTGGGACAGAGGAGGCCATGGGGGAAACAGAGCATACGGGATGGACACGAGGGCCAGGAAGTTGAAAATGCCTGTTTTCGAAGAAGGAAATGTGGATGAGTGGATCCACAAGGTGGAAAGGTACTTTGCAGTGAATGGCCTTATCGAGGAGGAGAGATTGATGGCTGCTAGCATGTGCTTGGAAGGGGCGGCTTTTGCCTGGTTCAAGTACATGGATAAGTGGGATCCGGTGAGAACTTGGAGGGATTTCAAGGAGGCCATCAGGGAGAGATTCAGGGGGGGCAGCCCATGGGAGATCTCCGAGCAGTTCTATGCCCTCACTCAGGAGGGAACAGTGGAGGAATACAGAAAGAAATTTGAGAGTCTGGTGGGAGACATGGAGGGCTTATCGAACAGCACGTTGGGGGGGAACTTCATGAAGGGGCTCAAGCCAGAAATTAGAGATGCTGTGAAGGTCATGAGACCGAGAGACCTGAGGGAGGCAATGGAGTTGGCTCAGCTGGTGGAGAACCAGAAGACCAACGCTCGAAGTTGGAGGAACAACCACTCTGGAGGTCCCACCAGGACAACTACCACATACTTGGCTCCAAAAGGGCCAAGCCCCAGTGTCCCTAGAGAGAGTGGAAAGGAGAAGAGCGGGGTGACTAGAACTGCAGGAAGCTTCAAGAAATTGACCGAGGAGGAGATGCAGGAGAAGAGGGCCAAGGGCCTTTGCTTCAGATGTGAGGAGAAGTTTGTTCCAGGGCACAGATGCAAGGATCGCGCTCTTCGGGCTCTCACCGTCTATATAGACGAGGCGCCTGAAGAGGGTGATGATTCAGACGAGGAGCAGATTGATCCACAGTTGGAGGTAGCCGAGGTCTCCCTCAATTCGGTGATGGGATTCACTCCTAGCCATACGATGAAGGTGAAGGGGGAGATTCGGGGGAGAGAGGTTGTGGTTCTGATTGACAGTGGGGCAACCCACAATTTCATATCCACCCAGGTGGCGGAGGAGCTAGGGATGGAGCCTACTGAGACAGGCAGCTACGGGGTGATGATGGGGACAGGGAAGATTGAGTCCAGCACCGGTATCTGCAAAGGGGTGGAGATGAGGCTACAGGAGATCAGGGTGGTAGAGGATTTTCTGCCCCTGAAGTTGGGTAGCACAGATGTCATTTTGGGCATGAAGTGGCTACAGACCTTGGGTGAAACCAAGGTGAATTGGGGGACCATGGTGATGGAGCTGAGCGTAGAGGGGAAGCAGGTGAAGCTGAGGGGAGAACCAGGATTGTCCAGAGCTGGAGTGTCACTCCGATCCATGGTGAAAATCATACAGGAGGAAGGAGGAGGATTCTTGGTGGAATTGCAGAGCTTGGAGGAGCAGGAGGAGGGGGAGGGAAGACCCATCCCCGCTTTGGTACAACCCCTGTTGCAGGAATTTGAGGATGTGTTCCAACCTCCAGTTGGACTACCACCGGACAGAGAGCAGGAGCACCAGATTATCCTGAAAGAAGGAGTATCTCCTATCAGTGTGAGACCTTACAGATATCCTCAGGTGCAGAAGGATGAGATTGAAAGGTTGGTGGGAGAAATGCTAGAAGGAGGGATCATTCAGCCCAGTGTGAGTCCTTTCTCTAGTCCAGTGTTGCTTGTGAAGAAGAAGGATGGGAGTTGGAGGTTCTGTGTAGATTATAGAGCTCTCAACAAGGAAACTGTGCCTGATAAGTTTCTGATCCCTGTGATTGATGAGTTGATGGATGAGCTACATGGAGCAGCTTTGTTCACCAAGGTCGATCTGAAGTCAGGCTATCACCAGATCAGGATGAGGAAGGAAGATGTGCAGAAAACGGCCTTCAGGACTCATGAGGGTCACTACGAGTTTCTAGTGATGCCTTTTGGCCTCACCAACGCTCCGGCAACATTCCAAGCTTTGATGAACCAGATCTTCAAGCCACACCTCCGCAGGTTTGTGTTGGTATTTTTTGATGACATCCTAATTTATAGCAGGACTGAGGAGGAACACCTAGAGCACCTGAGAGTGGTGTTGGGTGTACTGAAGGAGCATCAGTTGAAGGCCAACTTCAAGAAGTGTGACTTCGCTCAGGCACGGGTGGAGTACCTGGGGCACGTGATATCCCAGGAGGGAGTGGCTGCCGATCAATCCAAGATAGAGGCAATGCTGGCTTGGCCTCAACCCAAGACCTTGAAGGGACTCAGAGGGTTTTTGGGACTGACAGGCTATTACAGAAGGTTCGTGAGAGGATACAGCACCATAGCATGGCCTCTGACAGAGCAGTTGAAGAAGGACGGGTTTTTATGGGGAGAAGCAGCTTCGGAGGCCTTTGAGAAGCTGAAGAAGGCCATGACGACGGTGCCAGTGCTTGCTCTGCCAGACTTCAGTCAGGTGTTTGTGGTGGAGACAGATGCTTCAGGCTATGGATTGGGAGCAGTGTTGATGCAGAGGCACAGGCCCATAGCTTACTTCAGTCAAGTCCTGTCATCCCGGGCTAGGCTGAAGTCAGTCTACGAGAGAGAGCTGATGGCGATTGTACTGGCCATCCAGAAGTGGAGACCTTACTTATTGGGCAGACACTTTATTGTCAGAACGGATCAGAGGAGCCTGAAGTACTTGTTAGAGCAGAGGATGGTCACAGAGGAGCACCAGAGGTGGTTGTCCAAGCTGTTGGGATATGATTTCGAGATCCACTACCGACCAGGGCTAGAGAATAAGGCAGCGGATGCCTTATCACGCTGTATGGGGGAGCTCCAGGGGATCGCTGTATCAGTACCAGTACTGATAGATTGGGGAGCCATCAAAGAGGAGAGCATTCAGAGTGAGGAGTTGAGGAAAATCAAAGAAGAGGTGTTATCAGATGAGAACAGCCACCCGGGCTATTCAGTTGTGGGAGAAAGACTGTTCTATCAGGGAAGGAGTGTGATTCCTAGGTCTTCCATCCATATTCCCCAACTATTACAGGAGTTTCATGAGAGTGCCATAGGAGGGCATTCAGGAGTGCAGAAAACTTATAGCCGGTTAGCTGCTGAATTGTACTGGAGGGGGATGAGAAAAGACATAGAGGAGATGGTGGCTAAGTGTGATACTTGCCAGCGGAGCAAGTACATGACAATGGCACCAGGGGGATTACTGCAGCCTCTGGCCCTACCAGAGAAAGTTTGGGAGGAGATTACTATGGATTTCATTGATGGACTCCCAAAATCAGAAGGCTACACAGTTATACTGGTGGTGGTCGACAGGCTGAGCAAATATGCTCATTTCATTCCTTTGAGACACCCGTACACAGCAGTTTCGGTAGCAGCAGCGTTTGTGAGGGAGATAGTCCGCCTGCATGGGGTACCAGAATCCATTGTTTCTGATAGGGACAAGGTGTTCCTGAGTCATTTTTGGAGGGAACTGTTTAGGATGCAGGGCACCGTATTGAAGAGGAGCACAGCCTATCATCCACAGACTGATGGGCAGACGGAGGTGGTGAATAGGAGTTTGGAGACATACTTGAGGTGCTTCGTGTCAGATACACCGAAGCAGTGGGCCAAATGGCTAGCCTGGGCAGAATACTGGTACAACACCTCGTCTCATTCGGCTACTAAGATGACACCTTTCAAGGTGTTATATGGTAGGGACCCCCCACACCTGGTACACTACAGCCATAATAGTACTCCAGTATCTGCAGTGGATCAGCATTTGAAGGAAAGAGATCAGGTGTTGGCCGAGCTCAAGAGACACTTACTTAGAGCCCAACAGATTATGAAGAAGCAGGCGGACAGCAAAAGGAGAGATATACAATTTGGAGTCGGGGACAAGGTCTATTTGAAGCTCCGACCATACCGACAGAGGACTATGGCCCAAAGGAGAAATGAGAAACTCGCAGCGAGATATTTTGGCCCTTTTGAAGTGGAGGAGAAAATCGGGGAGGTGGCATATAGATTGAGGCTTCCTCCAACAGCCAGAATACACCCCGTTTTTCATGTCTCACAGCTGAGGAAAGTGGTGGGGGAGCATGCAGTAAGCCCAGAGTTGCCCAGCACATTGAGGGAGGACATGGAAGTGACACTGGAGCCTATAGCAGTAGAAGGAGTGCGCATCAATGCGAAGGGGGAAAAGGAAGTGAAGATTAGGTGGAGCGGCCTCCCAGACTATGAGGCCACATGGGAGCCATGGGAGAGGATTGCAGAGCAGTTTCCGACCTTCCACCTTGAGGACAAGGTGGTACTTTGGGAGGGGGGTAATGTTACGCCGGTCCAGCATGGACCGGCTCATCCTGGACCGGCCCAGCCGGTCCAGGTTTACGTGAGGCGGAGACGGGCACGGGCCAGAGCACAGGCGGAAGAAGGAAAGGGGGCTGGGGTGGGGTCCGCTTGCAATTCAAACATGGTTTAAGTGTTTTTGGAGGGAGAAGGAAGGGTAGAGAAGTCCTTTTGCGATTATTTTGTATTAGATGATATTAATAGGGAGTTATGAGGGGATTAGGTTTTTCATCTTGATTTTGAAAAGGAATTTGTCTTCTAGGTTTTCTTGTTTGGGCTCTTGGCGTTGCCGGAGATTGTTGGAGAGTTTTTCCTTCCTCTCGGATTGAAGGAAACTTGTATCTTTATTGTCTTTTGCATTGACGAGTGAAATTCCTATCGTTTGCAATTGTTTCTCCTATTCTCTCTACGATTCTTCTCAGATTTTTCTACTGTTTTTATGCTTGGTGGCTGTTTTCCATAGAAAACAGCGGATTATTAGTGATTTGGCTTAGATCCGATAGGAATCACTTGAAATACTCAAGTGGTACCTATCACAATTATCTTTGACAGAAGTCGAGTGCTAGAAAACTCATCACAAATCATCCTGAGCAAGAGTGGTGAGAACGATTCCAATGTCGGGAACCATCCTAAAAAGTCATTCATTTTCTTTCTTTTTTTCTTGCTTCTAAGAAAGACTAAAATAATATATAAGAGCCTTGTTGCTGAAGTTTGATTCTTGTAATTGTAATTTGCATGAATGGAAGTTGCCTTTGAGTCCATTGTTTTGCTTATAAAAAGTTTTCAAATTATTGTTCTCTTTTTGATTCTATGCAACTTCTGTTGTTACAAATGATCCTTAAGATGCAGTGAAAATTATTGGGCAAGTTGTTTGATTTATTATATCAGGCCATAAATATTCTCTAGTCGAAATCCTCTATTTTCTTCTAAGAAACATTGTTTCCTTCGGGTTCATTATTGTATGTTAGTTTCTGGCTAGTTTATCTATAACTTCAGAGAAGTGACTCGTTGAAGGAGCAAAATATTGACTTTTCACTTTTTGAGTGTTTGAGGTAGATTTTGGAAACTGACTTGATGAGCTTCATTATAGAGTCCATAATTGTTCAATTGTGATGATGACCAGTTAAGAAAAATGATTTCCCCAACAGCTGGCAGGTAAATTGGCCACATATTGAATGCTATGGAGATATGATTTTTAGAGCCAAATAGGCTCTAACCTCCAAGTCATTCTTAGTTCATTTGGAAGTTGATTCAATGAAGAAGAGCATGAACTTCTAATTATGTTGGATGGTTGAACTTTGATTGTCTTTTAGTAAGCCATATACCATTTTGAATGTAATTGATAGACCGGTCCAGCTGGCCCAATTGGGTCGGTCCCCTGTGGGGCCGACTGTTTGAAAGGGAAACATTAATTTTTTGGCATGTTCTGATTAGGGGAGGGAGTTTTGATTGGTGGGGCCCAAGATTGGACCAAAGGGGATGATTGATGGCTGTTTTAGGTATGATCTGATTTAGGAGATGGGCTACTTAGTAATCAAAATTATTTTTGTATGCTATAAATATAGGAGAGGGGTTAGGGTTAGGTTATCTTGTTATTGTGATGAGTTTGTTCTTGTGTTTTTGTGTGCTTAGTCTCTAGCGACGTCTAAAGAAGTAGGAGAGAGATCCTCCTCTCAAATTGAGAACCAATTGTATCTTGTTCTGTTCTTTGAGAATTCATCTAATACTACGTTGTTTGTGCTACTTCATTTTGTTTTTCTTTAAAAATTGTGTTAGAAAATCACTGAAATAAATCATTGTTAGGTTTACTTTTGAATTCTACAATAGTTTCCTATCATTAATCTCCTTAAAATTTGGCTTTAGTTGAGTTGATTGAGTGAGCATTTCTTGTCAAGCTCTGGGATCTCTATTTGCGAGAATCTCTTGGGCTTAAGTTGTCAAAGTTATGACCAACTTACTGACAGTCTCTTAGATCTAACCTTGGTGTGATTGTAACATGAAGAACTCGTTGTTGTCTTAATAACTTACCTAAGGTGATAAGATCCACCAAGTTTATTTCATCAACCTCCTTGGACATAGATCAAATGAATTTTCATTAAAAATAAAATTTTCACGTAAATGACTTCAAGTTATCTTGGTTTTTGTTGCCTTCTCTCTATAATGTGAGTTCTGATTTGATTGCTCTGCTTATGATTTTGAGAATTTTCTTTTTGTAAAACCACTATTATCATACCAGTATGCTGCTTACCAATTTACCATTCTATTTTCGACAGTGTGGCAGGCGACACTTGCGTTGCGATGGATGAATGGGTTCTCAAACCTCACATAGCCACAGCCATTGATGATATTCTTCCCTGCGTTGATGCTGCAACTGCAACTGAATCTCTCACAAGGAGCAAGGAAGTCACTTCTGAGCTTGCAAAAGTTGTGAATGATGTTATAGTCAATGTTTCCAATGCAAAGTTCCATTCTCCTATTGCGCCTGCTTCTTCCAACTACAACCAATCTGGTCCTCTAATGCCAATGCTTTGTAATCCTTATGAGTCAGATTTGAGAGACCGCAAGTGTCTACCCGGCGAAGTTAGCTTTGAAGATGGACCTAAGGTAAATTCTAAGGCATTTCAAAATTTTTTGTGAAATTATTTGAAGAAAGATTACCTTGAGCTGAAATCCAAGTTGCTTCTTATGTGACTTGGATTTGGCTCCCACAATCCCAACAAGCACTAGCTAGTTACCACCTTATGATGCACTTTGGAGAATCGGTTGTAACAGTTAATGCATTATTGGGGTTGAAAGATTAGTTCCTTTGGTTCTTGCGCCACAATTTCCACGATGGATTTTGGTTGGAAGCCTTCTCACACTGTTTCTCCTCCTTCGTTGTCGTATTTTTGACTAATATCACCTCTTTTATTTCCCTACATGGGATGCTCCTATGGTCTCAATTGAACCTTTAGTTGTATCTCCATTACCTCCACATGTTTTGGTGGCTCTTTGCTCCACAGAGGCTCCTCCTACTGTCATACCTTTAGAAAGTGCCTCTCTTTACTCTCCCTTCTCATTCCTTTGCAAAGTTTGTTGATGGATTGAACGATTCATAATTGTATTCCTCTCCATCCAACCAATTCAGCCCACTTCAACATAAGTAGCCATCCATATATTAAGGAAAACTTGTGCTTATTTTCATCAAAGATAAGATCTTTTTACTTGCTAATTCACTCTCTTTCTCTGTAAATGGTAAATTCTCTTTGGGTATCCCAACCTAGAGATTATTCATAAATTTATATTATATTTAGAATTGGTTGGTGATGATTCCATCGGTTTCATTGTATGTCTCTAAATGGTGCCATTCATCAAGATATTCATAAGAACAATTATCTTAAAAATTAACTAAGAGTTGATTAATAAATCAGGCAAAATCACAACTTTAGGTCCCACATGATTTAACTTAATAGCTTTTGAAACATAGATCACACCTATTTACAGTCTTCCTCAAATGCACATTTCATAGGAATATTCAAAGACTTTTTTCACTTTATTTGGGGCACAAAACTCTTAATGTGAATTCAAATATTTCCTTGGGTTTTGTAGGCTCAAAACATGAACTTCTCCCATCAAGGCTTGAAAGCATATGTATCAGTATAACCAAAATGAGTAATATCTAAATATTTTTGCCAAATTCTACCTTAAATACAATGAGCAAAATCCATAGAAAGTGCATCATAGTATATCCTATCAGTACAGGTAGCCAAATAAATCAGAATTAGACATCTCGGAGACACAAATATAGCAATTTTATCCATCCAAACTATCTTATATGATAATGGATATGATTCAGGTTTCAATTCACCTAGTCTAGATCAGTCTTAGACACACCATTTATAATCAGTTATAAACTTGTAAAGCTCGTGTTCGAAATCTGTTTAAAAAATTATAGTTCTCTTTCACAACCTTAGGAGTTGCTACGATTTAACACATGATATTCAAAGACACCATATTCACATTATTTCATTCTATTATATTTTTCAATCATATAAATCCAATTGGCAGATTAAAGAACACTGACATTAAAGCTTCATTTGAGTCAGCTTTCTTACTGTTTTTTAAAGCAACTTTTTAGTATAAAAATTAAAATTTTTGTACTAAAAATTTGTTTTCAGAAGCAGTAAAAAAGCTGTCCCAAACAAAGCTGTCCCAAACAAAGCTTAAGACTCCATTTGAGATAGCTTTCTTATTGCTTCTTAAAGCAGCTTTCTAGTAATTTTTGTACTAGCAAATTGTTTTAAGAAACAGTAAAAAAGTTGTCTCAAACGAAGCCTAAATTTAACTTAAAAAAATAGTTTGTTCCCAAATTTCATAAAATTTTAAAATGATATGATCATACATCGAGCATGCAAATGTAATTTGCTACTGGATGATCTACACAGTGAGTTCAGTAATTTTATGTAATGAGTACTAACTCAAATTAAGGTTATTTTAACTTTATCAAATTGGATTATTAAGTTTTTCTTATGCTCTTGATCATCATCAATAATCTTAATATTACATTTGAAGGTTTTAAGGAGAAAACAATTAATTGTGAAAGAGATATGTATACAATACCTTTAATGCAGGTATGGAAAGGGTTCATATGCAACTCCAATGTCATCTCTGGCCAAGAGATATGCTCAACCGTCGGTCGCATCACACCGAGCATCTACAGAGAGATGACGGCAGCCACAAGCACGAGCCAGAACCTGTACCAGTTTAGTCCATTCCTCATAAATGTGGCAAATTGCAGCTTTGAAAGAGAGACCTTCAGTTTAATAGGCACTGACCACTGCCCTGAACTGGAGCGTCACAGCAAGGGAATGTACTGTAGCTTCACTGTCTTCTCTGCCTCAATGATTCTCTCCCTCATCTTCTGGATGGTCTATGTTAGAGAAAGGAGGCACCGTTGGTATAGCAAGCAGTTCATTGCCAGGGAAGGCCAAGCAACTCAAGCTGAAGAGAATAAATTGTAGGATAAAAATATAACGTGAATTTAGTATTCTTGGATGAAGATTTATAGCAAGTAAAAATACTTCAGACTACTAATTAGAGATAGTTTTATTTCTTCTGCTGCTAGTAGCCTTTTTTACATCAGCGTTTGGGTAAGGTTAATAATTTCTGCAAACTAATTATCTGGTTCTGGTTATAATTTTATGAAAAGCAAAGGTTCTAACTGAATAATAATAAATGATAGTGTGTCAGCTTCTCTAATGCAAGATGGTCACAGGCCCGAATGATCAGAGCTTTCAAAAGCCATAGTAGGATAAACAGTGGTACATAAGTCGGCTATATCAAATTCCAGAACAGCAATTTTAAGAAGCTGTTCTGAAAACCGGGACCTCAGCATCATAAAACACACCATCTGGATGTGCATCTCGTTGCAGTGGTCCACCGAGAGAATGTAGGGAAGAATGGTGGAAGAAATAACATAGTACAATGCCGTGGCGAGGTTTTGATCCAGGAGTAGCCCGTTGGTGAAGTTGGGATTGGAAACGAGCTGACCGGTGTCTTTTGGCGTTGATCTTGGCGGAGCGATCAGGAAACCTTCGTAACCGTTGGCACGGAAGAGTTTAAGAACTTGAGATTGTCAGAGGGGATGTTATCGATGGTGAGAGGTTGCGCTATGACTTTCTTGATATTGTTCATCAAGAATTTTAGTGAAGAAGGGATCGAAGACAATGGGTTGAACGGAGCGGAGGTGTCCATAAGGAAAGAATGAAACAATGAAGAAGATGGGAGGGAAGGGCTGGAAGAAGGATCACCACTTCTATGATACCATGTTGAAGCAGCAGCTGGTAGAATAGAGAAAGGTTAAAAGACAAAATAGTAATCTTGTATATTATTCCATTGTAATAACATCTATATATAGAAGAATATACAAAAGGATACTTAAGCTGATGTGGCGAGATAAGTGCCACGTGTGCAAGAAAGTACGGGACATTCTTGCTTACCGTGTGCGGGTTATGTAAAACTAAGTAACTATATGAATAAAGACAACTGAAAATTGAGCCGGCTGGGCAAAGCCTAGGGGCAAGTAATAAAAGCCTTGAGTGTTGGCCCGTATAAATTGGTGTGAGTTACATGCTAAGTTGATAGGGGTTTTCACTGGCCGAAGGACAGTGCTTCTCGTCACAAAAAAAAAGTAGCAATCTGAGATAAAATGACTGGAATAATATGTAAAATAGGATTTTACTTGAGCATAACCAGCATGTTGTAGAGAACGGTACTGTAAAAACCAAATATAACCAAACATAGATAAGGAAATCAGTCGTGGACGGCAAGAAAATTCCTTGGAAACTATGAGCAAGAGCAATGAAGTTACAGAATCACATCATTCTGTTCAGGAAAAAGATCAGCAAATATAGAATTTGGGAAAGAAAAGCTAAAATAGTTCTGCAATGAAGCTGAAATTCAGAAGGGAACCCAAAAGAATCAGTCAGAATCTCAATAACAAAATCTGAAAATTGAGCCCAGTAAAGCATTTGAAGTTCTGAAACTCCCAAAAGACTATGAAAAACTTCGGCAAACCATCAAGAAAACACAGAAGGAAAACCTCACTAATTAAAAAAAACAAAGATAAAAACTACCTCTATATTGCGCCGATTGCTTTATAACCTCATGTTCTTATTTTCAATTTTTCAAGAAATTATTTCCCAGATTTCAATCAACAAGTCCACCAATATCGCCCAAATTTGAGCACCACATAGGTATAGCCCGAATGTAACTGAAGTTAGCTCAAACTCTAGAAAACTTGACTAACCCAACCATCCCATGAACTAGGCTTTGACCAACTCGAATGTATCTTTCATATTCCAAAGTTAATTAATCTACTCCAAATCAAAAGCAACATACATCTCCTCAAATTCTTTTGATAACCACCATTCTTAATTCATGTATTATATTTCGCTAAACCCTTTGCATCTTCCCAAATATAACATAAATTTCAAACATAATCCCAACGTAACACTTAATTATACCATTTTGTATTCCAATTCTTCATTTGACCCCCCAGTAATTTTCTCATGATTTATTCTTCTTTCTGAATCTATTATATAAGAAAAATTGATCATACATAAAGATCACAACATTAATGAAATTATTATAGCCTCCACTCCCCTCCTGCATATTCTTCCCATTATTATCCATCTATGTTTACTATGATTCACTTTATTCTCCTTAGACTTCATGAAAAATCCACTATACCCTCTACCACCAAAGAGACATCCTCAATCGCATTCATATTCGCATATGCGGGCTCATATTCTTGCTCTTGCTTCTATATAAGATGGAGCTTTTATCTTTGTGGATATTCAATCTTTCATATGGACTCCTTGAAAACCTCCTTCATTCTTCATTTGTATTGGTTACATTTGCTCCAACATTGGCTCAACTGCCTTGAAAACCTCCTTCGCTCTTCAAGATAAAGAGTTGTTTTAGGACTAGTAGTATTTAGGCAGGATAAGATAGCCCAAAACATTAGGTTTAATATTTTAAGTTTAGTTTATAAGTATTTGTCTTCATGAGTTGTTTTATGTTAAAATAAAGTCCTTATTTTGTTATGAAAAAAAAAAAAAAAAAAAAACTGTAAAAGAACTTAAAAGTTTATCTGCATTCTAAAAGGTAGCAGGGTCATGTACTGTAAAGTGTTATAGGGCGTTTATTTTTAACTTCAAATTACATCATTTTAATAAATTAATTTTTTTTAAATGAATCCAAAACTTTGAAAACAAAATTTAAATATTTTGGTAACTAAACTAATTAATACCTACGATAGCCATAACATTTGATATCAATATTCATATAATTTTTATTTGAAAAATAGACACATTTAAAATATAATTTTAAAATTTAAAATATTAGTTATTAACTATTTATTAAAAATGCTAATATATAATTAAATATTTAGATAAATTATTTTACTATAAGTTTTAATTAAATAATTAAATCTTAATATCATTAAAATGTTTATATAAGTTATTATTAAATTAAATTTAAAACTTATAAGATATAACCTTTTTCATGTAAGTTTACATTTATATATATATATATATATACAAAATATAATTTTTAAAAATATTTATTATTAAATTAAGAACCATATTTATTCTTTCTCATGTAAAATATTTTTAATTTTCTTAAGAAAACACTAAACCGTTCAACATTTTCTTAAAATGCCAAATAGATTAGCATTTTTTAAAGAAAACATCAAATAACTTGACACTTTTGCTCTTTTTTAAATTTACTTAAAAAATAAGTTCCTTTTGCTTAATTAACTTCTAATTAAGCCCCTTTTAAAAGTTTACTATCACAGTTCTCATCTATTAAATTTTATTTGTAGTCCTCTTTAAATTTCCGGGAATTATTGCTTGAATTTCTGTCCCCTTTCTGGTTGGTCCAAAGTCCGATTAAGCTTCCAGTCTTAACGTTATACTGTGTAATTCCAGTCAAGATGGACGTATTTGGGCTGATATTTTGCCTTAATCTTAGCTCAAATCCAGCAAATATGAGATCCACTTGACGATATCCTTCCAAAGTTTTTCATATTTTATTGTTTATATGTTATTATTATTTTCAATTTAAAGATTGTTGATTTATTGTTATCTCAATTTCAGAAGGATCCGAAGCTGCTTAAGGACCACGCCTCCTTTTCTTGCATTGGAAGTAACGAAAGAAACCAACCTGCACCAGACGAAAAAGAGCCGAATCAAAAGATTACAGAATATTAAAATACGGCAAAAAAATAAAATAATGCAAATTAGAAGGAAAAAAGCATCTTTACCTCTTCATAGATACCACTAATGCTGGTTCAAAAGCTGACGGCGACGGCAACAACACGACGGGACCGTGGTGACAACGGACACGCACTAAACAGCGACGGCGCGCGTCAACGACGACGGAGAAATTTATGTAGAGAGAAAAACACATAAACGGATCTTCCGACTGCAATAGAGACGAGAACGCTCGATTAAACGATGTAAACGTTTTAGTGAAAATTTTAGATTGATTAAATCTGTAATTAAATGAGTTAATGAGTGATTAAATATTCATGAGGTTCACTCTGTCCATGTTCTCATTCTCAAATCTGGTTCCATAGCCGTCAACGGCTGCAATAGAGCATTATGTACAATTGGACGGATAATGATCCGTCTTCTGCCTTAGTTGCGCCTTCTATCTTCCAGATTTCTCAGTACAATTCGAGAAAATAGAGAAAAAAATTATAAGTGGAAATCAGCGATCGGAGGGGCGCTGCCGATGAAGACGCGAGGGCAAAGGGTTCACAGGCTTCGGAGGTTCACAAACCTGCTTCGAGATCTATAACC
This sequence comes from Dendrobium huoshanense, assembly GCA_016618105.1. Taxonomy (NCBI): domain Eukaryota; kingdom Viridiplantae; phylum Streptophyta; class Magnoliopsida; order Asparagales; family Orchidaceae; genus Dendrobium; species Dendrobium huoshanense. Next base: position 27,610,239 of record CM028348.1, read on the forward strand.
CCTTCTATATCAGATCATAGATCTTCAGCGATGGACATCTTGGAAAGGCGACTTGGCCGAGGACGGAAGTCAGCTCTCCGGCGCTGATGATGCGAGGAAGGGCGGATCAGGGCTGCAAGGGCCCTCTTGACCAACTCGCCCTCAACCGTTCCGATCCGGACGAGTGAGTTCGTCATCGCCGATCGTCTAGCGTTAAGGCGATTCGACGGTGAGGAGACAGCTGCGGTTTGGCGGTTGGGCACGCCTTTGTGGAGGCTGCATCGGAAGGAGCCGGGATGGGTGGTCGGCGAGCACATGCAGGTCTTACGGCGGCCAGGGGCGGATATCGGTGGACGGATGACCGGATCGCGGCTGGTGATGGCGGAGATTGAACGGCCAGGTGAGATGGGCCGGTCGATGGAGAAGCGAACGGAGGAGGACGGCGGCGAGGATCCGATTAAGTTTACACGGGTGGGGGACGAGGAACGGGTAAGGAAGTTAGAAGTCGATCGTGCCGAGAAGCTCGTTGAGGACGTAGCGAAGACGTTGACGTTGGAAGGCGGCGCTGAAGCTGAGAACGCGGACGAGTAAAAACGGCCGGCTGGGGATATAGACTGCTTCAAGCCGCTTTTCATCGCCGGCACGCTAGATCTGGATCTGGACGAAGCAGACATTATTCTCGACAGAAGCTACGATTGCGAAGGAATCTGAGGAAGAGATTTAAAGGAGGAGAAGGAGAGAAGAAAGAGGAAGAAGAGGCTTCTTGACTCCAATTTTGCAAACCTAACTTGCCTCCGGCGAGGTATTTATACAACATTTAGAAGAGAGTTGATGGTAGACGTGTAAATAAGAAAAGGTTTGTGGGTAGTTATAATATGGGTAGCTTAACTCAACCTAGGGTCTAGGGATTTCTTTTAACCGTAGTTCAGGAATGGCGAAATTACTCACGTAGTCATGCATCGGAAGAAAAATACGAAAATGGTAATCATTATTCATTTTCCGTGGCGAAATTGTCCAACAAATAGCTTAAAGTAACGTTGCTTCTTAGTTTCTTCCGATTTCTGCCTCAGGCTTGACGTTATGTAAAAGAAAATTAAAGATATATTTAGTATTACGGCTTAAATGAGGGTTTTTTTATTTTTAAATAATAAATTTGTTTAATTTGATAGTATTTTTAAAATTGGAATTTAAATTTTACAATTAAAGTGAGTGAAGTTAAAAATTCTCATTCATTACAATATTTATATATATAAGTTTGATTTTAATGTTGTTTGTTTTGTTTATATTTTAATCAAACTATTTATAGTTTTATTTTAAAAATTAAAAAAAGATTTGACATGATCATCTCCATCTACTTTATCTTAAATCATTTGTATGTGTTGACATTTGACATATGGCATGCATCAAAATTATAATAATTTGTGTGTGTTGCGGCAGTAGAGTGAGTAAACTTTTCGTCTTAGCAAAACACGTATATCTAGCACACAAATAGAGAGAGACAAGTAAAACACGCGATCTTCCCTACGTGTAAAATCCGAAGAGAGAAAAACCACGGGTCCTTACCCAGGTGAAAATATTTCACTAAATTTGATAAAATTATAAAGGTTGACCCATCCCTTGACTTAGAGACAGTTATATTACTGTAGTTTGGAGAGTTATGCAAAGGTCTGATGACGGTTTGAATGTCGTTAAGGAAGATGTTCAGCTGACGAGGAATGATCCGACGAAGGTTGGGCGGAAGTCCGGCTGCTGTGTGGAAGTCCGGAGGCGATCAGCGGTCCGATGGTGATCCGAAGAAGGTGGGGCTTAAGTCTGGCGGGTGGGCGATGGTCCGGCGAGGGTTGGGCTGAAGTCCTGTGGCGGTCGGCAGCCGGGTGGAAGTTTGACGGAGGTCGACGGTTGGGCGATGGTCCAACGACTGTCAGATAGTAGTTCAATGACGGTTGGGCTAAAGTACGAAGACGGACGAGCGGTGGTTTGATGATGGTTGGGTTGAAGTCCGGCGATAGTCGGCAGTTAGGGGTCGGCACTCAGCGGCTGGGCGGTGGTTTGATGACGGCCAGGCTGAGTCTCGCAGCGGTCGGGAACCGATTGGAAGTCTGGTAGTGGTCGTCATCCAGGTGGAAGTTCGATGGCGGTCGGCGGCGAGGCAGTGGTCCGATGATGGTCGGCCTATAGTCCTGCGGCTGTCGGTGGCCGGGCGTTGGTGCTGAGCTATTGAAGCCTAAGAACTCTTCAATATCTAGCTAAATGTCTCCTTCATATAGAGAGTGTGGGTGGGTCTATTTATAAATTTTCATGAGTGGCATTCCCCATAAATATAGAGAAGATCTGGGGCATGTTTGGAGTGCTCCATCGGTTGTTCCGTATTGATTCTCCTAATCATAAAGAGTTTTTCAATCGTTTAAGTGTCTTAACTATGTCATAATTTAGCGATCTTGGACTCGTTGGATTTGTCTCGTCGAGCCGCTCAATTTGACAATAAGCATGTCATATTTGGATACATCCAAATAATGTTTTGAACCTTCCAAATGTGGATCGGCCCCAATTTGGACCCATTTGGGCTCAATTTGGATTTTGGACCAATTTTGGTGTTGTTCGGTTCGTCTTTTTGAGACGTTCAGTTTTACTATAAGTATGCTGAAATTGGAATTCAGATGGACCCGAATTTAATTTTGAAAAGCTTCCAACTTGAATATGCCTCGAGATTCATGCATGATCAAGTTGATTTTTGGTGACGTACTAGTGTGTATTGACGTTTTTAGTGACAAAAGTTGAAGAATTCAATGGTTGTCACTATAGCAAGACGATATTGGTCACACGATTATGGGTTTGTAGATCGTAGCTGGGCAAAGGTGATCGGAGAGCCATATTAGGCAACGAGGGCTGGAAGTAGGGGTGTCAATTTTGGGTCACGGGTCGGGTTCGTGTCGAACCCAAACTGACCCGAAGCTAAACGGGTTGACCCGAACCCGACCCGGTTATGGATATGGGTTACTATTCAGGACCCGAACCCGACCCGGATTGACCCGGGTTACGAGTCGGGTTCGGGTCAACCCGGATTGACCCGCTGACCCGAGTTATTTGCATAAATACAAAAAAAAAATAAAAAACATCAACACAGTAAAATTTAAACAAAAATTTGCATAAATAAAATTTTTATTTATGAATCAGAAGCAATTTGCTAATTATAATATACAAATTATACAAAATATTAAACTAACAAATAAATTAAACAAATAATTACAATTTACAGATATTTCAAACCAATATTACAATTTACAAAAATTTTGAACTCCTTGACTAGTTGACATCTTGTACAGTTGTGCCTGCCTTGTTGCACTCATGGAGTCCTGGAGATATAAGCTAACTGCAAAAAAGATAAACAATTAAATAGATATAATTTTAAATCCATGAATTAGTTAAAAGCTTGATTTATTAGCTCAGATTAACCCTTCAAATAATTCATCATTCAATGAAATGTGAGTCAACAATATAATTTTTTACGGACTTGCGAATTGAGATATTGCCATCCAAGACGACAATTTGTATTTTATACTTAGTATCTGTTTGATTAACCCTCCAAATGCCACCTGGTTGCAATAAATTTTTTCTCACAATTGACATCACAATAAGTTTAGAAGGGTACTCATCATCGCTACTCAACTTTCAATCCTTTCAGAACCAACCAACAACAACACAGCCAACCAACATCCCTGGCTTCTTGAAGCACCCAGCAACAACACAGCAAACCCAGCAACCAAAGTATCACAACTACTCAGCAACCAAAACAATAATATCCTAAACACAAAAAAACTCAACAACCTAAATGTTTAAAGATAACCAACACAATATTTCAAGACATCTGCCCAGAAAAAAAAGACGCAACCAACCCAGCAAACCAACAAGGAAGCAACAACACAGTCAAGTAGCCAACCATGAATAACCCAACTCTGTCAACCCACAACAACCCTGTCAACCCAGCAACTACACAGCCATCCAATCTCCCTCCTAAACACAGCCAACCGATCTCCCTGCCAACACACCCACACAGAAATAACAGCAAACCAAGCTACCCAGCCAATAGGCTTACCAGCCAACCATCCAGAAAATCCACTAAATTTTTAAAGACAACAACAACACAAAGATAGCAACCAACCCAGCAACAACACCCCAAATACAGCAAACTCAACACCCTAAATGTTTCAAGACATCAACAACACCAAGACAGCAACCAACACAACAACCCTGCAACAACACAACCAACCCAACAACCCTGAAATAACAGCAAAAATTGCACAAAAATACCAGAACATAGAGCTCGACATGGCTCGATCTCGATTGCACAGAATTAACAGCAGTAAGTGAACATAAAAAAACAACAAAAACTAAACAGAAATACGATAGCATAGAGTTCGACTTGACTCGTTTCAACCACATAAGTGCATCACTGCAATAACATAATAGAAAAACCAGCAGAAATTGAACAAAGAAAACTAGAAAATCGAGCTCGACTTGGCTCGTTTGCACCAGAAATAACAACAGAAATTGCACAAAAATACCAAAACATAGAGCTCGACATGGCTCGATCTCGATTGCATAGAATTAACAGCAGTAAGTGAATAGAAAAAATAGCCAAAACTAAACAGAAATACGATAGCATAGAGCTCGAATTGGCTCGTTTCAACCACATAAGTGCATCACTGCAATAACCTAACAGAAAAACCAGCAGAAATTGAACAAAGAAAACTAGAAAATCGAGCTCGACTTGGCTCGTTTGCACGAGAATATCGGAAAAACCCAAGTAAAACTTCGCAATATGTTGATCAAAGGAAAATTAGAAGAAAGGAAAAAAATATGAGAGATATAAACATCGAGAGAGGTAAGTGTTCTTGTTGAGCCAAAGCAGATGTGCACGATGAACACCACGAAACCACGGACCAAGAATATGCCACAGAAGGAGAAGAGAGTAAACCGTCGAGAGATCGAGGAGATCTGTAGAGAAGAAAATGATATTCAGAAACTCTAGACGAAGCTGCGAAGGAGAGGAGAGCTCGAGTTTATGGCGCGTGAAATGAGAATAACGAAACCCTAACCCTATACGCTCGTAAGTCGTAATGAATCCCACTGTGAGCTGTCCCACACTCGAGTTTATGCCGCGTGAAAATACATCGCGGGTCGAAACGGCTCAGTTAACGGGTTTCCGGGTTAACCCGGACCCGACTCGAAATTCCATCCGGGTCACTTTTATGAACCCGAACCCGACCCGTTTTTCAAACGGGTCGTGTCCAACCTGAAAATTTTGGGTCGTGTTCGAGTCGGGTTTTTGGGTTGTGTCAATTATTGACAGCCCTAGCTGGAAGGATTTTAGTCAAACAAGGTCATCAGAACAGTCCTAGTTGGGAGGTGGTGAGGTCTCATGCTAATATCTGCTCCACACTCATATCTAGCTACTAATATGCCACCATAGCCATAGAATATACAAGACATGGTGAGGAATCATGTCACTTTGCTAATTGTAAAACTCTAGGGTTAGTGAAAGCTATGGGCCAAGCAACATGATATAATGGTGTTGCTTGTATGATGTTGCTCGTTGGTGGTTATCATCCTTAATTACCTGCCATCAGTATCACCATTTAAGCACACAACTATATGAACTAGGAATGACGAAGAAGAAGAAGAATATAAAAGGGATGATACCAAGTTGGAGGAGTTGAGTTTATATGTGTTAGAGAGAGAGGAGAGAAAAATATGATATTTCAAAATTTTTATTATATGTGAAGATTTTTGAACATGTGATTATTTATGAACAATTTTTTGTATATTTTAAAATTTTGATTGTAATCATTTGTTTGTTTGTTTATTTTGAGTGCATGTATTTACTATTAGTATTTTATATTGTGATTGGCGTTGTTGTCTTGTGATAGGTTTTCATAAAAAATGTTAAATTAATTCATATAATGCCTACTTTTTTTAAAAAAATATTTCCTATAGTTTTTAGAAGGAAAACTCATTAAAAAAATCACTAACAAAAAATTCATCATAAATTATGATGTATTCTTATTCCTGATGAGGAATTTATCAACAATAATATTTCAGCATAATTTTCTATCAGTAATTAATTATCGATAGATAATCGATATATAGTATCCACAAGAACATCCATAACAAATTAATATGGTATTTTCTTGTAGTTTCAGAAACTATTCACCCATCTTATAATATGCATGAACCCAACACAATTTCAAAATTTATGTTATCAGACCAACAAGTTCATATTTTGACAATAAATACTCTAAGCATATAATAAGAGATCATACAAAGTTTGCTTCACTATAACCAAAGACAAGAGATTTTGTATCCTTAGGTGACAATAAAAGGAGAAAATTATTAGAGTTGGCATAATTAATAAAATGTTCCTATTAGATGATGGGTTAAAGTGCAATCTTTTCAGTATTAGCCAGCTATATAATAAATAATAAAGAGCTTTTGAAAATAAAAAAGGGGATAGTATGAGGATGTCTCACAAGAAGAGATAAAAAAAGATTCAATGAGAGAAGAGCTATCTATCTTATCAAAACATGTTTAAAATACTCATAAAATGTCATAGCAACAATTTTAAAAATTAATAACCATTGAGAATATAATTCATTAGCCACCCAAAGAGATTACATCCCTAAAGCTAATTATACTTCAAACACCTTTGATAGACAATCTTGATAAGGGAGTTGATGTGGAACAATCATGGGAAGATGAGATGCTTAACGACATTTGCACGTTTAGTTTTAGAGAACAATAATAAGCAAAATCTCATGTTGATTTGAACGATAAAATAAAACATTAAAGGGGTAAATAGCGTTGGTTAAATTACGTGCATAGAAGTTAAGAGCATAAAAAAAATCAATTAATTTAATCTACTTTCGCATACATGAATGGTCTCAACAATAAATCCCTTTGTTAACATTAAAACTAGCTACTACAAGGAAACCTTCACTCAACTCTTCCTATTACTAGGCTTTGGCGGAGGGACCAACAACATCTTTGTGAATCAAAGTATAACCACGTTGGAGAAGTAAACTAAGAAGATAAGAGAGTTTGGAGAGAGAGTTTACCCACATAATCAGAAGATATGATGTTCCGGGGCTATATGAGGGCTTGGAAGAAAGTACGTGACACCTGAGAACCTCCCCGAAGGTGCGATCAGCAATGTGAAACGTCAGGCAGCGTTTGAAGGCCTTCCAGTTGGCTGGACAGTAAGAAACAGGTGCATATTTTCCTGGACAGAAAACTGCACCTTTGGGAGAACTTGGATAGCAATCTGGACTTGTGAAGAACTCTTGGACAGCACGTTCTCAATCTTCAGAATTTTGGACATCAGCTTTTCTCAGGAAAATCAAGCTTTTGTTGAACCGTTGGAAGGGGAACTAAAGGTGCATGGGATCCAGAACTTCTCCCAAGGCTGTCTCATACTTGGGGAATTAATTATCGGAGCTAGGGGGAGAGGTAGGCGGGTAGAAAGAGGGGAGTTATTGCCTGCCTAATCAGTGGTTTTAATTTGGGAAGGGAATTACGTGGGTGAGGGATTAGTAAAATCTGAAGTTAATTCGATTTCCTAAGGAGAAGGAGAGGGATTAATTTTGAATTTCAAATTAATCCACAATTAAGGCTAGGGGTGGCAGTTTTGGAGAGAGTTATGGGAAGTATTAAATGGGATGAGGGGGTTTAATTGGAGAGAGAAAAGCTTCCATCCAAATCTGAAAATAATTTTAGATTTTGAAAAGAATAAGAGGGAACTAATTTGAAATTTGAATTCAAATTAATTAGAGATAGGGAGCTTGAAATGGGAATTAATGGGGAGCCCATTAATGGTGGCCGGCGGCATGAAGAGGAGGGAGGGGATGGTGGTAAGTGTTTTATGAGTTTCCAAAACAAGCTTGGCCAAGTAGGAGGGAAAATAATGAGTCCTCTCCAAATTGAATTTAGATTGGATTCAAAATTTGAAAACTTTCCTTAATTGGATTTTTGCAAATAAGGAAAGTTTTTTTATTTAAATTTCAAATTTTGAATTTCAAAATTTTCCGAACTTCTTTCTTTATTGCAAGAGCCAATTTAGGGAGTCATTATGACGATTAAAATCATCATAATGATTTGAGGTGTGGGTGGGGCCGGCTGTAATATCTCATTCCCTTACTATTCCTCTCTGAATTGGATTTTCCTCCTAGAATCGGCCAGGACGAAGTTGAGATCGTCCAGGCCGATCAGTGCATTGAAAACAGCTGATTTCTGTTGTGTTTTCTGGAAGGATTTCTGTACAGATCGTCCGGGACGATGTTGAGATCGTCCAGGCCGATCTGTACTGTAGAAATTATCGGCCAGACAACAGCCCTGGGAACTGTCCAGGACGATCAGAATTGGTCTGATCGTCCCTGGACGATCTGGCGATCGGCCAGGCCGATCTGAGTAAGATATAAGGAAATGAGCTCGTTTTGAGGAGAGAGAAAATCATTTTATAAAAATCAGATATTTTGAGGAGAGAGAAAGAGAAAGGGAAAAAGAGGAAAGCTGGTTTTCGGAGACCGCGGAGCGCTTTTCGTCCGACGCTGCTGTTGGAGAAAGTGTAGATCTCGTGGTAAGGACTCCGAACCCTGTTTCTGTTTTCAAAGATGTTGTGTTTTGACCGAGTTGGGATCTGTTTTGTGTTTTCGTAGTCGACTTTTCGACATGATTTTGATTTGACACAACTTTCACCGCACAACTTCTAGTATGTTATAGATATGATTATTATACACGATTTGACTTTATTCTACAAAGATTTTATCGGTCGGAATTGATTCTACGTGATTTTAATTGAATAGAGAAATATCAGGACTTGAGTTGATTTGGATTCTTTAGATTGATAGGCTTATATTGACGTTGTGATCGTTCTACTGTAATTTGGAAGAATTTGGAATTTGTATCTTTTTGCAGGATTTTTGTGTACATTCGATAGACTGTCGTTACTCTGCCCGATTTTCGTACGATTTCTGTTTTGTCTTAAATTGATAGATTGAATTGATATGTGTATGACTATTGATATGATTGTCCTAGATCTCTCTATTATTGCTTATTGCATCGATTATTGCATTGATTGATTGATTCTGAAAGACAAGTGGAAACATGGTTGAACGTTGGTTATAGAAACCAACGTATGGATATCTACAACAGCAATATTGATAACTACAACAGCACTATTGATAATAGCCAGTTTAACCTGGTTGAACGATTGATAACTACAACAGCACTATTGATACGATTGATAACTACAACAGCACTATTGATAATAGCTAGTGTTTGTGCTTGTCTAGTAAGACCATTGTATGGATTTCCTGATATGCATCGATTTATTGATTTCTGATTGATTTATTGATATTGATTGAATTTATCGAATTGATTTACTATCGTACGGATTCATTGATTTCATTGATTGATCATTAAGCATTGATACTATTGATTATTGACATTGATATGGACATGGACGGCATAGATTCATAGACTCATTGATACTATTGATTCAGCATTGATTTGACTTGCTACTGTTGATTTATCGTATTGCTATTTCGATTTAATTTATCGTATTGCTATTTCGATTTAATTTATCGTATTGCTTTTCTGATTGATGTTGTTGACCTCGTTTTTGTCCTGATTTGCCCTCGACTGTGTTTGCTCGTGTTGATCGTGCCTCGTCGAGCCCGATTTGATTCGAATCGACATTAATTTGAGTTTGATTTATTTTGTCTTATTTTATTGAATTAAGTTTGGTCGAGTCGAGGCGAGCTCGAGTTGACCCGGATCGAACCAGACCTGACTCGATTTTGAGTTTGATTTCAGCCCCATGAATTTAGCTAAATCCTAATCAAGAATTGATTAAATCTCCAAGCCAATTTGAATCTGTGGGATCAAGAATTCGATCAGACGGCTCCGATCTCCCCGCTCTACCTCTCGTGCCCTAACCGAGGCCGAAGCCTCCATATCACGCCCTGCCTCCCTTTAGTTAGGGGAGACGAGAGAAAATAAGATGGAGGATTGGCACTCTCACTTTCTGGCAACCTCTCTCCCGATCTCTCTGCTCGCACGCCGACCTCCACCTCCTTCGTTCTCCGTTTTCTTTGGGTCGGAGAAGAGCCGAAGCTCTGCCTCAACGACTCTCACCCTAACCCGAAGCCAGCCCGACTCCTCCTCCCGGAACAGACCCGACGCGCCTGCTCCCTTCGTCTCTCTGGTTCGCAGAAGCCCGAAGGCCGTCCGACCCCCTTCGTTAGAGCCGGACCCGACGACGATCTCCCTCCTCCGTCTGAGCCCGCCTCTAAGTGCGCAAAATCCCCATGCCCTAACTGATGCCGGACTGAACCCCTATCCTGACCGTCGACTTCTCTCCCTCTTCGAGCAGGTATATCTCTCTTCCACTTCTTCTTAGTCTTCTTCTTCCTCTAACTTACCTTCTTCTCCCTTTCCATCTCCTCCTAAACCTACATCTCCATCTTCTTTGCATTCTCTGTTTGGTAAGAAATCTGAATGAGATTATTTCTGTTGTCGAGGTGGAATATCATTAGCTCGCTCTTGCTATATTGTTGAAATCAGGAGTTTGGAATGCATATAGTTTAAAAAAAAAAAAAAGTAAGAAGTATAATTATTCTTTGTTTCAGGAGCTATCTTCTGTTACAATGAAAGGAGGGTGTGATCATCAAACATTTTCTCAAGTTTTTTTTTTTTAAAGCTATGGAATTTTGATTTGCCAAGTAGAGAAGGGGTTTTATATATTTATTTTTGAGATGACCTGAAGTGGTAGGATGGTTTTATATTGTTGTAGATCTTTCATGGAATTGACTCCTTGCTTGAGAGTCAACTTAAATCACTTTTGAATGTGAATTCCTGCTTGAACACATGCACGGTTGATTAATCTCCTGAGTTTGTTCTTAACTTCCTGTAATATTTTCTGTCACTTTCTGTGTCAAGATGATAATATTTGAGAATATCCTTGAATGCAATGCTTCCTATCATAACATAAGATTTTATCCTCCATAAAGTTCTTATTGTTGTTCCTATAGCAGGTGAGTTTATGGATTTACAAAGCTGAGAAAATTTTCTTTATGGTTAAAAAGGCGTTTATTCTCGTTTCCTTGCATTTCTTTGCATTTGTAATTTATTATGGTTGATTTGAGTCTTGGACTGATTTCGTGTTACGAATGACAAGATATACTCACCTTTTCTTGAATATCTTGATGCAGTTTTAATGATTAAAGAGCAATGGTTACTAATTATGAGTGTATGGTCCATTGACGAATTTGTTTGGAGATATTTGGGAATGGCCGACATCCGAAATTGTGCTTCAATACTTTCTATCAATTAAAACTTATGAAATTGTTAGAGATTTTATTCTACTAAGCGTGGATGAATCTTGTGAATTCTTTTTTTTCTTAAACTGGGGAAAAGTATTGACAAACATTTGTGAGTCTTTTGTAAAGTTTCTTTTTGGAGAAGTATTGGAGAATGTTTGGGTGCTTTAAATATGAGTTTTGTGTAAGTATAAGTATGATATTGCCTTATGTTGATTGGAATGTCGTCTTAAGCTTTGGACGGAATGAAATTGTATTGAAATACCCTTCTACTTTTGACTTGTCTTTTTTTTTGGGATGATAATGTTGAGTTGGAAACATATTGGAAATTGCTCATGTGTTTGTTAAGCACTAGTAAAACTTTCATGAAATATTTTGGAGAAGGTTGGGTGAATACGCAAGCGGTTTCTTTTGGAATTTGGAAAGAAGTAAGTGCTGAATTTTCTCATTTTTCTAAATGATACATTTGCAAGTTGGTTCTTCTGAATTTTTGGTGGTGCGCGATATGAAATTGGAAAGGTTGTTGGAGAGAAGTTATGACAAGTATTTATATATCTCCCATAAAGCATTTTGGAAAAGGATTAGAGAACTTCCCTATGATTCAAATATGAGTTTGCACATGGATTTAAATGGAATCTTGCTCCCTATTGGCTGAAAGTCTCTTCTCGAATATTAGAAAGAGCGAAATTGCATTGAACCTTCTCTATCTCTTTACATTGAATGTTGGGTTGGAATGAAATGAGTTGGAAGTATGTTTAGTTCTAAAGAATTATGGCGAGTGATGGAATACTTTTATTTTTATTATTAAATGCTGGTCTCTCCTTCGCTTATATGAGTTTTATATGGAAAATCATATTGATTAGTATGATTAGAAAAGTTTATGAATGGTTTCATGTTTGAAAGATTCATGACTCACTTTAGCTCCGTGAGTCAACTTGTGTTGAAAGATTAGATGGTTCACTTTTTATCGAAGAATTACATGAACGCCTTCTATGTTGGAAAACTTTCAAGGTGTCTTTGTGGTTTAATGAATTTGGATGCTTTCTTTTTGCTTGCTTGAGTTTTATATGAAAATCTTGTTGGCAATCATATTGGGATGTTTCCCCGAACTTGGGAAAGAATGAGATTACTTTTCTTCTCTTAATTTCATCTGGGATGATGGTACTGGCGCAAGCTTACGAAATCTCTTCATGCATTTCTGATAGCAAGTTGTGAATATTCATAGGAATATTTTGAGTGATTCAGAATGAAATTTGAGGTCTCTTTATAGAATTCCATTATATGCACCTGCAGCCTCTTTTTAATAAAATTTATAGGAGATGATGTTGTATTCCTCCTTACAAAAGTGGAAGTTCAGTTAAAAGAAAATAACCATGTGTTTCATGAACTCGTTGTGGTTTTGCTTATGGTTGGGAGATGTGCTTAGTTATGAAAAGTGGATAAATGATGAAATACTTCCATGTCTTCTTGAAACTCTTTCCTTCTCTATTCGCTTGAATTTATGCAAAAGATGGAATTTTGGCAAATATACATTAAGTCTCTCGTCCTCTCTAACCTTATCTCTTCTTTTCCTATTAGTCTCTCTTTCTCTGTTACTTATTTTACTACTTATACTTTGAAAGAAAAAAAATCCATGCTCTGCTCTATGCGAAAATCTTATGGTCCACTTTATGTTAGAAAATTTTGCGAATTACCTTGTATTTAAAAGATGAATGGCTTTGCTTTATATTTGGAAGGAATATGATTTGTTTGTGTTGAAAAGAATTTTGATGTGTCTTACGTTTGAAAAGACTTTGGTTTGCTCATGTTAAGAGGATTTATGATTGGTTTTAGATTCGTTTTGTATTAGAAAGTTTTTTTAATGAATTTTGCGGATGTTTTAAGATGGAAGTTCGCTTGCGAAGCTTTCTTGTTAGAAAGTTTTCTCAAGTTTTATTCCACTCCAAATGTAATAGAGGCACTTGATTATTGGTCTTTTTTCTGTGGAGTTTTGTGTCAAAAGATTTTCATAGATGCTTTGTGTGGAATTTTGTGTAGTATTTCATTTAGAGGTTTTTTTATGAGGTATTTTAGGACTTCTAACTTTATGATTAGCTTTGTGTGATAGATCCGTGGGTGTCTTTGTAGAACGAGGCGGTATTTCATAAGGAAGCTATATTTCTTCTTGCTTGCACTTGTTTTCTAAGTGGTTTTTTGGGATTAGTGGGTAAAATCATGTTTTGGATTTTAGGTGAAAGGTCTATTTTGGGGATTTGTTTCTCCTTGTCGTTTGGAGCTTTGTTTAGAGGGTAGGTTTAGTTGTTTGAGTCAAGTCAAATATATCAAGTGCTTTATTTGGATTGTGGGGATAGCAAAGAGCATTGTAATGTTGCTTTAGGGTACACTTGACTTCAAAGAAGTGTGTCCAAAACAACAATGCCTACATTCCTTTTATTTCTGATTCTCATTCTTTTTTTTTCATTCTACTGCTTTGCTATAGATTCTTAAGTTTAGCAATACATGTACGAGAGTCCTAAGGGTTAGAAAAACACCTCCTTTCGTTCCCCATAACATTAGTGACATCTAAGAACAAAAATTAAGGATCGAGTCTTAGATAACATAGACTTAGGATGCATGTTCCTTATAGGATAGAGACATTAAAACTTAAATTTAGTGACATATTTTCCTAGATCTAGTATTCCTTAACTCACTAATAATCAACCAATGAAAGTTAATCTTAATTCAATGTTTAACAAATACACTAAAACACTTAATTTGTACTCAAACCATAATTAATATTTCATAATCTCTAAAATACAAAACTTAAATTAAATCCAACAAATCTAATAATCCACTCATAACGAACTTAAAATTTAAAAAAATATAGATTGAGTTAGGACAACAAATCTAGACTAAAACTCATTAAGTTAAAATCTTCTAAAATCCAAATCTACTAACTCACCTAAAACTCAATCAAACATTAAGCTAATCTTTTAAAATCAATCAACAAACCTTTTAATACAACTATATCAACTTGGTTTTTAGGATGGACTACTCCGGGCTGCGGGGCTAAGTGTCCTAAGGAGGCCTGGTTCCTCAAGCCTGGTGGCACAACGCCACGAACCAGTTGATAGCAAACTTAATTAATTTAACTCCTTAATTGACAATAAACTGCCTGATTCATCTTTCTTCCTAATTTGTAACTATTGAATAATTCAATCAAATTCTAAAATAAAATATCTTAAATCAATCTTTTAAAATCAGTCAACAAATCCCTTAATATATAACAATCACTCCAAAGATGAAGTTTATTGGATGGACTACTCCGAGCTGCGGGGCTAAGTGTCCTAAGGAGGCCTGGTTCCTCGAGCATGGTGGCACAACGCCACGAATGAATTCGATGGAGTGGCAAAACTTAAACTTAATTGATTATTAATGATTTGAATCAAACATCAATCGATAATAAATCACATAACATACATTTCTTTTCTAATTTACAACAAACAAAAATAATTCAACAAAAATTGGTTGCCACTGGGTAACCCAGGCCTACGAGGCTATTAAGTTAGCCCCAAGGAGGGTGAAATAAACCTCACGGCCTCGGTGTGAAACAAAGGTGGTAATCAATCAAATACTAAAAATAAATCTCTAAAATCAATCCTAAAATGTTAATATTTAAACTTAAATTAAAATTTCTCTTTTAACCTTTAACAAATCAAATGAAAGCAACCATAATTAAACTTCCCTACATAGGACCCATCCAAAACTACACAACATACACAAACTTAGATTGATTTGCTAGGACACGATTACTAGCTTTAGGTTAGGCCAATGTCTTTCTTTTGTTGTTCATTGTTTACTACGTACACATGCTCTATAAATGCAATTATTAAATTTTTTGTTAGCTTTATTCAATTTCCTGTTAGTTATATCTTTGTTATTTATCTGCATTTCTTTTCTGAATGGCATCTACGCTCATATATATGTTTCTCTGTTATCTTTTCTTGCGAGGTACATTGGAGCTTAATGATCGGGAGCTCGGGACCGTTTGCTTATAAGCTTTTAAGTGGCAGCGCCACATACAGTCAGGTATAATTTCTACAATTTGTAAAGTAAATTTTTAGTTATATATCGAACTGCTTCACATCACACACTGCTTGTTAGTAGGTATTCTAGCATGTTTAGGTAGCCAGCCTTAGGTTAGTTCACTGACAAAGCTTTGGCCCTATAGGTCAAAGCTTACCCCCCTTCTGTGAGCCTTAGAGACCATTAGGGTCATTTAGGCCTGTAGAGTAGGCCACCTACTTGTGCCATTGGGCATCGTTGTTTTCCCACACGAAGTGGGCATCGCTAGGTTTTTGGCCTTCTAGTTTTGGGTACGATATCCCCCTTTTTTTTTCTTTTTTTTTCTGTGAGCCTTAGAGACCATTATGGTCATTTAGGCCTGTAGAGTAGGCCACCTATTTGTGCCAGTGAGCACCGTTTGAATGATTTTCTGTGCGGGTACCTTGCCTGGAGGGTACCCTTAGGATGTGTTTATTTACTTTTTCTGTACTCTGGATGTCATACATGCATTTGTCTTTATACACCTTACTTCATATTGTATTTCACTTACATGCATTACATCAGTAGACTTAAGGATATTTCATATCTGTTTCATGCATCATACATGGCGCTAGGTACATTCTTTTGCATATTGTAGAGTCCATGATTGAAATCTTTTAAACTACAAATCCTTGATTTCCTAGGATAGAGCCTTCCTATCTTGTATACATATAGGGCGATTGATTGTGTTTAGGATGTTAGCTGGCAGCTCACTCCAGGCAAGCATAAGTCCAGGTCGTACACCCCTCAGTGTGTCTCCTTTCATCTGTATTTTGAGTCTGTCTTTTCTCTTAGGATAGTAATCTGATCTTTGATCTTCTAAACTCAAAATTTTAATTACATCTTTATCCATTCAAAAATGTCTAATTATCACTAAGGGTAAATAGAAGAGACTCTTTAGAATAGAACTTAGGAACTCTTTTTGTGCTCCAAATCAAGAAGTGAATAATACACCATCCTTAATCGAGAGTTTTCTTAGACCGAGGTCTAAGATGTAATTAACTACGGGGGCTTGCGCTCGTAGGAAATCGATCCCCACAATCAAATAAACCTCATTCGAGCTGTTGTATCGAATGGGGGAAATCTCGTGAATTTAGGGTTATAGATATTATTATCTATCGAGGTGTGTAGGTGAAAACCCGCTATCCTCCATGGCTAATCGTATCTATAACTCCATCTGTCCTTTCATCTGCCTGCTTGTGCCGAGTGTAAAGGCCTACGACCATTTTGTCCTGCAGGATAGTGTGATCGTACCCTTTGCATTCGAACCACACGAGCGGAATCCTTTCGGAGACCCACAGATTTCTGGCGACCACGGTGGGACAGGTTTCTCTCTCCATCTTTGGGCGTTGTATTATTCACTTCTATAGGTATTCCTAGTTTGGTGCCTAGTTTGAGTTCCGATTTTCTATTCTACTATCTTCTCTTAATCCTTAATGAAGGTTAGATCATTTTAATGTATAAAGATTTAATTAAAATTTTGAGTTTATGAGATCAGTGTTTTTAATTCTCAAATTCAAATCCAGATCAATCTATTTCAAGTTAATCTTATTCAAATCAAAATTTCAATATCTATCAATTCCTAATTGAAATTCTTTTAAGCTTAATCCTAATCCATCTCATTTTAAATGAGAATATTTATTCTATCCTTGATTACATATGTTTGACATAAACTCTAATCTTTGTCATGTCCCTAATTTGAGATCTTTCAGATTAAATTTTGATTCATATCAGTCCAAATAGAAATTCAATTTCTATTTTCATTGGAAGGAATCTTAAATTTGACATATATGAATTTTTCAAAAGAAAATTTAATTTGAGAAAAGTTTGAGAGTTTAAAATTTGATACAAACCTTTGAGGAAATTTTTTTTAGAGAGTAAGTGACTTATCTTTCTTAATAAAAATTTACCTACTTTTTTTATTTAAAAAATGAAGTGTTGGATGACTCCTTTAAACACTTAAAGAGAATTTTTTTTAATGATCCATAAAAAGAGCATGTCTCTCCCTCCCATCCCTTGTGGAAGGTGATTTTATTTTTGAACTCAAATCTATATCAAAATGAAATTAAATCTAGAAATGAAAATTTTCTCCATTATCTTGCAATTTTCTATCTCATAGGTATCTTTTGCTTGCTTATGAATTTAATTCAAAATTTTCTTAATTAAGTTGTCCATTCTTATCATAGGGTCGAGTTTGTTTTGTGAATGGTTCTTCCTTACATAAGAGAGTGAGTTTTCTTCTCTTATGTTTGGAAGATAATTTCACAACTGAGAATATATTATTTTAGAGATTTAGAAAGAAAGCCAATTACAAGAAATGAAAAGATGCGCTTTAAAAAAAAAAAAAATTGAAAGATGCACAAAGTGCATCAAAAGTGAAAAGATGCGCAAAGCGCCAAAAGTTAAAGATATACAAAGTGTATCAAAAGTGAAAAGAAGCATAAAGTGCCAAAAAAGTTTTACAAAACAGGCATAAAATGAGCCTAAAGTGAAAGTGTAAATGGCTTGCCTTTCTTGGAAATCTCTAAATCTCAGAAAACTCATGCGTCCTTTGATATTTTTGATACTTAAGTTTGAAAATGATGACTTTGAATTCATTATTATGCATTGATAATCTATTGGATATAAAATATTATTCGTGCAAGAAAATTGAGAAGATTCAATTTCTTCTTCTAATTTATATCTTTTTGAATTAGATTTTAATTCAAATAATGTTTATCTAAGGGAGAGAATCCAGTTTAGCTTGTAGGGAGCTTGAATTGGGTTAGCAAGTTTTAAATCCCTAACCTTTTTGGGTTTAGATGGAGTCAGCACACCTCTTACTGAATTTCAAATTTGGTTCCACTTGTTATTTTGTTTGAGCCAAAATAATCAAGAGGTAAATCTTTCATTTTGAAAAATAATGCTCTTACACTTTGATGAAATTTCTCCTCTTTGAAAAATTATGTAAATCAAACTTATCTCAAATTAATTGGTGAGTGTTTAACATTTTTTTTAGTGGATCCACTATCGAGTATGTTTAAACACTTATCTTGTTCTCTTGAAAATTCATGCATGAAAATCTTTGGACCTCTACATTTGATTATAAATCATCCTTATGGACTGATGTGATTCTTCCCTTGATTGCACTCTCATTTTCTCTTGAAATCATGGTTGTTTTGCTTAGAAATAACCATTTGGCGTGCATTTATTCTTTTTGATATCCTATATGCCGTCATCACTTGCTTGGGAGCCACTCTCCCATTCAAGTTGATGGTTTTGTTCACCTGCTTGGGAGCCACTCTCCCATTCAGGTCGTTGTTTTGTTCACTTGTTTGGGAACCATTCTCCCATTCAAGCTGTTGGTTTTGTTCACTTGTTTGGGAGCCACTCTCCCATTCAAGTAGTTGTTCGTTTTGTTCACTTGTTTGGGAGCCACTCTCCCATTCAAGTAGTTTGTTTTGTTCACTTGTTTGGGAGCCACTATCCCATTCAAGTTGTTGGTGCTTCACTTGTTTTGGGAACCACTATCCCATTCAAGTTCTGATTTCATTGCTCAGTTGGGTTCATCCCCTTGGATCTTTCTATGTGATTGTTCTATTGTGTCATTTCTCATATTGATGTCATACTAGCTTTACCTTGATTTGCATGTGAGTATTCATCTTTATTCCATGTCATTCCTCCTCCACGGACAGTCCCGTAGGAGAGATTTCTCATTCGATTTCTGGTGGATTTCTTTGTTCAAGAGATCCCCTTTCGCCACTTCACTTCTTTTTTGCTCTTTGTTCCGCCGTTTCGAATATGGTCAGGCGAACATTGAGTAATCCTCATTCACCGTTTCGAATATGGTCAGGTGGATATTGGATTCTTTTTCTCTCTTTTGCCCTGCTGTTGCGAATGTGGTCAGGCAGGCATTAGACCTCTTTGGGAAGCTCTTTATTCGCTGTTGCGAATATGGTCAGGTGGATATTGAGCTGTTCTCATTCGCCGTTGCGAATATGGTCAGGCGAATGTTGAACCCCCTTTCTCTTTCTCCCTTTGTCTCGCTGTTTCGATCTGGTCAAGCGAACATTGGGTTGTCCTCATTCACTGTTTCGATCTGGTCAGGTGAATGTTGGACTTTGTCTTTTGTCCCACCGTTGCGATTTTGGTCAGGTGGACATTAGGCTTTCGGGAGGGCTCATTATTCGCTGTTGCGAATATGGTCAGGTGGATTTTGAGCCATTCTCATTCGCTGTTTTGATCTGGTCAGGCGAATGTTGAACTCCCTTTTCTGGTTGAGAGAGCCCGACAGAGTCCCTGGGAGGCATTCCTCACTACCTTGTCCTCTTCTTATCACCTCGGCATATGCGCCAGGTGATTGTTGAGTGTACTTTCCTTTTTTGTCCCACCGTTGCGATGTGGTCAGGTGGACATTAGACTTTTCTTCGACCATTTGTTTTGCCGTTTCGATCTGGTCAGGTAAACATTGGGTCATTCTCATCTGCCGTTGCGAATATGGTCAGGTGGATGTTGGATCACTTTTTCCTTCTGTTCTGCTGTTTCGATCTGGTCAGGCAGACAGTCGTTTCCTTACTCTACTCTTGTTCACTGTTTCGATCTGGTCAGGTGAGCACTGAGTTTTCCCCATTCACTGTTTCGATCTGGTCAGGTGAATGTGGGACGTTTCTCTTTTTCCTTCTGTTCTGCTGTTTCGATCTGGTCATGCAGACAGTCGTTTCTTTTCTCTACTCTAGTTCACTGTTTCGATCTGGTCAGGTGAGCACTGAGTTTTCCCCATTCACTGTTTCGATCTGGTCAGGTGAATGTGGGACGTTTCTCTTTTTCCTTCTGCTCTGCTGTTTCGATTTGGTCAAGCGGACGGTTGATTCTTTTCTTGCTCTTGCTCGTTGTTTCGAATATGGTCAAGCGAGCATTGAGTTTTCTTCATTCACTGTTTCGATATGGTCAGGTGGATGTGAGACCCCTTTTCCTCTCTATTCTGCTGTTGCGATGTGGTCAGGCAGATAGCTAGCTTTCTTATTTTTTATTGTTCTTCCTTACTTCCTTATGATTGTTACTCTTTGCTATTTGTTATAGTTTTTTAAGTGATGATTGAATCTGTTTGTCCTCGCATCATCTTAGACATGTGTTCTAGGTGATTGTTGAATCTTCCTTGACTCCTTAGGAATTTGTTTCAATTCTGCTCATATGAGCATAGAATCCCTTCCTCCTATTCTGCTGTTTCAGTATGAATATGCAGATAGTTGAGTTTCTTTCTTTAGCTCTTCCTCACTATTATGTTTTAGTTAAGTGAGCATCGAGTATTCTTCGTTCGTTGTTTCGATTTGGTCAAACGAATGTTATATTTCTTTCTCTCTTCTGTCCCACCATGCTTGCATGATTGGGTGAGCATCATATGAATGAATGTTGTATGACTGTATGTTCATTGCATGATTTGGGAACTATTGTATGATTATTTGAGCATGTAATCGAGTGACTATTGTTCATATGAATCACTGTATGATTGTATGATTGCTATTGCTTGCTTATCATGTGATTTGATAAACATTATGTAACTAGATGATTATTGTGCGATTATACGAATAGCATATGATTGTATTTATACCTTGATTATGTACTATTAAATGACCGCATCACTATTGCATGATTAGATAGTTGTATTATTGTGTGATCATGATAGAGATTGGTTGATTGTGTAAGTGCATGACCATTGCATAGTTTGTTATTGACCACTACACGATCATTTGCTTATGTGGTTTGGTATGATTATATGTTTATTGTATATCTATCGCATGGTTGTGACACAAGCGTGTGATGATTGCTTAATTATATAATATTGTGAGAATATATGGCTATTAAGTACTTGGTAATGATTATGTATCATCTCATAATTATGTGATCGCTTGGTCATTGTGGGATTGTATGTTCATAACATGGTGGAACATTTATTGCATGCTTGTTGTATGATTGTATGCTTCTTGATTCTCTTTAGCTAGTTCTAGGATTCTTCCTAGCGAGTCTTTCTATTAGATCATAGGATTGCATTTTTCTAGCGAGTCTCTTTGGTTGATCGTAGGATTGCATCTTCTTGGTGAATCTTTTTCGTGGTTGAACCTCCTAGAGATAGAGAGGTCAACGCCAACATGTACGGTTCACTTGTTGTTCACCGCACTTGTTGGGGTGGAGTTTGTTGACCTCGTTTTTGTCCTGATTTGCCCTCGACTGTGTTTGCTCGTGTTGATCGTGCCTCGTCGAGCCCGATTTGATTCGAATCGACATTAATTTGAGTTTGATTTATTTTGTCTTATTTTATTGAATTAAGTTTGGTCGAGTCGAGGCGAGATCGAGTTGACCCGGATCGAACCAGACCTGACTCGATTTTGAGTTTGATTTCAGCCCCATGAATTTAGCTAAATCCTAATCAAGAATTGATTAAATCTCCAAGCCAATTTGAATCTGTGGGATCAAGAATTCGATCGGACGGCTCCGATCTCCCCGCTCTACCTCTCGTGCCCTAACCGAGGTCGAAGCCTCCATATCACGCCCTGCCTCCCTTTAGTTAGGGGAGACGAGAGAAAATAAGATGGAGGATTGGCGCTCTCACTTTCTGGCAACCTCTCTCCCGATCTCTCTGCTCGCACGCCGGCCTCCACCTCCTTCGTTCTCCATTTTCTTTGGGTCGGAGAAGAGCCGAAGCTCTGCCTCAACGACTCTCACCCTAACCCGAAGCCAGCCCGACTCCTCCTCCCGGAACAGACCCGACGCGCCTGCTCCCTTCGTCTCTCTGGTTCGCAGAAGCCCGAAGGCCGTCCGACCCCCTTCGTCAGAGCCGGACCCGACGACGATCTCCCTCCTCCGTCTGAGCCCGCCTCTAAGTTCGCAAAATCCCCATGCCCTAACTGATGCCGGACTGAACCCCTATCCTGACCGTCGACTTCTCTCCCTCTTCGAGCAGGTATATCTCTCTTCCACTTCTTCTTAGTCTTCTTCTTCCTCTAACTTACCTTCTTCTCCCTTTCCATCTCCTCCTAAACCTACATCTCCATCTTCTTTGCATTCTCTGTTTGGTAAGAAATCTGAATGAGATTATTTCTGTTGTCGAGGTGGAATATCATTAGCTCGCTCTTGCTATATTGTTGAAATCAGGAGTTTGGAATGCATGTAGTTTAAAAAAAAAAAAAGTAAGAAGTATAATTATTCTTTGTTTCAGGAGCTATCTTCTGTTACAATGAAAGGAGGGTGTGATCATCAAACATTTTCTCAAGTTTTTTTTTTTAAAGCTATGGAATTTTGATTTGCCAAGTAGAGAAGGGGTTTTATATATTTATTTTTGAGATGACCTGAAGTGGTAGGATGGTTTTATATTGTTGTAGATCTTTCATGGAATTGACTCCTTGCTTGAGAGTCAACTTAAATCACTTTTGAATGTGAATTCCTGCTTGAACACATGCACGGTTGATTAATCTCCTGAGTTTGTTCTTAACTTCCTGTAATATTTTCTGTCACTTTCTGTGTCAAGATGATAATATTTGAGAATATCCTTGAATGCAATGCTTCCTATCATAACATAAGATTTTATCCTCCATAAAGTTCTTATTGTTGTTCCTATAGCAGGTGAGTTTATGGATTTACAAAGCTGAGAAAATTTTCTTTATGGTTAAAAAGGCGTTTATTCTCGTTTCCTTGCATTTCTTTGCATTTGTAATTTATTATGGCTGATTTGAGTCTTGGACTGATTTCGTGTTACGAATGACAAGATATACTCACCTTTTCTTGAATATCTTGATGCAGTTTTAATGATTAAAGAGCAATGGTTACTAATTATGAGTGTATGGTCCATTGACGAATTTGTTTGGAGATATTTGGGAATGGCCGACATCCGAAATTGTGCTTCAATACTTTCTATCAATTAAAACTTATGAAATTGTTAGAGATTTTATTCTACTAAGCGTGGATGAATCTTGTGAATTCTTTTTTTTCTTAAACTGGGGAAAAGTATTGACAAACATTTGTGAGTCTTTTGTAAAGTTTCTTTTTGGAGAAGTATTGGAGAATGTTTGGGTGCTTTAAATATGAGTTTTGTGTAAGTATAAGTATGATATTGCCTTATGTTGATTGGAACGTCGTCTTAAGCTTTGGACGGAATGAAATTGTATTGAAATACCCTTCTACTTTTGACTTGTCTTTTTTTTTTGGGATGATAATGTTGAGTTGGAAACATATTGGAAATTGCTCATGTGTTTGTTAAGCACTAGTAAAACTTTCATGAAATATTTTGGAGTAGGTTGGGTGAATACGCAAGCGGTTTCTTTTGGAATTTGGAAAGAAGTAAGTGCTGAATTTTCTCATTTTTCTAAATGATACATTTGCAAGTTGGTTCTTCTGAATTTTTGGTGGTGCGCGATATGAAATTGGAAAGGTTGTTGGAGAGAAGTTATGACAAGTATTTATATATCTCCCATAAAGCATTTTGGAAAAGGATTAGAGAACTTCCCTATGATTCAAATATGAGTTTGCACATGGATTTAAATGGAATCTTGCTCCCTATTGGCTGAAAGTCTCTTCTCGAATATTAGAAAGAGCGAAATTGCATTGAACCTTCTCTATCTCTTTACATTGAATGTTGGGTTGGAATGAAATGAGTTGGAAGTATGTTTAGTTCTAAAGAATTATGGCGAGTGATGGAATACTTTTATTTTTATTATTAAATGCTGGTCTCTCCTTCGCTTATATGAGTTTTATATGGAAAATCATATTGATTAGTATGATTAGAAAAGTTTATGAATGGTTTCATGTTTGAAAGATTCATGACTCACTTTATGCTTAAAAGGGCTTTGGTTTATTTTATATTGGAAAGAAACCCTAATTTGTTTCATGTGCGGAGGATGTTATGATTTTCTCTATGTTGGAAAGTCTTAGGAAGAGCTTCATGTTGAGAAGCTCCGTGAGTCAACTTGTGTTGAAAGATTAGATGGTTCACTTTTTATCGAAGAATTACATGAACGCCTTCTATGTTGGAAAACTTTCAAGGTGTCTTTGTGGTTTAATGAATTTGGATGCTTTCTTTTTGCTTGCTTGAGTTTTATATGAAAATCTTGTTGGCAATCATATTGGGATGTTTCCCCGAACTTGGGAAAGAATGAGATTACTTTTCTTCTCTTAACTTCATCTGGGATGATGGTACTGGCGCAAGCTTATGAAATCTCTTCATGCATTTCTGATAGCAAGTTGTGAATATTCATAGGAATATTTTGAGTGATTCAGAATGAAATTTGAGGTCTCTTTATAGAATTTCATTATATGCACCTGCAGCCTCTTTTTAATAAAATTTATAGGAGATGATGTTGTATTCCTCCTTACAAAAGTGGAAGTTCAGTTAAAAGAAAATGACCATGTGTTTCATGAACTCGTTGTGGTTTTGCTTATGGTTGGGAGATGTGCTTAGTTATGAAAAGTGGATAGATGATGAAATACTTCCATGTCTTCTTGAAACTCTTTCCTTCTCTATTCGCTTGAATTTATGCAAAAGATGGAATTTTGGCAAATATACATTAAGTCTCTCGTCCTCTCTAACCTTATCTCTTCTTTTCCTATTAGTATCTCTTTCTCTGTTACTTATTTTACTACTTATACTTTGAAAGAAAAAAAATTCATGCTCTGCTCTATGCGAAAATCTTATGGTCCACTTTATGTTAGAAAATTTTGCGAATTACCTTGTATTTAAAAGATGAATGGCTTTGCTTTATATTTGGAAGGAATATGATTTGTTTGTGTTGAAAAGAATTTTGATGTGTCTTACGTTTGAAAAGACTTTGGTTTGCTCATGTTAAGAGGATTTATGATTGGTTTTAGATTCGTTTTGTATTAGAAAGTTTTTTTAATGAATTTTGCGGATGTTTTAAGATGGAAGTTCGCTTGCGAAGCTTTCTTGTTAGAAAGTTTTCTCAAGTTTTATTCCACTCCAAATGTAATAGAGGCACTTGATTATTGGTCTTTTTTCTGTGGAGTTTTGTGTCAAAAGATTTTCATAGATGCTTTGTGTGGAATTTTGTGTAGTATTTCATTTAGAGGTTTTTTTATGAGGTATTTTAGGACTTCTAACTTTATGATTAGCTTTGTGTGATAGATCCGTGGGTGTCTTTGTAGAACGAGGCGGTATTTCATAAGGAAGCTATATTTCTTCTTGCTTGCACTTGTTTTATAAGTGGTTTTTTGGGATTAGTGGGTAAAATCATGTTTTGGATTTTAGGTGAAAGGTCTATTTTGGGGATTTGTTTCTCCTTGTCGTTTGGAGCTTTGTTTAGAGGGTAGGTTTAGTTGTTTGAGTCGAGTCAAATATATCAAGTGCTTTATTTGGATTGTGGGGACAACAAAGAGCATTGTAATGTTGCTTTAGGGTACACTTGACTTCAAAGAAGTGTGTCCAAAACAACAATGCCTACATTCCTTTTATTTCTGATTCTCATTCTTTTTTTTTCATTCTACTGCTTTGCTATAGATTCTTAAGTTTAGCAATACATGTACGAGAGTTCTAAGGGTTAGAAAAACACCTCCTTTCGTTCCCCATAACATTAGTGACATCTAAGGACAAAAATTAAGGATCGAGTCTTAGATAACATAGACTTAGGATGCATGTTCCTTATAGGATAGAGACATTAAAACTTAAATTTAGTGACATATTTTCCTAGATCTAGTATTCCTTAACTCACTAATAATCAACCAATGAAAGTTAATCTTAATTCAATGTTTAACAAATACACTAAAGCACTTAATTTGTACTCAAACCATAATTAATATTTCATAATCTCTAAAATACAAAACTTAAATTAGATCCAACAAATCTAATAATCCACTCATAATGAACTTAAAATTTAAAAAAATATAGATTGAGTTAGGACAACAAATCTAGACTAAAACTCATTAAGTTAAAATCTTCTAAAATCCAAATCTACTAACTCACCTAAAACTCAATCAAACATTAAGCTAATCTTTTAAAATCAATCAACAAACCTTTTAATACAACTATATCAACTTGGTTTTTAGGATGAACTACTCCGGGCTGCGGGGCTAAGTGTCCTAAGGAGGCCTGGTTCCTCGAGCCTGGTGGCACAACGCCACAAACCAGTTGATAGCAAACTTAATTAATTTAACTCCTTAATTGACAATAAACTGCCTGATTCATCTTTCTTCCTAATTTGTAACTATTGAATAATTCAATCAAATTCTAAAATAAAATATCTTAAATCAATCTTTTAAAATCAGTCAACAAATCCCTTAATATATAACAATCACTCCAAAGATGAAGTTTATTGGATGGACTACTCCGAGCTGCGGGGCTAAGTGTTCTAAGGAGGCCTGGTTCCTCGAGCATGGTGGCATAACGCCACGAATGAATTCGATGGAGTGGCAAAACTTAAACTTAATTGATTATTAATGATTTGAATCAAACATCAATCGATAATAAATCACATAACATACATTTCTTTTCTAATTTACAACAAACAAAAATAATTCAATAAAAATTGGTTGCCACTGGGTAACCCAGGCCTACGAGGCTATTAAGTTAGCCCCAAGGAGGGTGAAATAAACCTCACGGCCTCGGTGTGAAACAAAGGTGGTAATCAATCAAATACTAAAAATAAATCTCTAAAATCAATCCTAAAATGTTAATATTTAAACTTAAATTAAAATTTCTCTTTTAACCTTTAACAAATCAAATGAAAGCAACCATAATTAAACTTCCCTACATATGACCCATCCAAAACTACACAACATACACAAACTTAGATTGATTTGCTAGGACACGATTACTAGCTTTAGGTTAGGCCAATGTCTTTCTTTTGTTGTTCATTATTTACTACGTACACATGCTCTATAAATGCAATTATTAAATTTTCTGTTAGCTTTATTCAATTTCCTGTTAGTTATATCTTTGTTATTTATCTGCATTTCTTTTCTGAATGGCATCTACGCTCATATATATGTTTCTCTGTTATCTTTTCTTGCGAGGTACATTGGAGCTTAATGATCGGGAGCTCGGGACCGTTTTCTTATAAGCTTTTAAGTGGCAGCGCCACATACAGTCAGGTATAATTTCTGCAATTTGTAAAGTAAATTTTTAGTTATATATCGAACTGCTTCACATCACACACTGCTTGTTAGTAGGTATTCTAGCATGTTTAGGTAGCCAGCCTTAGGTTAGTTCACTGACAAAGCTTTGGCCCTATAGGTCAAAGCTTACCCCCCTTCTGTGAGCCTTAGAGACCATTAGGGTCATTTAGGCCTGTAGAGTAGGCCACCTACTTGTGCCATTGGGCATCGTTGTTTTCCCACACGAAGTGGGCATCGCTAGGTTTTTGGCCTTCTGGTTTTGGGTACGATACCCCCCTTTTTCTTTCTTTTTTTTTCTGTGAGCCTTAGAGACCATTAGGGTCATTTAGGCAGTAGAGTAGGCCACCTATTTGTGCCAGTGAGCACCGTTTGAATGATTTTCTGTGCGGGTACCTTGCCTGGAGGGTACCCTTAGGATGTGTTTATTTACTTTTTCTGTACTCTGGATGTCATACATGCATTTGTCTTTACACACCTTACTTCATATTGTATTTCACTTACATGCATTACATCAGTAGACTTAAGGATATTTCATATCTGTTTCATGCATCATACATGGCGCTAGGTACATTCTTTTGCATATTGTAGAGTCCATGATTGAAATCTTTTAAACTACAAACCCTTGATTTCCTAGGATAGAGCCTTCCTATCTTGTATACATATAGGGCGATTGATTGTGTTTAGGATGTTAGCTGGCAGCTCACTCCAGGCAAGCATAAGTCCAGGTCGTACACCCCTCAGTGTGTCTCCTTTCATCTGTATTTTGAGTCTGCCTTTTCTCTTAGGATAGTAATATGATCTTTGATCTTCTAAACTCAAAATTTTAATTACATCTTTATCCATTCAAAAATGTCTAATTATCAATAAGGGTAAATAGAAGAGACTCTTTGGAATAGAACTTAGGAACTCTTTTTGTGCTCCAAATCAAGAAGTGAATAATACACCATTCTTAATCGAGAGTTTTCTTAGACCGAGGTCTAAGATGTAATTAACTACGGGGGCTTGCGCCCGTAGGAAATCGATCCCCACAATCAAATAAACCTCATTCGAGCTGATGTATCGAATGGGGGAAATCTCGTGAATTTAGGGTTATAGATATTATTATCTATCGAGGTGTGTAGGTGAAAACTCGCTATCCTCCATGGCTAATCGTATCTATAACTCCATCTGCCCTTCCATCGGCCTGCTTGTGCCGAGTGTAAAGGCCTACGACCATTTTGTCCTGCGGGATAGTGTGATCGTACCCTTTGCATTCGAACCACACGAGCGGAATCCTTTCGGAGACCCACAGATGTTATCGACTTAACTGATTCATAGATACCGGCACCGATTGATATGGATTCTACGTATTGATTCATAGATATTGACACTGATATTGATATAGATTGTATCGATTAATTAGATACCGACATCGACATTGATATGTATATGATATTGACATTTGGATACTATTGATACAACAGATCCTGATAGGTTATTGATATACTGATACATTGATTCGTCGTGCTGATTATTGATTAATTGATTGAATGGATTGTTGCTGTATGGATTTGATTTATCGTAGGAGAGATTTCGTTATGGAGATGATTGTATTGATTTCTATTGACCTGATGATTTCATTGTATAGATTTGTTTTCAATTGCTAGGTTGATTTATTGAGTTGATTCGATTGTTCGATGGATTTCCCTGCTGATAGATATAATTGACTGGAAAGTGCTTTATAGATTGGATAGATGATATAGATTCGACGAATTGACTAGACGATACGATTGATTGAACTGATAGTATTGATTGATAGACATTGCTACAATGATTGGATATTGACTAGGAGCACTCACTGATTTGATTGCTGAGGCGTATTGATTTATCGATGTTTTATCGCTGTATTGATTATTGACTATTGACTTCCGTACTGCATTGACTATTGATTTGATTTCCGCTGTGTAGACTTGATTTCATTGACGATGGATTTCTGAATTTCATAGACTCATTGACCATTGATTGACTTGATTTTTATTGACCCGCATATTGATAGCATCGCCGTGCTTTGATTTCAGTTGTAGGCTTTGGTGACCTGCTGGCTTTGTAAGCTCATTATATGTGGTTAAAATTTTCAGGTCTGAGCAAGGCAACTGGAATGGAGTTCGATCAGAATGTCAGACGAATTCTTTCGCTACACGGATCTTGGGGTTGTTACAATTGGTATCAGAGCAAGTGTAGTGAAAGGATTTGATTGATAGTTTGATAGAATGAATTCATTCTGCATACATAGTGATTGACGTGTGATTGATTGCATTGTGTGTTTGTTTGGATTTCGACGAATTTTGATTTGGATTTGGATCGATTTGTTTTGCATTGTTTGTTTTGCTCTGTACCGTTAGGGAAATGTCGGGACGACATTTTTCTAAGGTGGGGAGATTGTAATATCTCATTCCCTTACTGTTCCTCTCTGAATTGGATTTTCCTCCCAGAATCGGCCAGGACGAAGTTGAGATCGTCCAGGCCGATCAGTGCATTGAAAACAGCTGATTTCTGTTGTGTTTTCTGGAAGGATTTCTGTACAGATCGTCCGGGACGATGTTGAGATCGTCCAGGCCGATCTGTACTGTAGAAATTATCGGCCAGACAACAGCCCTGGGAACTGTCCAGGACGATCAGAATTGGTCTGATCGTCCCGGGACGATCTGGCGATCGGCCAGGCCGATCTGAGTAAGATATAAGGAAATGAGCTCGTTTTGAGGAGAGAGAAAATCATTTTATAAAAATCAGATATTTTGAGGAGAGAGAAAGAGAAAGGGAAAAAAGAGGAAAGCTGGTTTTCGGAGACCGCGGAGCGCTTTTCGTCCGACGCTGCTGTTGGAGAAAGTGTAGATCTCGTGGTAAGGACTCCGAACCCTGTTTCTGTTTTCAAAGATGTTGTGTTTTGACCGAGTTGGGATCTGTTTTGTGTTTTCGTAGTCGACTTTTCGACATGATT
Organism: Dendrobium huoshanense; assembly: GCA_016618105.1. Classification (NCBI taxonomy): domain Eukaryota; kingdom Viridiplantae; phylum Streptophyta; class Magnoliopsida; order Asparagales; family Orchidaceae; genus Dendrobium; species Dendrobium huoshanense. Next base: position 27,640,743 of record CM028348.1, read on the forward strand.
TTGATTTGACACAACTTTCACCGCACAACTTCTAGTATGTTATAGATATGATTATTGTACACGATTTGACTGTATTCTACGAAGATTTTATCGGTCGGAATTGATTCTACGTGATTTTAATTGAATAGAGAAATATCAGGACTTGAGTTGATTTGGATTCTTTAGATTGATAGGCTTATATTGACGTTGTGATCGTTCTACTGTAATTTGGAAGAATTTGGAATTTGTATCTTTTTGCAGGATTTTTGTGTACATTCGATAGACTGTCGTTACTCTGCCCGATTTTCGTACGATTTCTGTTTTGTCTTAAATTGATAGATTGAATTGATATGTGTATGACTATTGATATGATTGTCCTAGATCTCTCTATTATTGCTTATTGCATCGATTATTGCATTGATTGATTGATTCTGAAAGACAAGTGGAAACCTGGTTGAACGTTGGTTATAGAAACCAACGTATGGATATCTACAACAGCAATATTGATAACTACAACAGCACTATTGATAATAGCCAGTTTAACCTGGTTGAACGATTGATAACTACAACAGCACTATTGATACGATTGATAACTACAACAGCACTATTGATACGATTGATAACTACAACAGCACTATTGATAATAGCTAGTGTTTGTGCTTGTCTAGTAAGACCATTGTATGGATTTCCTGATATGCATCGATTTATTGATTTCTGATTGATTTATTGATATTGATTGGATTTATCGAATTGATTTACTATCGTACGGATTCATTGATTTCATTGATTGATCATTAAGCATTGATACTATTGATTATTGACATTGATATGGACATGGACGGCATAGATTCATAGACTCATTGATACTATTGATTCAACATTAATTTGACTTGCTACTGTTGATTTATCGTATTGCTATTTCGATTTAATTTATCGTATTGCTATTTCGATTTAATTTATCGTATTGCTTTTCTGATTGATGTTATCGACTTAATTGATTCATAGATACCGGCACCGATTGATATGGATTATACGTATTGATTCATAGATATTGACACTGATATTGATATAGATTGTATCGATTAATTAGATACCGACATCGACATTGATATGGATATGATATTGACATTTGGATACTATTGATACGACAGATCCTGATAGGTTATTGATATACTGATACATTGATTCGTCGTGCTGATTATTGATTAATTGATTGAATGGATTGTTGCTGTATGGATTTGATTTATCGTAGGAGAGAGTTCGTTATGGAGATGATTGTATTGATTTCTATTGACCTGATGATTTCATTGTATATATTTGTTTTCAATTGCTAGGTTGATTTATTGAGTTGATTCGATTGTTCGATGGATTTCCCTGCTGATAGATATAATTGACTGGAAAGTGCTTTATGGATTGGATAAATGATATAGATTCGACGAATTGACTAGACGATACGATTGATTGAACTGATAGTATTGATTGATAGACATTGCTACAATGATTGGATATTGACTAGGAGCACTCACTGATTTGATTGCTGAGGCGTATTGATTTATCGATGTTTTATCGCTGTATTGATTATTGACTATTGACTTCCGTACTGCATTGACTATTGATTTGATTTCCGCTGTGTAGACTTGATTTCATTGACGATGGATTTCTGAATTTCATAGACTCATTGACCATTGATTGACTTGATTTTTATTGACCCGCATATTGATAGCATCGCCGTGCTTTGATTTCAGTTGTAGGCTTTGGTGACCTGCTGGCTTTGTAAGCTCATTATATGTGGTTAAAATTTTCAGGTCTGAGCAAGGCAACTGGAATGGAGTTCGATCAGAATGTCAGACGAATTCTTTCGCTACACGGATCTTGGGGTTGTTACACCGGCGGTCAAGAGGGAAGAGGCGGGTTTGGCTTTGGGTGGAGGAGGCTAGGAGCTAGGCCGGCGGGTGGAATTGTGGAGGGGGGATTTTGTGGGGATCAAGGTGTATTTTGGTGGCAGAATGAAAGTGGAGGGAATTCGATGCAAGAAGAAAAAAAAAAGAAAAAAAAAAAGATAAGAAAACCGCGAACCTTGAAATCCACCAAGATTGACGGGTATTGCTTTTGCCCCACTTGGGCCTCTCCTCTCAAGAACTCACTAAGAGATCATCCAAAGAGAGAAAACTTAGAACTCACTAAGAGATCATCCAAAGAGAGAAAACTTAGAACTCACAAAGAGATCCATAAGCACAAGCTAAAATTTTCATATTAATCATCATTAGCCCTTCTCCAAGAAGAGGAGGGACTTAAATAGACAAATACAAGAAGAGAAAAAAATAAAAGACAACAATGCCCTCGGGGCTTACAAAGAACTAATCACTTAAGCAAGGACATAAATGGAAAAAAGACAGAAAATAAATAAATACATCACATATAATTGAAATAAAAAAGGCGTCATCATAGCCGTCGATCATCGGCCACGTCCCTGATGGAACATTAAGGATCTGATGTCCGCATCAGGAGTCATGCTTGTATTCTAGTTCAATTAGGTAAACATCAAAGTAGTAAACTATGATTCAAAAATTATCTTAAAAGGATAGTCTAAGATTCAAAGTGTATCATACCACAAGATAAATACTAAGGCTTCGTATGTGACTGCTTTTTACTGTTTCTTAAAATTTTTGCATTAAAAAGCTACTTTAAGAAGTGAAAAAAAAAAAATCCCAAATGAAGCTTAAATCACTATATCCAAGTAGAGGATATGTTTTACATGAAAAATTTGATGTGATGGTGATTAATAATTTTCCAAATTTCAATAAGAATGTGTGCGGCTAAAGGGTGATATATGTATGCAAATAACCTTATTAAAATTTTATGGATCCATTATCTCTGGTTAGTAAGCTCAACATCACTTAACTACAAAAATGGTCAACCTAGCCGAATTGTTAAACACTCTGCCGACAATCATAAATAATGTTATCTAAATGAGACATGTGATCTTAAATCAATGAAAAAAAAAATGTAAAGCTTATAATCATTATAAGTATAAGGAAAGGCTTATAAGAAGAGTAAAAAGAGAAATTTTGACTATGTGAGTTAAAACTTCAAAACTATACTTACAATAATATTTGGATTAGTGTTGTCACTACTTAAGCATGTGCTTAGGCAATAATTTAGAAGTGTTTAATTAAATCATGTTGTAAGGAAATACATAATAGAGTAAGAATACCCCATAAGGCCTACATGAATGAAAAGTTTTCTATCCTTAAGGAAAGGCATTTACTTATGTATAGTAGGAACAAGCTATGCCAAGATTTATAAATCGCCTATGATTTAGTGCTAATAAGTTCTACTTAAATATCTTTTTTAAAAAATATTAAGTAAAAATTGTTTTAATAATCTTAAAGCTAATGTATTTTTTATTTTAAAAATATTTTTTTACTTGATTTTAAAGTTGATTATTAATTAAAATTAAAAATACAAATTTTCATGTAAGTCTAGCATAAAACATAATTTCCTAACCAATCACAACACAATAAGAAACAAAAGTTTCACACTATAATTCAAACACTTAAAATAATGAAGGCCTTTTGATTAAGCTCTATTTAACTAGTAAAACATAAATTTTAATAGACAAATATCTTTATGCATGCACTCTTAAATGAAAATAAAAAATCCAAAATAATGTTAAGCCACTTTTTGCAAAGAGCATGAAAAGACAATTAATATTCAATTAAATTAAGCTTCAATATTTAACCACAAGAATTAACAAAGAAAAGTAGAGCAAATAACTAAAACTAATTTTATAAATGAGAGGGGGTATTTTATAAGTAGAGCACTCCCTCACTAAATTTTTCGCTTAAGTAAAAGACAAGTTTTTACCGAGAAAGAAAGGTCAGGCTTTATTGTGGAATCAATCAATTGAATGGTTTTGCATATATCATAAGCTTGCAAGCAATACACTAGTTCAATTAGATTTTAACGTGAATCTAAACTATCATATGAAAAGAATTAATTCTCTCAAAAGTTATAGACAAACCTACCACGAGATAAGTTTTCCATGTTGAAAAAAAAGTTATGAAAGAAATTGGTCCTTTTATGCTTTATTTTGATACCATATTCAATGGTGGTGAGATTGTATTTTCGTGAGATTGGTGGCTAAAAATATTTATGTATGTTTATTTTACTGAGCAATGATACAATGTAAAGTTCTTGATTTGAATGTGAGATCTTTAGATGGGTATGGAGGAAAATGCATGGATAGTTTAGATTGAGCTCATTTACCTAGGTTTAAAATATTTTTTTGAAAGTGTGTTCAAAATTATATAAAAGGAGGAAAATGGTGGAGGTGAACCTAATATAGAGAGTAGTTATAGGAGATGAATGGGGTTTAAGGGGGTTGAAGTGGTGTGAAAAATAAGCCTAAGTAGATGCATACCTCAACTTAGTCATGACCTTCAATAGAGTTTACTAAGGGGTTTTGAAGGCTTGAATGAGGGATGTTTGATCTTTGGAGATTTTTAGGAAATTTAGGAAGATGTGAGAATAAATTGGAGGGGTTGCATGCAATAACAAAATTATAAAGAGATACAATCCTATCTCACAAAATAATGGTCTAGTTAGGCCACCTAGAACAAACTAAAGATAATCAACTTATCCAATGTAAATCTTATCCCTTTACGTAGGCACAAGAATGATGGTTGGATTAATCTGATTTCAAATAAAAAGGTAGAAATTTTGGAGGGAAAAGGCGGGACCAGCCATTAAAGAATGGCTAATTTTCAACCTTATATTATTTAATGCATTTACCATTAAAAATTTGCATTACTTAATGGTGCACCATAGCTTTCCTCTTGGAAGATAAAAATATAATATTCTATAATTCAATTGTTTCTTAGGCTTTTGTTAGATTGTAAGAGGCAAGAGAACCAAGATTGCTTTCTTGTCCCAAATGAGGATAACTATATATGGAAAGGGATTTGAGTTCCGAAGATAACTACAAGTTAGGGATATGGATGCACATTCTATTTGGGTATGAAATTCAGTGGAAGCAAATGTTATGCTTCAATCTCATTAAACTAGATTGGAGGTGGAAATAAATGTTGGTGACATTAGAGATTACATCTTAATTATATTATGCATAAGAATCAATAATAAACGCAAGTACTTATTAAACGGATGTTAGGTCTTTTTCATTAATGTTTAGGTATCTAATACACCCTTCAAATATGTGGAGCTCAGGGAATTATAATTGGGTGTATTTTTCAATGGCTACAATTGATTGTAGCATTTTTTTAAAATAAAAGAAAATTTCTCAAATTATTTTTATTTTTTAGATTCCTCCACAATTTTTCTAGCAGCTGTTGGCATCCCTCAAATTATCATGTATTTAGAAGTGGTTTTATAACAATTTAAAGCATTATATATTTGAATTATGCTTATCATAAATATATAATTTAGTTTAATTTAATTTAATCAGAGATATTAAATTAAACCTTTGGCCTCCTACATTTATTAGTTGATGACAAGCATAGAAAATTTAAATTAGAATTCTCTTCAATTAAAATTTAATAAAATAAATTTAAAACTATTATTTTAATTTTTATAGCATATTTATTTTAAAAAATAAATATATAAATTTTATTATAATTAAAATTAATCAAAATATATTGATATAAATTTTTTTTTCTTAGGCTAAAGCGCATACCTTGACTCCTTCAAAATACGAAAGGCCAAATTGCCAGGGGCCCAGGGAGATATTGACGAGTGCGGCGGGCCCACCTTCTCTACTGCCTTCTCAACGAAACCCAGCTCATTGGTTGCTTTAAGAAAAAGGTATTTAGGGCCCACACAAGTGGACCGTTACGTCATTACCCAATTATATATACAGCAAAACAAGTTGGAAAAAGACCGTACCCGATAAATAGTTTTTAGATAATATTTATTAAATTAATTTTTACAATTGTGTAATATAAATTATTTTTTATTCGAATATTCGGACATATTTATTTTTAAATTGGACGATATTTGTTAGAGAAAAAATAATTTTGAAATTATTTAGGGTTTGTTTGTATTTTGTCAAATTGATTATGAAGCTGTAGTAAGAAAAATAGATATTTTTAAAATTAATATAAAAATTATAAATATGCCCCTTTCTAAAAAATCTAGTAGTTGTTTTTTTGAAGCTATGATATATTAACAATTTTAGCTGCAGCTTCTCATCCTAATTTTTTTTTTTTAAAACAACATGAAAATATGTCATAAAAATAATGAATAAGACATTAAATTAATTTTTTAATTTAAAATATAAAAAGATTTATGGTTGATATAGAAATATAATATTAAATCACTATCATCTAGCATCACTCCATGTCATGAGAGATTTTTTCTCATACAAAAGTATATACTATTGGAGTTATAAATGTTTACATAAAATAAATGATACTCAGACTTTATTTGGGACAGTTTTTTAACTACTTTATAAAACTATTTTTTAGTACAAAATTTTTAATTCAAGAAATTTTTATGCTAAAAAACTGTTTTAAAAAACATCAAATAAATTGTCTGAAATGAAACCTTAACATATGATCGAGCAAGTATAATGAACTACAATGTAATTATAAAAGAAATATAATAACTATGAAAAAAACATCAAATTATCTACTGAGTCTATGTCAATAGTCATACAGAGATCAAATTATCTACTAAGCTTAAAAAGAAATAAATGAAGAATTACTCTTCATATACAATTAGAGATATAAGCAACAATATCATTTTATTTAGCTAAGAGAAAATACAATTACCTACAACAAAGATGAGGGCTAGATTCTTTTTCTCGAGGAAGCTTAAGAACTCTATTTATAAGCACTTGAATAACTTCTTCTATTTTTTTTCTCAAATGGCACTCTTCTTTTCTATGTTCCTCTTCATTTTCTCTCTTCAATGCTTGTTGTGGATGATCTCCATGTGAGTATATATATATATATATATATATATATATATATATATATATATATATATATATATATATATATATATATATATATATATATATATATATATATATATATATATATATATATATATATATATATGAAGAGCCCTTCAATATTAATGATCAACTATCATTAAAAATTTTTGGAGCATCTATTATAGACTTTTATGGTAGTTTTTATTAAGGATTTTTGCTATCATCACTTTGGACTTTATGGTAGCCTCAAAATAAGACCTCGTGGTAGCTACTAATCTAAAAAAAGAGAAAGTATTTATAAGAGAAAATAAATATAATAATAATAATAATAATAATAATAATAATAATGCATGGTCTTCATTTTGTCAATCCTAAAAATAAACTCATTCAAATGTGAATTAATAGGCATATATTGTCATATACAAAGTAAATAGAGTCTATGCTTATGATATGAGTTTGTTGGAGAGGCTTTTAGTCAGGTACGAAGATTCTAACTTGAGTTATGAACTTTTTATAGTTGTCTCATCTAATACATTTATTAGGGTCATATATGTCAAACACAACTGAATTATTGAGACAATTCTAATCCATCTTTATCTAATCTTCTTCACTCATTAGTTTAAGCATTTTTTTATATCTTATGAGTGATTTTACAAATTCATGTTGGAAGAATACAACCTACATCTTTGTTTTCTAAATGCTAAAACTCTTTGGGTTATCAAACTTCTCAATCTTAAACATCATGGCTATCAATTATTAGGAAATAGAGTGCCCTTTAGGTAAGGATAAGTAAGAGGAATCATAAAATAACTCTATAGAGAGATCAAGAACTTTTAAAAAAGACCAAAATTTATATGGTTCAACTTAGGGGTGGAACCATGAAGAGCTCATGGTGGACAATTGCCCACTCTAAAGTCTTTTTTTTTTTTTTCTCTTAAAAGAATAAGCAAATTAACTATTTTTCCCACCTTTAATAAATACAATTGCCCAATTTCTAAGAAAATTTTTTCTTTTTCTATTTCATATATAAAAGAATGCATTTTACAATCCTATTTTGCCCACCCTCAAAAGAAAGGATGGTTCTGCCCCCAGTTCAACTTTGCTAAGTTGACACCTATAATTGCATAGAGATTAAAAAAAATTATCATGCTTCAAAAGAAATATAAAAAGAATTACACTTCATATGAAATTAGATGTATTGATAAAAATACCATCATGTATGACTGAAAGGAAATGCTAACACCTACTATAAAGGTGACTTATTTTTTTTCAATAAAGAACTTCACTTGTAAGCCTTTAAATGAATTCTTTTTTTTTTTTTTTTTTTTAATTTCTCAGAACTCTCCTATCTCTTCTTCATTTTCGCCTCTCTTCGTCACATCTTTTTATGATAAGAGTTCAGTTATATTATTTCATATAAGAGTTCACTTTCCAATATTAAATACTAACTATAATTGAAGAATTATATAACATTCATTATAAACTTTTTTGGTATTCTATCTAAGATTTTATGGTAACATTCATTTAAGATCTTATAATAGCCTCCAATTAAAATTTTTGGTAGCCAACAGTCTTGAAAAGTTTCACAATTAACAATCTTCCACTTGGAGATTGAATTTCCAATGTTCTAGCTTAATGATCATATTTGAATGCCTCTTTGTATGAAAACTTGATGTCATTTGTCATAAAGGTTAACTAAGTCACATAAATACTTTAGCTCATTAGTAGCAAATTTGTCAAATATGTCTCATTATTGTGTTGTTCTTTTGCTTAAATTTTTTGCTTGTCGTGAAAATCCTATTGATCTTTTGAAAGCTCCCAATTAACAAAAAATTTATTTTGCAATACTCTTCTATAACCATCAATAATAAATTTCTCTTAAAAATAAAATAAATTTTCTTTATGTGTTTTTCCTTATTATAATAAAAGTAATTTTCTTTTTGAATTTATTCTTATATTTACTCTTGCCATAATCAGAAGAGAACTCTAGCTCATAAGATTTCTTGTCTAACATGTGATAAACATTCAACTAGTTTATTGCTTTTCTCGAGCTTAAAAATCTCATTTTTTAAATCATATATATATATATATATATATATATATATATATATATATATATATATATATATATATATATATGTTGTATCATGGACATCAAACATAATATCTCGAATATGCTTGCATGAGAGATGTAAAGAAACCAAATTCACAATAAAGCTATTTATGCTTTGTCAAAAATCACTGCAAAGTTTTTTAAATATAAAAAAATGGAAGGAAACTCATTCAAATATGATTTGAAAGGCATACCTTCTTGCATGCAAAGTAAATGAAGTCTCTAAATTTGTTGGAGAGTATATTGAATTGATAAGAAACAATTATATTTTCTCCTCTAAAACCTCTGTGAAGGCTCCACCCATCAAATACAGCTGAATTGTTGAGAGAACATCCATGTACATCTTTGTCTTAGCTTTTTTGCTCATGATTTCAGGCATTTTGTTTGGTCGTATTAGTGTTTTTATAAATCCATATTTGATAAGTACAACATATATCTTAGTTCTTCAAAGGCTAAAATTCATTGAACCATTTAATCTCAATCTTAACCTTCATGCATGGGCGTCATATTTTTTATAAACTCACTCTAATACTAATTGTTAGGAAAGAGTGCCCTTCATATAAAGGAAAATATGATGAAACACAAAGTAATTATATATAAAAGAAATATAAAAAATCATAAAAACAAAGGAATACAAACAGTTATATGATTCAACTTATATAAGCCTAAATTTATGATTGCACAAATATCAAATAATTTACTATGTTTCAAAAGAGATATATTTATAATTGCACTTCATTATGAAATTAGAGATATGAACAAATATACCACTCTATTTGCTTGAAAATATAGTGAACTGCTATAAAGATAAGGACTAGACTTCTCTCTTGAAGCGAAAGCATTTTACTTGCAAGCACCCAAAGGAATTCTTCCTTTGGTTCTAAGATGACTCCCATCTACCCCCGTTTCCTTTTTCTCTTCCTTATGTCTTTGTTGCTTCTTCTAGAAGATGCTCTTCAAATATGGATTTCATAGGTATATTTTGTGAAAAGTTCACCATCTAATATTAGTAATCAACTATCATTGAAGACTTTTGTAATTTTCATAATAAATTTATACGATAATCTTCATTTAAGATTTTATGGTAGCATCATTTTAAAACTTTATGACAGCCTCCAATAAGATTTTGTGGTAGAAACCAATCTAGAAAAATCAAAATTAAATTAACAGATAAGGCCAAATTAAAATTATTAATGTAAGATTCTTGAGGGGGATTTTCTAATAATAGGAATCCGCTAGTTCAAATTATTATAAAGATGATTCACGTTCAAATAGTTGAAGGACTTTCATACATAATGTCTCTTCAATACTTGAAGCAAAGAAAGGCCATGTTGAAAATTTATGTAATCCTCACACTTAATAGTAATAAACATAAATGAAATGTGTGGCAATAGGTCCAAATATTGAATTTCCCTAGAGAGGAGAGAGCCTTTTGATTGATCTCACCAATCAATACAAATCTAGTTCAAAATTAGCCAATAAGTGAGAAAATATCATTCATAATAGTCTCCAAAATTATGATAAACTCACCATTGAGTTCAAACCGTCCAAAGCATATTCAACCCTTCACTACCTGAAAATACTACTTGCCTCAACTTCGCTACCTGAAAATATTGCCATTCATTATCCGAGTACACAATCAGCCATTTTGTCTCACACATTTGTTACATTTAAAATGACGTGACTCATGCATGAAGATAAATCTTGAAGCTCTCAATACATTTCCCTTTTTATTAGTATCCAAGATATCATTTTACATTGAAATCCGAAAAATTAAAAGGCTCCGTTTGGGACAGTTTTTGTATTGTTTTATAAAGTAGATTTTTGTATAATTTTTTTTAATTATATTAAAAATCTACTTTAAAAATAATAAGAATACTATCTTAAATGAAACCTAAATAGTGAACATGCTTATAGTCTAATCGAGCGGCTCGACGAGACGAATCCAACAAGTTCAAAGATCAACAAATTTTGATATCATTAAAATAGTGAAAAGGTCCATTGAATGGTGCTTGATCATAAGAATCAAGATCGGACGTCCATCAGAACCACTCCCATTTGACCCTTGATCTTCTACTTATTTATAAGTCATGCCAAACAAAAAATTCTATAAATAAAACCACATTTCCTCGAGAGGGGGGGGGGGGGGGGGGAGGAAAATTCAAGAGAGAAGAAGGAAGAAAGCTCCAGCCGTCTAGCTCGGACCTCGACCACCATTGGAGTTCTGACGCACCACCACCAGACCATCCAAGAACATCGAAGTGCCACCCAAAGCTAGAGTGGCCCCTAACGCTAACGTGCCATTACCGAACCACCGTCTGACACCAGAGTGTTGTCGGACCACCACCTGATCAGGCCCAGACTTCTTCTGGACCACCTCCTGATGCCCGAAGTTTTGTCTGAGAACCGCCCTACTAATATGGTCTTTCTGACCCCGATATTTTGTCGACTATGGTCCTTCTGACCTCCCTTGCCAGACAACAATCTTTCTAACACAAGTCTCCTGCCGACTATGATTCTTCCGACCTCCGTCGCTTACTACGGTGACTTCCCTCGCCAACTATGGTCCTTCTGACCCCGGTCTTCTGCCGACTATGATCCATCTGACCTCTCTCGCTAGATAACAGTCTTTATGACCCTTATCTTCTACCAACTACGATCCTTTAACCTTTTGTTGCCTACTACGATTTTTTCGACCTCTGTCCAATCGACTATGGTCCTGTCAACCAAACAAATATGTCTATGTTGATTATTGTAACTTTCACTATGTAATGCACTCTATATAATGTACATTTGTGACATCAAGCCAAGGCCTTTTCCCAAGGAAGGGCCTCATTTGTAATCAACTACAATTACTAGTGGATTCTTTCAAACTGGGCCAGACCTCGTGATTTCCCCCTTTTTCAGGGGTTTTCACGTAAAAACTATGGTGTCTCTTATCAATGCACCCTCTCTCTTTCATCTGCTTGTGTGATGGATTTTGTACAATGCTAAGACATTAAACTATATACTTCGCTATTGTCGTTAATATTTCAGAACAGAACAACCATAAAAGCTTTTTTAATATATATAATTTTTTGTTTATTTATCTGTTAGGTGTGTGTTACGAAACTATAAGCTATGAAAAAAAACTACTCTTAAATTATTCTCAAATTATATTGATTCCTAAAATCATGTTAGGCATCATGAAATCAAAGAAAATAGATTATATGTAGTGGTGTAAACGAGCCAAATTGAGTTGAATATTTGCTTAATCGAGCTATGCCTATTTAATTCTAACTTTTTATAATTATTTATTATTATTATTATTATTATTATTAATTTTGACTTAGTTAGAGTTAGTTTACTAAACTCGAATTCAGTTTCTTAAAAATAATTTTAATTTCAAACTCGACTCAATTACTCAAGTTAGTTTAGTAAGCACAAGCTTGTCTCAATTGTTCAGCTCAACTTCTTAATTTTAAATTCAAAAGTTTAACTATTTTAATTTTTTTTTTTACTCTAATATACAAATAAAATAATAGGAACATGTAGAAAACCTAATGCTGTTTGTTTGTGCTAAGAATAGAGATATATATGACATCTTTAAAAAAATTAAATAATAATAATAATAATAATAATAATAATAATAATAATAATAATAATAATAATAATAATATAATAATAATAATATTAATATTATAATAATAATAATAATAATAATAATAATAATAATAATAATAATAAATAGAGATATACATGATATCTTGATGAATTTTGATATTCTGATATATATATATATATATATATGCAAACACAAATATAACCAAATTGATCCAATCAAAAAATTGCAAAAAAACAAAAAAAAAAAAACAAAATTGCAAAAAAAAAAAAAAAGGCTCGATTGTGAATGACTAATTCTATTTTAATGAATATATATATATATATATATATATATATATATATATATATATATATATATATATATATATATATATATATATATATATATATATATATATATATATATATATATATATATCTGTATTTGACATCCTCAGAGCATTAATTGATATTCAAGGAATGGATCAGCCCTTCACGACTATGCCAAAATATCTTTGAAAAGGGGCCATCGCTTTTTTTCGAAGGCGTAATGGGCGCGGAGATGTCGACGGGTGGTGGCCGACCACCTTCGCCTTTACTACCTTCACAGCAAAGCACAGCTCATTCGTCGCTTTAAAGAATCTTAGTTAGGGCCCGCAAGTTGCAAATTGTAATCAAATCATTAATTCATTACTCAACTAATATGAGGAGTGACGGTATTATAATAAATTAATAGCCTGTTTGGGATGGCTAAAAATGATTATAACATTATTATGGGAGCATTAATTATTTGAAAGCTGTAACAAAAATCACCTTCCTAGTATAAAATTTTTTTACGCAACTCATCTAGATGTGTGTGTTTTTTTTTTTGGGACATTTAGGCCATTTAAGGCAAACTCACACTCGCAACGCATACATAAAGACTCAAACCCAAGACCTCTTAGTTGGAAGCATAAGCTCTCAACTAACATGCCATCTAGATGTGTTCGTTAGGAGTTTTGACTCCCAACCTGCTAATGAGGCTGCTACGACAAATTGGCCCAACAAAGATAAAGAAAAACTTAGTTCAGGATATTAGAGAAAACTTTATATAGAGTTTCAAAAATTTTCCATTTCAAAACTTTCAATTTAACAGATTTCTAATTCTTGGTTAGCTCCGACTGGTGTGACTGGCAACATTATTTCTGTCATTAGGAAGAAAACTTGCTCTTGGAAAAATGTGGAGGCGCTCAAGCTTAAATTCCCTTACCTATTTTGAACAGTTTTTATTACTGGTGGTTACTGAGGTTTTATATGTAGAGGAATTTGACTTCTGCCAGTTTTATTTGTTTGGTGGTTGCATCCAAAAATCTGTCTCTAACCCTGGATTGATTAAGCACTGCCTTACATTGCCGCTGGAGGAATTTCTGGAGGAATGTTTGGGTTTCTGTATTGCTATTGATGCCTCGGTTCATTATTCTGATTGGTCTTTATGGCTATCAGAAAAGTTGATTCGGTCCCTGAGAGTATTTTTATGGACAATGATGATAGCTGCTAGACCATTGTCCTCTTGGAGGGTCGTTATTCGGCAACCAGGGGAATTTTTGCGCACTTACAGTGAATTCAATGGGTATTTCGTCTGGGTCGGCAGCCTGAGTCCTAGATGCTGTGCATCTAATACCAAATTTTGGTTCTTCATAGTTTTTTATTTAAATTGGGGGGTATAGTTGTGGTTTCTTTTGGCCCATATAAGTTTTGTTTTTCTTATCATGGGCTGCTTTTTACTTTTCTTATTTACTTGTAATGTTATTTTTTCTCAGTAATTGAAGGGCTTATGCCCCAAAATTTCCCAAAAAAAAAAAAAGAGTCAGAGGAGATACCCATTTTCCAGTAAAGCACCTTTTGTTTCTTTCCATTCAGAGAAAATAAACCAGAGCAGTGATAACAAAAAGAATAAAGTTTTTCTCCTTTCTAGTAAAACTATGAGTTAGATCAAAATAATCCATTAACAGTATTAAATCGGGTCTCGAAAGAAATTTGTCCATATGAGAAAGAAGCTTCGAAATAACATAAAAGGAATAATCACACTCAAAGAATAAGTGATTATGGTTATCCATCTCATTATGACAGAAAAAGCAATGAGAATTAATGTCAATGTTCTTTTTTAATAACAAATCTGCCGTTTTTAACTTTTCCAAAATAGCCATCCAAGTATAAACCGAGAATATAATAGCATGGCCTTTGAACCAAATAAATCTATACCAAGAAGTTTCAGCAAGGTTCTCATAGTAGCTAGCCAAGAATAAACGATGGGTCGGATTTAGTAAGCCATCCCAGAGCACAATCGGTTGCTTACCAATAGGAATATTCGAAATTTCATTTAGCACAATACTAGCAAGTCATAAATTTAATTAATTGTATATGTAATTTATGTGTGAATTTGTTTTAATTGACATAAATGTTAAAAAAATATAAAATCTTCTTGAAAGTAGAAAGAAATTAATAGTCAAATAAAATTAAGATTGAGATCTGAAAAAAAAAAATTATAAAATTATTTTAAAAATATCCTAAATTTTATTATATAAAAATTTAGTTGGTATTGTATTTGTTGTATACAAACAAAACATCAATAATTTGTTAGAAATTATAGCAGTTATGCATTTGAATTTTTTTTTTAAACTATTTTGGCTGCTTATTATTTTATTTTTTAAAGATTTTTTTTTTATAGATTATAAAATAAATAGAAGTTAAAGGAAATATTTCATTATGAAATGGAGAAATTATTACGTGTGGAGTCCGGACATAGAGTTATGTTTGAATATGTGAGAGTGTACACTTACATTTACATGTTCGGATATTAAATTACGTCCGATCTCTGCACGTAATAATCTCTCTAAGAAATGAAAGGCTAGTAGGGGCACATGTCTTTATAATCTGGCTATAGATCAGCCATGCTATTAGTTCATCACCCGAATTGTGTACTCTGCTGCTTATTAAAGGTGATGTCTAGTGGGGTAATATATATTCAATTTACAATTTAATATTTAATTTTTATCCTTTATTTTTTTTTTTTTTACTTTCTTATAAAAATAATTGATACATCATCATAAAATTCATTGAATTAAATAGTAATATTGACATAAATATTTAAATTAAAATTTTTGACAGCATATATCGAATTTCATTATTGCCCGATTATAATCTTCCAATAGCTATTGTCTTCTATTAAATAAAATTGAAGCCCATCAATACAAATAAAGCCAATGCATGTCATCAAAATCAACGTTGACGCTCATCATCACAAACAACATCGATGTTCTCATGCTAGCAAGGCCAATGTATGTTGTTTCCACCAACATAAACTTGTCATTGCCAACATGATCTATGCACATCATCAACACCAAAATCGACATCGACACCAACAAGGTCATTATTTGTCCTCGCTAATAAGGTTAATGAACCAATAAATTTGATGCACGTTGTCGATGGTAATGTTGATGTATGTTGATTTCATTGTTCAACATCACCAATATGTCAATGTCTATCGTTGCTAACAAGACTCACGCATGCTATTAATGCTCTTTGTCACCAATAATAAGAATGATGTATGTCATTAACATTAATGTCAATGTACCATTGCTAAAAAGGTTGGTGCACTCCATCAATATCAGCTTTTATGCAAGCCATTGTCAATGACTTCGATGCTTACCATCATCAACAAGGCTAATGCATATTGTTGACATCAACATCAACATACATCATTGCTAATAAGACCACTAACCATCGTAACCAATAATGTTACGATTCATCGTTGCTAATAAAACTTGTGTATGCCTTCCATACAAATGTTGAAACATGCGATCACCAAGAAATTTGATGCTCATTGTACCAACAATATGGACACCCACTATCATCGATAATATTGATGTATACTATCGATATCAATATTCTCAACTGTCATCATCAATAAGATCGATGCATGTAATCAACACCAACATCGATACATACAATCACCAAGAAGGTCAATGCCTAATGTTGAGATCAACCCTAATATTTGTCATCACTAAAAAAAAAAAAGGCATGCTATTGATACAAATATCAATGCATGTCATCACTAATAATCTAGTCATCCAGCAGTTACATCAAACTTGATGATCATTATCACTAAAAGGGTCATCATCCACCATCATCAAAGTCATTGCTTGACATGACACTAAAGCCGACTTCCAACGTATCGATACTTTCTCCAATTGAAAAGAATGGTATCATTTGTAACATACAATTTATAATAGTGGAATCATTTCAATTAGGAAAGATCCCATATAATTTTTTGTTTCTCTTCTCTTATTTTCACATAAAACAGCTGTATCTCTACAAGTTGCTATTAATTTTTCGTATATGTGTATGCAAAGTTTTTTGGATAATACCACTATAGTAAAGTCTCTATAATATTCTACTATGCAACAGTAATTATTAGGATCGTGAAAATATCTAAATGAATTAGCTTAGATTTTGATGCAATCTATGGATATTGAAGCAATTCATAATTATCAAATTAACCCACCATCTTTCCTAAAAATTAAATCAATAAATAAGATCAAATTTGAACAAAAATACTACCAAAAGGTTTGGGTTATCACAATGATTCCACTGTCAACAAAAATAAAACTGGAAAAGTGATGAAACAACTAATTAACCATATTAAATATAATATGAAGATTAACTATTTATGAATGTGTGTTTGATTATTACCTAACCATCTTATTTTATCTATAATGTCATAAGCCTTCTTTTGATCATGCTGATCTAATAGTTTGGGTATTAAATTTAGGCTTCGTTTGAGACGGTTTTCTTAATGCTTTTTAAAGCGGTTTTTTTAGTATATAAATTAATTTTTTTTACTAAAAGCTGTTTAAGAAACAGTAAGAAAGATGTCTCAAAAGAAGTCTTAGGTTTTGTCTGGGACAACTTTTTCAATGCTTCTTAAAGCTGCTGCTTTCTAATACAAAATTAAATGTTTGTTCTAGAAAGTTGCTTTTATAAGTAGTACAAAAGCCGTCCCAAACGAAGCCTTAATGTGATTGTTTTTTTTTTTTTTTCACTAAGCTTTTGTTTGGGCAGCTTTCTTACTGCTGTTATAGCAGCTTTTTAGTACAAAAATTTTCTGTTTTAAAAAGCAGTAATAAAGCCTTCTCAAATGAAGCTTAAGTTATCTTATGGTGTTACATCTGTAAGATAAAAATTTTGTTTGGGACAGCTTTTTTACTGCTTTTAAGTTAAAAAAAAAATTGATAAAAAAGTTTTAAAAAATAATAAGAAAACTATCCTAAACTAAGACAAAATCAATCCATTGAGAATCCACCCGCAGCTTATTTCAGTTAAGATAGGATTTGTGCATCAACGTAATATCTTGAAAGCTCCATTTCAGTGGAAGAAAGAAAAGAAAATTAAATAAAATATAAATAAATTACAAATCCATTATGAATTAATAACAATCAATTTGATTGTCCACCCTCAGCCAGCGAGAGCACAACGATATTTTAATGAAGGTTTAGGTCCACTAAGTTGCGTAGGTAAATTGATTATTAATGGAAGTGACGGTTTTGTGTTTATTTAAGGTGGTGTTTGGTTTGATGTAAAATATATGTAAAGTATTTTAAATAGAGGGGTTTTGAGAATATTAGTACATAATTTAAGGTAAAAAAGTGTAAAATTTTGATGTATTTGAAATGCACTTTCTAGTGTAAATATGATGTTTTTGGGAATTCTTTGATTTGAGCGATTTTCAAATACACCTCATTGTACCACCACCGTCTACAAAGCCGACTGCAGCCACCCTTCCACTGGCTATGATGCACCGACACTTCTCCTCAAAGAGGCGTGTAGTGTCCGACACCGTATCTAACACGACACTCGCCCGACACTTCTCCGACATGTGTCGGACATGCCAAAAACGTGTCCGATTAAAAAATATTAAATACAAATTGGACACCCATGTCCGACAAGCATATCTTAAATATTTTATGAATTTTTTTAAATAAAATTTCTTGTATTTGACGGGATTTAAACTAATTTTTTTATTTCAAATCCACAACACCAAATCAACGTCCGCACTTAATACACAATCATCGAATATTCTCATTTTCATTTCTTTTTGGCAATGAAGGTATTTTCATCTCCTCTCTCGCTGACTGATAAACGACATCGACGTCTGACCCTCGACATCCTAATATTAATCATTTTAAGCATAAATTCTACTTAAATGACTTATTATTTTCAAATTATTTTTAAAATTATACTTATTTAATTTTTATACACTATTTTTTAAATATAAAAATTATAATACCGTGTCCAACCCGTGTCCGTGTCCTATATTTTCAATAACTGACGTGTCCCGTGTCCATGTCGTGTCATATCCGTCTCGCCGTGTCCATGTCTGTGCATCATAGGCCACTGGTCATCATCGTCATTGCCAGCCACCGACAACTACCATTTTTGGACTTTATAATACATTTATTTTATTTCAAGCCAAATAAAAAAAATAATGATTCATATTTATTTTACACTAATGCAAATAACTACTAAGTATTTAAAACACACCACATTCTTTTTTATTTGTATTTTTAGTTATTTTATTTTCTTAAGTAAATCAAATTATTTGGGAAAATATTAAAATTAAATTTAGGTGTTTTTATTTTTTTAGTTTAATGAAAATTATTTTAGCCATCAAGTGCCACTGCAAACTAGGGGTGCAAACGAGTCAAGCCGACTCACGAGTCGGCTCGAACTCGACTAGGTAACTGGCTCG
Organism: Dendrobium huoshanense; assembly: GCA_016618105.1. Lineage (NCBI taxonomy): Eukaryota > Viridiplantae > Streptophyta > Magnoliopsida > Asparagales > Orchidaceae > Dendrobium > Dendrobium huoshanense. The sequence continues at coordinate 27,660,159 of CM028348.1, forward strand.
ACGAGTCGAGCTTATCGAGCTCGTTAGTCAAGCTCGAACACCATTTCGAGCTCGATGGCTTATCGATCTTGAGCTTGACTAGACCATTGACTCAGCTCGTTGGCTCGTCGATTAGCTCGTGTGTGTGACTGTGCAGGAAAAAAATTGGGTAGCTGCGAGCCGGATGATGAATGAAGGTCGGACGGACAACGGCGATGAGCTCGAGACTCGACGTATGAATGACGGAGCTTGGGACTCGACGCTGAGGTCGCGTCTCGAGTTTGGATCTCGATAGCGGAGTCGAGGCTCGAGTTCGCAGTTGTGGGTCTCCGAAAGGATTCCGCTCGTGTGGTTCGAATGCAAAGAGCACGATCACACTGTCCTGTAGGATAAAATGGTCATAGACCTTTGCAATCGACACAAGCAGGCCGATGGAAGAGCAGATGGAGTTATAAATACGATTAGCCATGGAGGATGGCGGCTTTCACCTACCAACCTCGATGGATAATAATATCTATAACCCAAAAGTTCACGAGATTTCCCCTATTCGATACATCAGCATCGAATAGGGTTTATTTGATTGTGGGGATCGATTTCCTACGGGCGCAAGCCCCCGTAGTTAATTACATCCTAGACCTCGGTCTAAGAAAACTCTCGATTAAGGATGTTAGATTATCTTCTCAATTGGGTTTAGTGCAAAGGTGAATTCTAGGCTTTCCTAATCAAAGGGGAATGTTCCAATTTGGTTCGATCAACACACGGGGTTCAGTCAACATTCGGCCGGCTAGGAGAAGTGGAAACTAGAGAAAAAGAAGAGAGGCAACACATCTCAAGCAAGCACGAGAGAAAGAAGGAAGTGGCGTCATCTGTGTGACGCAGATGGGTAGGATTTATAGCCTCTGGAAAAGTAGAGGACTAACCCACCAATAAGGTGTGTAGGGGTACACTCGTATCCCTCACCTTTAGATCATAAATCTATAAGAGATGTAGTGTTGTACACACAACACTAGCATCTACGACCTAACTAATGCAGTCCTGGACTTATTCCTTGTCTGACAAAGGAAGCCAGCTAAAACCACATAATCGTGTAAAATCCATGCTATTCAGTCTGTATGAAAGATGGGAGGGTAGTTTATGTCACGACCCGACCCGACGGGGACGGATCCCGCCCGAGCCGGATCGCGACGAGCGCGCTTACTAAACTTGCTTATCCAGGATCTGGCTTTGGATTAGGTTACTGAACTGATCTTCCAAATTCTTAACTCAACAGAAACACACAGAACAACAGAGCTACTAAAAACATCAAATGCAGCGGAACAAAACATCTATCTTTTCATTTCCTCAAAATAATCATCTACAGAACAGTACATGGCTTTCAACAGAAAGAAAGACAGAACGGAAAAGCCATGACTGTACAAAAATCAAAAATACAAAAGTACCTAATCGGATCAAACTCTGAAACTAATCCTGGACCTCCTTGCCCTTCCCAGAACCTGAAAACCACCAGAAAGCAAGGGTGAGCTCAACAGCTCAGCAAAGCAACAAACCACCAATCTGAATTCTCAGAAACCAAAACCAAACTCATCAGACAGAAATCAGATCAGAAATCGGAACAGAATCGGAAATCAGAACTTATACGGACAGATATCAAATCAGAATCAGAATCGTACAGATCAGATCACAGAACAGAATAAACTCAGCACATATCAGAATCATACAGAAATCAGAATCAGATAATAGCGGATATCAGATATTTAATTCATAGCTAAATGTGCCCCCGGCACCAGGATAATAGCTGAGTAATTAATAGCTAAACTAAACTGAACAGAATCACTACGGATTCTAACCCTTATGTCTCCCTTGTGCTCACGGCACCAAAAATTCGCTGAATAATTAATAGCTAAGCTAAATGTGCTCACGGCACCTGAATAATAGAATTCACGGATCCGGAATATAACTGATATTTCTCCAACTTGAGCTCATCTAAAATTTCCTGTTTCACTAACTGAATCTCATAGGATCCAGGCCCCTTATAGCTCCCTTTTTATAGCTTATACACATAGCGTTCCAATTCAGAAGAAATTCGGACATTTCAGAAATTACCCAAAAATCGGGCAGCACAACGGCAGTATACAGAATTTACACAAAATTCCTGCAAAGAAAATTTACCGAATTCGCACAGAACATAGATAATCACATTCCAGAACATTTATTCTACTGCACAGATAATTTCCAATTTCACAGAAAAATCCGGTCGACTAAAAACACAGTCGAATCAAAAATACCCGGACGAAAATCTTCAAAATATAATCAAAACGTGCACACCCGGCACGGCAACGATATACGGAAAGTTACGCGGTAAAAACTGAACCAATCAAAAGATACGGACGAAAAACCGTAACGAAAACGAAATCCGGACATAAAAATACTGCCAACCGCGACGGAACTGAAAATTGAGAAAGACGGAATGTGCCTTACTTCGAGCACAGCAAAATCCTCAACAGTCACTTCGCTCGAAAACGGCTCCGCGTCTTCCCGAAATCAACTTTTCCAATTTTCTCTTTTTCTCTCTCCTCAGAGCTGAAAAATCAGATATTTTTATAAAAATCTTTTCTCTCTCTTCAAATGAGCTGATTTGCCTTAAATCTTCTTCAGATCGGCCTGGCCGATCGTCCAGATCGGCCTGGACGATCAGACCAAAATCCCATCGTCCAGGGACGATTTTTCAGGACGATGTTTACTATTCATAGGCGATAAAAACCTCTACTCACTGACTTGTGCCATCCACTGATCGTCCCGGGACGATACCTCGATCGGCCTGGACGATCCCTACAGGAAAACACTTAGAGCAATTCTGGCAAAATCTGGAACTGAAAATACACTGATCGTCCCAGGACGATCCCAGATCGTCCTGGACGATACTGGAGCAGTTTGAAATATTACAATCTCCCCAACTCAGAAAAATGTCGTCCTCGACATTATCCAATCCAAACTCAGTCAAAACAAGTACGGGTACGACCGTCTCATATCAGACTCCTTTTCCCAAGTTGCTTCCCGTGCAGTTCGGTGCTTCCACTGGACTTTAACCATCGGGATCTCTTTATTTCTTAACTTGCGGACGTCGTACGCCAAAATCAATTCTTGCTCTTCCTTATACGCCAGATTCTCCTGAATCTCAACCTCGTCAGCTGATACCTTCTTCCCAGAGTCGGATACCCACTTCCTCAGAGTGGATACGTGAAACACATTATGCACATCAGGCATAGAATCAGAAAGCAATAGGCGATAAGCAGCTTTTCCAATTCTTTCCAAAATCTCAAATGGTCCAACATACCTTGGACTAAGCTTGCTTACCTGACCAAATCTGCTCACACCTTTCATCGGGCTGACTTTGACATACACAAAGTCACCGACTTGAAACTCAACAAATCTGTGCTTCTGATTGTAATACTTCTGCTGTCGATCTTGAGCGGCTTTCAATCTTTCTCTTATCAAATGAATCTTCTGAGCAGTTTCATCAGCAAAAGTGGCACCCAGAGCCTGTCTATCTCCGACCTCCGTCAGAGTCAAAGGAGTACGGCACTTCCTGCCATACAGAGCCTCGTACGGTGCCATACCGATACTGGACTGAAAACTGTTGTTATAGGCAAACTCAATCAGCGGAATATGATCTTCCCAGCTTCCGCTAAAGTCCAGAACACAAAGTCTCAACAGATCTTCCAATACCTGAATAGTCCTCTCAGACTGTCCGTCGGTCTGAGGATGAAAGGCTGTACTGAAATGCAATTTCGTACCCAAGCCTTGCTGAATGCCCTTCCAAAGTCTGGAAGTAAAGCGTCCATCTCGATCAGATACAATCACGCGAGGCACACCGTGCAATCTGACTATCTCTTTCACATATATCTGTGCCAAGCGTTCAACTGAATCCGTCTGTCTGATCGGAAGAAAATGGGCTGACTTCGTCAATCGATCCACAACTACCCAAATGACATCATGTCCTTGTCGTGAACGAGGAAAACCCATCGCAAAATCCATCGTTACCTCCTCCCATTTCCACTCAGGGATAGGCAACGACTGCAACAGTCCACCTGGTCGCTGATGCTCTGCCTTCACCAACTGACAGGCTTTGCATCTCGACACAAACTCCGCCACATCCTTCTTCATCCCAGGCCACCAGAACAAAAGCTTCATATCAGCGTACATCTTACCACTGCCTGGATGAACAGTGTAGCCTGAATGATGAGATTCATACAGAATCTCCCGCCTCAAATCTCCAGACACAGGTACCCACAACCTGTTCTTACAAAAAATAGCACCAGAATCAGAAATTCGAAGTTCAGGAGTCTTACCAGATCCAATCTGAGCTATCAACTTCGAATAATCAGAATCTGACTTCTGGGCTTCTTGAATCCTTGCTTCCAAAGAAGACTGAATACTCATCTGAGCCAACTCCAAATCACTGGAGGAAATCACCTCCAACTGCAATCTTTCCAAATCACGAATCAGAAAGTCATCACAGGTAAGCCGAATACCTGATAATCCAGAAGACTTCCTGCTCAAAGCATCTGCTACCACATTCGCCTTCCCAGGCTGATACTGAATAGTCAGGTCATAGTCCTTGATCAACTCGAGCCACCTCCTCTGTCTCAGATTCAAATCCTTCTGAGTAAAAATGTACTTCAGGCTCTTATGATCAGTAAACATCTCACATGTGACGTCATACAGGTAATGACGCCAAATCTTCAAAGCAAAAACAACAGCAGCTAACTCCAAATCATGTGTCGGGTAATTCTTCTCATGTGGTTTTAACTGTCTCGAAGCATAAGCAATTACCTGACCATGCTGCATCAGGACACATCCTAGTCCTTTCAGTGAAGCATCACTGAACACCTGAAAACCTTCCGTACCTGACGGAAGTGCTAACACTGGAGCTGAAGTCAAACAATCCTTCAATCTCTGAAAACTAGCTTCACACTCCGGTGTCCAAACAAAAGGAACTGACTTCTGAGTCAGTCTCGTCAGAGGAGTCGAAATCTGAGAAAATCCTTTCACAAATTTCCTGTAATATCCGGCCATGCCCAAGAAACTACGTACCTCAAATACCGTAGTCGGCCTTGGCCAATCAGCAACCGCCTGAATCTTCTGGGGATCTACAGAAATACCTTCTCCGCTAATCACATGCCCCAGAAATGAAATGCTCTTCAGCCAGAATTCACATTTGGAGAACTTGGCATACAGCTGATGCCTCCTCAGAGTCTCCAACACAATCCTCAAATGTCTGGCATGCTCATCCTCAGAAGCAGAATATACCAGAATATCGTCGATGAAGACGATCACAAACTGATCCAAATACTCCCTGAATACTCGGTTCATCAGATCCATGAAAATCGCAGGCGCATTGGTTACCCCAAAAGGCATAACCAAAAACTCGTAGTGCCCGTACCGAGTACTAAAAGCAGTCTTCACAACATCAGATTCCTTCACCTTCACCTGATAATATCCGGATCTCAAATCAATCTTCGAAAACACCGAAGATCCGGAAAGCTGGTCAAACAAGTCGTCTATCCGAGGCAAAGGATACTTGTTCTTGATCGTGGCCTTGTTCAAATCTCTGTAATCCACACACATACGGAGTGTACCGTCCTTTTTCTTCACAAACAGAACAGGTGCTCCCCAAGGAGAAACACTAGGACGTACAAACCCTCTGTCAACCAACTCCTGAAGCTGAACTTTCAACTCAGAAAGTTCTTTCGGTGCCATCCTGTAAGGAGCTTTCGATATAGGAGCTGTACCCGGAAAAACATCGATAGAGAACTCCACATCTCTATCCGGAGGTAAACCAACTAACTCCTCAGGAAAAACATCCACAAACTCCCGTACCACAGGGATCTCAGGAACAGAACCAACCTCCAGGTTCAAATCCCGCACCGAAGCCAAAAATACTGGATATCCTTTCTTCCACATTCTGCTCACCTCTAACGCAGAAATCAGACTGGAGAGAACACCTCGTAATCCCTGAAATACAACTCTCTCTCCAGCCACAAGCAAACTCACTTGCTTCTTCAGACAGTCAATCTGAGCCTCATACTGACTCAGCCAATCCATTCCCAGAATCACATCATACGAAGAAATCGACAATCGAATCAAACTCGATTTCCACTTCTTGCCAGAAATCTCGATCTCACACAAACAAAACTGTCGAGCAATCAATGGATTCCCAGCCGGTAAAATCACAGACAAAGAAACCGGTAAAACTATTGAATCCAAATGTAAAAGCTCAAAACAATGCTCGGACAGAAAAGAATGACTCGCTCCAGAGTCAAACAAAACACGACAGGGCTGATCAGAAATGTAAACCGTACCTGTCACCACATCCGGAGCATCACGAGCCTCCTGCTGACTCAAGCTGTAAACTCGTGGCTGAACTGGAACAGGAGCTGAAGCAACAGAACTACTCTGCTCCCTCTGAATCGTAGGTGGTCTCCGTGGTGCAGAACTAGAACCACCACCTCTACCAGCAAATCCCTCAGGGCGTGGAGGAACAGTCCTCGGTCTTCCTGCTGCTGAACCAACAGGTCTGACTAAGCCCTCAGATCGCTGCTCATATCCCATCTATGGACATTCTGCAATCCTATGTCCCGGCTGACCGCATCTGAAACAAAGACCAGCTATCCTGTAGCACTGGCCATGGTGTCGCCGTCCACAACTCTGGCACACAGGTGCCAAACTGACAGATCCAGAACTAGTCGTACTGGTAGCAGTACCAGACGATCCTCCGCTCCTTCTGGAATCTCCAGATCCAGAACCAGGAACAAATCTCCTCTTCCCAGAGGAACCACTGCCAGAAGTATCTCCTCCAAATCTCTTCCTACTCGCAGACCACCGCTGCTGAGTAGTCGTCATATCATTCTCAATCAAACGAGCTCGCTCCACAAGCTCAGAGAAATCAGTAATCCGGAACGGTATCAAAGGCTGCCTCAAAGTGTCTCGTAAGCCTCTCAGAAACCTGTAGCACCTCTCAGCAGACGTGCTAACCAGTTGCGGAGCATACCTGGCTAATGCAGTAAACTCAGCCTCGTACTGCATCACCGTCTTGCTCCCCTGAACCAGCCTCAGAAAACTCTCCTGCATCTGCTGTCGTGCAGAAGGGGGAACAAACCAGTCTCTGAACACCTCAGTGAACTCTTCCCAAGTGATCAAAGAGTTCAATCTGCCCTGAAATCTGGCTGCCTGCTGGCCATCCCACCAGTGCTCAGCCTCTCCGTCCAACAGAAAAACAGCTAACGAAACCTTCCTGTCTGCAGGACACTGCATCCCGTCAAAAGTCTTCTCTAATCTCCTCAGCCACTCCTCAGCAGCTCTGGGCTCAACAGCGCCCTCAAACCTCGGAGGCTTCAACCTCAAAAATAACTGCAGGTGTCGATCAATATCCTCAGATCTAACAGTAGAAGCTCTGCTCTGAGTCTCGCTCATCATCTGAGCAACAAGTGACGCAAACTGTGACAGCGTGTCAGCACCGACCACTGGGGCTGTACTCCCCACTGGTGCTGCCTGATCATCACTCTGACCGTCTGTCATGTCTGGGTCTGGCTGATCCATACAGAAAAATCTAGAAAATCCGGAAAACTATCACAAAAACAACACAAAAACAACACAATAAAAAGCCAAACGACCCAAAACTACCTCCCAGACAGACTTACTGATCACTTCCTAGAGCTCTATTTTACAATTCAACCAGTTTCCAAAACCAGTGCTCTGATACCACAAAAGCTTGTCACGACCCGACCCGACGGGGACGGATCCCGCCCGAGCCGGATCGCGACGAGCGCGCTTACTAAACTTGCTTATCCAGGATCTGGCTTTGGATTAGGTTACTGAACTGATCTTCCAAATTCTTAACTCAACAGAAACACACAGAACAACAGAGCTACTAAAAACATCAAATGCAGCGGAACAAAACATCTATCTTTTCATTTCCTCAAAATAATCATCTACAGAACAGTACATGGCTTTCAACAGAAAGAAAGACAGAACGGAAAAGCCATGACTGTACAAAAATCAAAAATACAAAAGTACCTAATCGGATCAAACTCTGAAACTAATCCTGGACCTCCTTGCCCTTCCCAGAACCTGAAAACCACCAGAAAGCAAGGGTGAGCTCAACAGCTCAGCAAAGCAACAAACCACCAATCTGAATTCTCAGAAACCAAAACCAAACTCATCAGACAGAAATCAGATCAGAAATCGGAACAGAATCGGAAATCAGAACTTATACGGACAGATATCAAATCAGAATCAGAATCGTACAGATCAGATCACAGAACAGAATAAACTCAGCACATATCAGAATCATACAGAAATCAGAATCAGATAATAGCGGATATCAGATATTTAATTCATAGCTAAATGTGCCCCCGGCACCAGGATAATAGCTGAGTAATTAATAGCTAAACTAAACTGAACAGAATCACTACGGATTCTAACCCTTATGTCTCCCTTGTGCTCACGGCACCAAAAATTCGCTGAATAATTAATAGCTAAGCTAAATGTGCTCACGGCACCTGAATAATAGAATTCACGGATCCGGAATATAACTGATATTTCTCCAACTTGAGCTCATCTAAAATTTCCTGTTTCACTAACTGAATCTCATAGGATCCAGGCCCCTTATAGCTCCCTTTTTATAGCTTATACACATAGCGTTCCAATTCAGAAGAAATTCGGACATTTCAGAAATTACCCAAAAATCGGGCAGCACAACGGCAGTATACAGAATTTACACAAAATTCCTGCAAAGAAAATTTACCGAATTCGCACAGAACATAGATAATCACATTCCAGAACATTTATTCTACTGCACAGATAATTTCCAATTTCACAGAAAAATCCGGTCGACTAAAAACACAGTCGAATCAAAAATACCCGGACGAAAATCTTCAAAATATAATCAAAACGTGCACACCCGGCACGGCAACGATATACGGAAAGTTACGCGGTAAAAACTGAACCAATCAAAAGATACGGACGAAAAACCGTAACGAAAACGAAATCCGGACATAAAAATACTGCCAACCGCGACGGAACTGAAAATTGAGAAAGACGGAATGTGCCTTACTTCGAGCACAGCAAAATCCTCAACAGTCACTTCGCTCGAAAACGGCTCCGCGTCTTCCCGAAATCAACTTTTCCAATTTTCTCTTTTTCTCTCTCCTCAGAGCTGAAAAATCAGATATTTTTATAAAAATCTTTTCTCTCTCTTCAAATGAGCTGATTTGCCTTAAATCTTCTTCAGATCGGCCTGGCCGATCGTCCAGATCGGCCTGGACGATCAGACCAAAATCCCATCGTCCAGGGACGATTTTTCAGGACGATGTTTACTATTCATAGGCGATAAAAACCTCTACTCACTGACTTGTGCCATCCACTGATCGTCCCGGGACGATACCTCGATCGGCCTGGACGATCCCTACAGGAAAACACTTAGAGCAATTCTGGCAAAATCTGGAACTGAAAATACACTGATCGTCCCAGGACGATCCCAGATCGTCCTGGACGATACTGGAGCAGTTTGAAATATTACAATCTCCCCAACTCAGAAAAATGTCGTCCTCGACATTATCCAATCCAAACTCAGTCAAAACAAGTACGGGTACGACCGTCTCATATCAGACTCCTTTTCCCAAGTTGCTTCCCGTGCAGTTCGGTGCTTCCACTGGACTTTAACCATCGGGATCTCTTTATTTCTTAACTTGCGGACGTCGTACGCCAAAATCAATTCTTGCTCTTCCTTATACGCCAGATTCTCCTGAATCTCAACCTCGTCAGCTGATACCTTCTTCCCAGAGTCGGATACCCACTTCCTCAGAGTGGATACGTGAAACACATTATGCACATCAGGCATAGAATCAGAAAGCAATAGGCGATAAGCAGCTTTTCCAATTCTTTCCAAAATCTCAAATGGTCCAACATACCTTGGACTAAGCTTGCTTACCTGACCAAATCTGCTCACACCTTTCATCGGGCTGACTTTGACATACACAAAGTCACCGACTTGAAACTCAACAAATCTGTGCTTCTGATTGTAATACTTCTGCTGTCGATCTTGAGCGGCTTTCAATCTTTCTCTTATCAAATGAATCTTCTGAGCAGTTTCATCAGCAAAAGTGGCACCCAGAGCCTGTCTATCTCCGACCTCCGTCAGAGTCAAAGGAGTACGGCACTTCCTGCCATACAGAGCCTCGTACGGTGCCATACCGATACTGGACTGAAAACTGTTGTTATAGGCAAACTCAATCAGCGGAATATGATCTTCCCAGCTTCCGCTAAAGTCCAGAACACAAAGTCTCAACAGATCTTCCAATACCTGAATAGTCCTCTCAGACTGTCCGTCGGTCTGAGGATGAAAGGCTGTACTGAAATGCAATTTCGTACCCAAGCCTTGCTGAATGCCCTTCCAAAGTCTGGAAGTAAAGCGTCCATCTCGATCAGATACAATCACGCGAGGCACACCGTGCAATCTGACTATCTCTTTCACATATATCTGTGCCAAGCGTTCAACTGAATCCGTCTGTCTGATCGGAAGAAAATGGGCTGACTTCGTCAATCGATCCACAACTACCCAAATGACATCATGTCCTTGTCGTGAACGAGGAAAACCCATCGCAAAATCCATCGTTACCTCCTCCCATTTCCACTCAGGGATAGGCAACGACTGCAACAGTCCACCTGGTCGCTGATGCTCTGCCTTCACCAACTGACAGGCTTTGCATCTCGACACAAACTCCGCCACATCCTTCTTCATCCCAGGCCACCAGAACAAAAGCTTCATATCAGCGTACATCTTACCACTGCCTGGATGAACAGTGTAGCCTGAATGATGAGATTCATACAGAATCTCCCGCCTCAAATCTCCAGACACAGGTACCCACAACCTGTTCTTACAAAAAATAGCACCAGAATCAGAAATTCGAAGTTCAGGAGTCTTACCAGATCCAATCTGAGCTATCAACTTCGAATAATCAGAATCTGACTTCTGGGCTTCTTGAATCCTTGCTTCCAAAGAAGACTGAATACTCATCTGAGCCAACTCCAAATCACTGGAGGAAATCACCTCCAACTGCAATCTTTCCAAATCACGAATCAGAAAGTCATCACAGGTAAGCCGAATACCTGATAATCCAGAAGACTTCCTGCTCAAAGCATCTGCTACCACATTCGCCTTCCCAGGCTGATACTGAATAGTCAGGTCATAGTCCTTGATCAACTCGAGCCACCTCCTCTGTCTCAGATTCAAATCCTTCTGAGTAAAAATGTACTTCAGGCTCTTATGATCAGTAAACATCTCACATGTGACGTCATACAGGTAATGACGCCAAATCTTCAAAGCAAAAACAACAGCAGCTAACTCCAAATCATGTGTCGGGTAATTCTTCTCATGTGGTTTTAACTGTCTCGAAGCATAAGCAATTACCTGACCATGCTGCATCAGGACACATCCTAGTCCTTTCAGTGAAGCATCACTGAACACCTGAAAACCTTCCGTACCTGACGGAAGTGCTAACACTGGAGCTGAAGTCAAACAATCCTTCAATCTCTGAAAACTAGCTTCACACTCCGGTGTCCAAACAAAAGGAACTGACTTCTGAGTCAGTCTCGTCAGAGGAGTCGAAATCTGAGAAAATCCTTTCACAAATTTCCTGTAATATCCGGCCATGCCCAAGAAACTACGTACCTCAAATACCGTAGTCGGCCTTGGCCAATCAGCAACCGCCTGAATCTTCTGGGGATCTACAGAAATACCTTCTCCGCTAATCACATGCCCCAGAAATGAAATGCTCTTCAGCCAGAATTCACATTTGGAGAACTTGGCATACAGCTGATGCCTCCTCAGAGTCTCCAACACAATCCTCAAATGTCTGGCATGCTCATCCTCAGAAGCAGAATATACCAGAATATCGTCGATGAAGACGATCACAAACTGATCCAAATACTCCCTGAATACTCGGTTCATCAGATCCATGAAAATCGCAGGCGCATTGGTTACCCCAAAAGGCATAACCAAAAACTCGTAGTGCCCGTACCGAGTACTAAAAGCAGTCTTCACCACATCAGATTCCTTCACCTTCACCTGATAATATCCGGATCTCAAATCAATCTTCGAAAACACCGAAGATCCGGAAAGCTGGTCAAACAAGTCGTCTATCCGAGGCAAAGGATACTTGTTCTTGATCGTGGCCTTGTTCAAATCTCTGTAATCCACACACATACGGAGTGTACCGTCCTTTTTCTTCACAAACAGAACAGGTGCTCCCCAAGGAGAAACACTAGGACGTACAAACCCTCTGTCAACCAACTCCTGAAGCTGAACTTTCAACTCAGAAAGTTCTTTCGGTGCCATCCTGTAAGGAGCTTTCGATATAGGAGCTGTACCCGGAAAAACATCGATAGAGAACTCCACATCTCTATCCGGAGGTAAACCAACTAACTCCTCAGGAAAAACATCCACAAACTCCCGTACCACAGGGATCTCAGGAACAGAACCAACCTCCAGGTTCAAATCCCGCACCGAAGCCAAAAATACTGGATATCCTTTCTTCCACATTCTGCTCACCTCTAACGCAGAAATCAGACTGGAGAGAACACCTCGTAATCCCTGAAATACAACTCTCTCTCCAGCCACAAGCAAACTCACTTGCTTCTTCAGACAGTCAATCTGAGCCTCATACTGACTCAGCCAATCCATTCCCAGAATCACATCATACGAAGAAATCGACAATCGAATCAAACTCGATTTCCACTTCTTGCCAGAAATCTCGATCTCACACAAACAAAACTGTCGAGCAATCAATGGATTCCCAGCCGGTAAAATCACAGACAAAGAAACCGGTAAAACTATTGAATCCAAATGTAAAAGCTCAAAACAATGCTCGGACAGAAAAGAATGACTCGCTCCAGAGTCAAACAAAACACGACAGGGCTGATCAGAAATGTAAACCGTACCTGTCACCACATCCGGAGCATCACGAGCCTCCTGCTGACTCAAGCTGTAAACTCGTGGCTGAACTGGAACAGGAGCTGAAGCAACAGAACTACTCTGCTCCCTCTGAATCGTAGGTGGTCTCCGTGGTGCAGAACTAGAACCACCACCTCTACCAGCAAATCCCTCAGGGCGTGGAGGAACAGTCCTCGGTCTTCCTGCTGCTGAACCAACAGGTCTGACTAAGCCCTCAGATCGCTGCTCATATCCCATCTGTGGACATTCTGCAATCCTATGTCCCGGCTGACCGCATCTGAAACAAAGACCAGCTATCCTGTAGCACTGGCCATGGTGTCGCCGTCCACAACTCTGGCACACAGGTGCCAAACTGACAGATCCAGAACTAGTCGTACTGGTAGCAGTACCAGACGATCCTCCGCTCCTTCTGGAATCTCCAGATCCAGAACCAGGAACAAATCTCCTCTTCCCAGAGGAACCACTGCCAGAAGTATCTCCTCCAAATCTCTTCCTACTCGCAGACCACCGCTGCTGAGTAGTCGTCATATCATTCTCAATCAGACGAGCTCGCTCCACAAGCTCAGAGAAATCAGTAATCCGGAACGGTATCAAAGGCTGCCTCAAAGTGTCTCGTAAGCCTCTCAGAAACCTGTAGCACCTCTCAGCAGACGTGCTAACCAGTTGCGGAGCATACCTGGCTAATGCAGTAAACTCAGCCTCGTACTGCATCACCGTCTTGCTCCCCTGAACCAGCCTCAGAAAACTCTCCTGCATCTGCTGTCGTGCAGAAGGGGGAACAAACCAGTCTCTGAACACCTCAGTGAACTCTTCCCAAGTGATCAAAGAGTTCAATCTGCCCTGAAATCTGGCTGCCTGCTGGCCATCCCACCAGTGCTCAGCCTCTCCGTCCAACAGAAAAACAGCTAACGAAACCTTCCTGTCTGCAGGACACTGCATCCCGTCAAAAGTCTTCTCTAATCTCCTCAGCCACTCCTCAGCAGCTCTGGGCTCAACAGCGCCCTCAAACCTCGGAGGCTTCAACCTCAAAAATAACTGCAGGTGTCGATCAATATCCTCAGATCTAACAGTAGAAGCTCTGCTCTGAGTCTCGCTCATCATCTGAGCAACAAGTGACGCAAACTGTGACAGCGTGTCAGCACCGACCACTGGGGCTGTACTCCCCACTGGTGCTGCCTGATCATCACTCTGACCGTCTGTCATGTCTGGGTCTGGCTGATCCATACAGAAAAATCCAGAAAATCCGGAAAACTATCACAAAAACAACACAAAAACAACACAATAAAAAGCCAAACGACCCAAAACTACCTCCCAGACAGACTTACTGATCACTTCCTAGAGCTCTGTTTTACAATTCAACCAGTTTCCAAAACCAGTGCTCTGATACCACAAAAGCTTGTCACGACCCGACGGGGACGGATCCCGCCCGAGCCGGATCGCGACGAGCGCGCTTACTAAACTTGCTTATCCAGGATCTGGCTTTGGATTAGGTTACTGAACTGATCTTCCAAATTCTTAACTCAACAGAAACACACAGAACAACAGAGCTACTAAAAACATCAAATGCAGCGGAACAAAACATCTATCTTTTCATTTCCTCAAAATAATCATCTACAGAACAGTACATGGCTTTCAACAGAAAGAAAGACAGAACGGAAAAGCTATGACTGTACAAAAATCAAAAATACAAAAGTACCTAATCGGATCAAACTCTGAAACTAATCCTGGACCTCCTTGCCCTTCCCAGAACCTGAAAACCACCAGAAAGCAAGGGTGAGCTCAACAGCTCAGCAAAGCAACAAACCACCAATCTGAATTCTCAGAAACCAAAACCAAACTCATCAGACAGAAATCAGATCAGAAATCGGAACAGAATCGGAAATCAGAACTTATACGGACAGATATCAAATCAGAATCAGAATCGTACAGATCAGATCACAGAACAGAATAAACTCAGCACATATCAGAATCATACAGAAATCAGAATCAGATAATAGCGGATATCAGATATTTAATTCATAGCTAAATGTGCCCCCGGTACCAGGATAATAGCTGAGTAATTAATAGCTAAACTAAACTGAACAGAATCACTACGGATTCTAACCCTTATGTCTCCCTTGTGCTCACGGCACCAAAAATTCGCTGAATAATTAATAGCTAAGCTAAATGTGCTCACGGCACCTGAATAATAGAATTCACGGATCCGGAATATAACTGATATTTCTCCAACTTGAGCTCATCTAAAATTTCCCGTTTCACTAACTGAATCTCATAGGATCCAGGCCCCTTATAGCTCCCTTTTTATAGCTTATACACATAGCGTTCCAATTCAGAAGAAATTCGGACATTTCAGAAATTACCCAAAAATCGGGCAGCACAACGGCAGTATACAGAATTTACACAAAATTCCTGCAAAGAAAATTTACCGAATTCGCACAGAACATAGATAATCACATTCCAGAACATTTATTCTACTGCACATATAATTTCCAATTTCACAGAAAAATCCGGTCGACTAAAAACACAGTCGAATCAAAAATACCCGGACGAAAATCTTCAAAATATAATCAAAACGTGCACACCCGGCACGGCAACGATATACGGAAAGTTACGCGGTAAAAACTGAACCAATCAAAAGATACGGACGAAAAACCTTAACGAAAACGAAATCCGGACAGAAAAATACTGCCAACCGCGACGGAACTGAAAATTGAGAAAGACGGAATGTGCCTTACTTCGAGCACAGCAAAATCCTCAACAGTCACTTCGCTCGAAAACGGCTCCGCGTCTTCCCGAAATCAACTTTTCCAATTTTCTCTTTTTCTCTCTCCTCAGAGCTGAAAAATCAGATATTTTTATAAAAATCTTTTCTCTCTCTTCAAATGAGCTGATTTGCCTTAAATCTTCTTCAGATCGGCCTGGCCGATCGTCCAGATCGGCCTGGACGATCAGACCAAAATCCCATCGTCCAGGGACGATTTTTCAGGACGATGTTTACTATTCATAGGCGATAAAAACCTCTACTCACTGACTTGTGCCATCCACTGATCGTCCCGGGACGATACCTCGATCGGCCTGGACGATCCCTACAGGAAAACACTTAGAGCAATTCTGGCAAAATCTGGAACTGAAAATACACTGATCGTCCCAGGACGATCCCAGATCGTCCTGGACGATACTGGAGCAGTTTGAAATATTACAGTTTAGACACTGAAATTTGGGATCGACCACTAGAGAGATTCCTAAGTGATCCCACACTTATGAGTGGTACAATGCTCCTAAAACTAATGCAATTAAATTTTAATTTTAATTAGTTACTAATGCAATTTATGCTGGTTAAAGTCTCCAAATCAATGATGTATGAAATTTTAAAAAGGCTTATAGAAAATAATTTTTGAATGACTAAACTTCTCCAGGTTCGGCACTTCATCCTCATAGGCCAGATTATCCGAACTCTACCCGCAGGCGAGGAAGTTTGTCTAATAGAAGAGAGAATGCGTGCATGCGCCCCCGGACGATTCCGACTATTCCCTAAAATCGTTAAGTTTCTATGTGAGTTAATCTTAAAATTTTATTTAATAATTACGAGTATAAAAGTTTTATCCCTAAAGAGCCTAGCGGTCAGACACAAGCACATGCAAGAAAGAAACCTATAAAAAGCATGCCGGTTCTACTGCGCAGACAAAGTAAGTAAATCACAACACAGAAACAAATCCCACGAAAAAGAGTGTCCATGACAAGTGCCATACAATATTACATCACAGAGTACAGAAAGTAATGGTGGCCGGGCTCCACCGACAACAACCCGGAAACGACGCAAATCTTAAAATAAGGCATTTTTATCTTCACTCTTCAGTCTTCTTCTTCACTTCCTTGATTTGTCTTTGGATCATCTTCAATTCTTCGGGCTCCTTGTACTGAATACCCCAAAAGAATGCCCAAATGAAAAAGGAAACCCCCTATAGGGGTTTACTTTTTCCTTTGGACTCCTCGTAGTGAACGCTCCAAAAGGATATCCAAATGAAAAAGGAAACCCCCTGTAGGGGTTTACTTTTCCCATTGGATTTCTATCTCCTTAAAAAATGCCTTATTTTTAGATCTTCACAATAATTACATCTCAAATACATTACATTATTAAAAATAGAAAAAATCTAGACTCTCATGCAGGGGTTATCCTAAGCAGTTCATAATGAAAATTCATCCAAGCAGTTATATATATGAATTAAAATGCTCATATCAATCACTTGGCCGTGCTCTGATTATTGAGGGCTAAGCAGCTAAAGCAGGTACCTAAAGCAGTTATATATGATTTATTAATTTTTAGCCCCCTTTAGCGGTATATGAGCACGGCCACCTGCAGGCAGACAACATTAGCATAAAAGAGCGTGCCTAACCTATGGGTATTCTAACAACACAACCACAGTGTAGAAAGAAGAACTAATAGAAAGCAGTACAAAAATAACACGGCGGAAAAGCTACAACAGGTAGCAAAAACAACAACCAGCACACGAGTCACATGCAGGGCATCACAACAAAGTACAGAAAAGTAAAGCAAAACAACGGCCTAACTTAAAGCTAATAGTCGTGTCCTATCAAATTCATCTAAGTGTGTGTAGGCTGTGTGGCTTTGGTAGATCCTATATAGGATAGTTTAGTTAACATTACTTGTACTTTATTTTTATTTGTTGAAAGGGAGAAGAAGAGATTTTAGTTAAAGTTCAAATATTAGTGTTTTGAAATTGATTTTAGAGATATTTTATTTTAGTGTTTTATTAATTATCACCTTTGTTTCACACCGAGGCCGTGAGGTTTATTTCACCCTTCTTGGGGCTAATTTAATAGCCTCGTAGGCCTGGGTTACCCAGTGATAATTAATTTTGTTTGATTATTGTATTTTGTTATTAAAAGAAAAAGAAAAGGGTGAATTAAATCATTTATTAATCAAGTTTGAATTATGCCAATTAGACAAATTAATTTTAGGTTTTGACGCTTCATTAGATCCATTCGTGGCGTTGTGCCACCAGGCTCGAGGAACCAGCCTCCATAGGACACTTAGCCCTGCAGCCCGGAGTAGTCCATCCAATAAACTTCACTTTTGGAACGGTTGTTATATATTAAGGGATCTGTTGATTACTTTTAAAAGATTATTCTAAGTTTGATCTTTAAGAATCATTTATCCTAATGAGTTTAGTTTATAATTTAATCTCCTAATATAATCTACATCTTTTAAATTTTAGATTGGTTAAAAATTAATTATTAGATTAATTAGAATTGATTTAGGTTTATGATTTAGATTTATAATTTAATGATTATGAATGTTAATTAAAACTTAATTAAGAGTTAAGTGTTTTAATAGATTTTAGAATTAGATTAGAATTGGTTGGTTGATTATTAATGAATTAAAGAAAGAAAAGGCTAAACTTAGGAAGACGTGTCGCTAAGTTTAGTTTTGATGTCTCTATCCTATAAGGAGCATGCATCCTAAGTCTATGTTTTCTAAGACCCGGTCCTTAATTTTTGTCCTTAGATGTCGCTAAAGTTATAGGGATAAAAGGAGGTTTTGTTTTCTAACCCTTAGGACTTTCGTACAAGTATCGCTAAACCTAATAATCTATAGCAAAACAGTAGAAAGAAAAAGAATAAAAATCAGAAATAAAAGGGATGTAGGCATTGTTGTTTTGGGCACACTTCTGTGAAGTCAAGTGTATCCTAAAGCAACATTAACAATTCCCTTTATTATTCCCACAATCCAAGTAAGGCATTTGATACAAACCCGACTCTACTATCCAACATATTCCCTACTAAACTCAAGGCCAACAAGGGAAGCTCAAGTTCCCAAAACTAGAACTAAAATAACATCTTTTCACATTCTTCCAACTCTATATCTACCACATTCTTCTATATCTAGAAACAAACATTAATGAAATAGACATAACTTAGACTAAGGGATATCACTTCATCCAAAAAAAGAGCTCTAAAGAATCTACCAATACAAATCCACTCTTCAAAAAGTTATTAAACTCAAATCTAACTTATGAAATTTTCTTGTTTTGTTTGAATGAAAAGCTACACAAATCACTTATCCAAATTTCTTCTTTCTTTTCTTTTGTTTCGACACAAAATTCTACAAAAATCATCTACCAAAATCCCCTCTTTTGACACAAAATCCTACCCAACAACCCATAATCAAGCCTCCCCTTTCATTTGGAGTGGGGTAGAATAATATAAAGCTTTCCAACGAGAAGATTTTATAAAAAAAATCTCTTATTGTAAAGCACCCATAAAATTCGTCGCATAAAACAAATCCAAAGGCACTAATAAATCATTCCAACCCAAGCAAAACAAGACGTCTTTCAATCAAAAGCAACTTCCCAAATTTGCAACACAAAGCGACTAGTGAGAAGACTTCAATAAAAGTAAAGAGAAATATTTCATAAAGTTCTCTAATCATAAAACAACTTATAAGACTCTCCAAAACACTTCAAACATTAATCTTTTTTTTTTTTTTTTTTTTGACAAAGAAAAAAAAAAACTTTCATTCTAAATATGACATAAAAGAGATATTCCAAATCGTTGTGTACAATCTTCTAAAAAAAGTCGTATGCATATAGGGAAAGATGCTCTTAAGAGTTGCAAATGGAATTATAAAGCACATGCTGAGCTCCCATTAAATCAAGTGAAGCTCACAAATAAATCATAAGGCATAGGGAGATTCACTAACAAACCCTCATGATGGCATTAACAGGTTAAGTGTAAGAATTGTATAAGTGCAAGCATATATGTAAGATTTTCTAATCAAAGCATTTTTTTAACCATATGTGAGAAAACCTTCAATATATGAAACTAATGAAACATAAAGCTTGTTAGAGAATTCAGTAATGTGATCTCAACTTAAAAGGTACAATGATAAAAAGTTTTAGCTTTATCATCTCAATTCAACAAAGGGAACTAATAAAACTTGTTGCTCAATTTAAGAAAGAAGTTAATTCAAGTACCTCCATTCCAGAAAAATAATCATTGTGAAACATATGTTCAACCTCTCTATAAAAAAGAAATTGCGAAGGAAATACCAATGCTCATAACAGTTCGTATCGCATAAAATTATATCCAACATAAAATTTGCATCACACCAAATCAAACTTATAGAAGAATCGTAAAACATATGTATGCTCTCCCAACCAATCATAACTCAAAAAGGCCAAACAAGCATTTGATGCATTTCCACAAGAGGAACATAAATCTATTGCTTACTTTGAGAATGACGTATATATTCAAAAGATACCTCAATAATTCCAACGAGCTCAAAAATCCTCACAAAAAGAAGCAAGCATATGGACATTCTCCAAAATTTATTTTATAAAAGTAGTTTGAGGCATGAAACAAATGAGAATATGCATCTAGCCATTCTCTAAATCAATTCGAGGTATAAGACTAATGAAAATTTGCATCTAACTTATCTATAAATCAATTTGGAGCATAAAACAATTGAAAAATTTGCGTTTGGTTCGTTCCCAAAACAATTTGGAGACTAAAACCAAGAAAATTCTGCACTTATTTCATTCCTACCACAGTCCGGAAGCTTAAAAACAACGAAAAACTGCATGCATTCGTTTCTAACAGCAATTTAGGAACTCGGGACAATGAAAAAACTGCAACTAGCATTGTTCTCAAATGGCTTGGAACCTCAAAACAACAAAAATCTGCATTCAACTTATAGTCCAGACAATGTAGAAGCTTAAAATGGTAGAAAAACAGCACCTATATTTATTTCCCAAAGCAATTAGGGAGCTAACAATGAAAAAATCTGCACCTACCACTTTAATACATGATATAGCCACTTTTTTTAACCGTTAGAAAAGTGTTTTAATAACATAAGTAGTACGACTTCGAATTCACAAGGTACATGAGAATTTCTTTCTGAGCATGTATGGGATATATAAACATTTACTAATCATAGACATAAGTATTTCGTTTATCACATGATTTGGCGTAGACAAGAATTCATTCCAACGAGTTTGTATTTTTCATGCTACATGCCACTAACAATTCCAAGTAATTTTCTAATTCAAGTTCATGAATTTACTCTCATACCCCAAAACAAGCCTTTACAACATGAATACATATGAAAGTTTTTCCGACAAATTCTCATAGTGATGCAAACAAAGTAGTTTATAAGTGGAATATCAAAGATGTAAATGTTCCAACTCAAATCTTCCTACATATGCATTTTGTGAAGAATGACAAACTTTACAATATTCCATAATCTACACATTGAGGTTCGTGATGTAAACCATGGGCGAGACATCAAGATAATACCCATCACGCATTAACAAAGTTTCTTTCATAGCTAAATGTAAACGATCAAAGAAAACTTGAGACAAAAAGTTTTCATTCAAATAAAGCTTTTTTTTTTAACTCTTCCTTCAACAACATCCCATAAAATAACTTATATGCAATGCTTGTAAGGTTTCATGTAGAAAACTAGCATGGATGTCATGGCCTTGTAGTTACAAATCCTCACAAACTCTTTACATTCATGCCTAGTTGAAACCATCACAAAATATTCTATTTAAAATTTACCAAAATCTTAAAACAAAGGAAAGCGACAATAATCCTTTATGACCCAACATTACACCTCTAAATGAATTGCCAAAATTTCGATGCCTAAGCTAAAGCGTATTGATATGTACTAGCAACACATGCTTCGAAGAAAATTACTAAAACACCTCTTCCAAGAGCAATTCACCAAACACAATCGTTGTCGTTGTTTGAAAGATGAAAGAGAACAAAAATACTTTACTTGTAAGCTCACAATATTCTCATGTAGTAAGTATTTATAAAGAAGAAGCCCTTCCTAAATAACATTAACTATACTTTGTAGAAACCATAGAGGAGAGGGGACAAACCACATAAGATTTACTCATGTCGGCGATACAAACTTTCCAAAGAAACTTACAAATTCCCACTTTTATAAAAAAAACTTTATCGATTCTTAATAGGCATTATCACAAACATTTCATATGCATATTTTGGCAAGGAACTAACATGGCTTCTCAAGACTTGCCAACATTCACACATAGAGCTTTAAGCTATATGACATGATTTACACTACTTATTTACTATCAAAATAACACAAATCAACCAACCCTTGTTTATACCTAACAAAAATCTCTCATGTTTGGCAATACCCATGCTCATTTTTAAGAGAACTTCAACACCACTTGATAACAAAACCAAAACAACAAAATTAAACAATGGCCATGAATGCATAATCAAACTATTTGTAATAGAAACCAAGCTCTCTCAACCACATCTGGATGAAGGCACCTTAACTGCATAAGGGCGAGAATGAAGGGGAAGAAAAGAAATAAAAGAAGAAGAAGAAAATGAAGGTGGAGAAGAAGAAGAAGAACAAGAAGATAGAGAAGGAAGAGGAAGGGAAGGGTTACCTGCAGCTTGGAGGAGAGATCTGGATCGGTCCGAGCGTCGAGAGAAGGGAAGTCGGCGGTCTCAGCGGCTTCGGACGGGATTCGCGAACGCAGGCGGGGCTTCGGCCCGCCTCCGTCTCCTGGCGCCGGCTCGGGACAGAGAAAACAAGAGAGGGAGAAGAGGGAGGTCGGGTTGGGGTTCTGCGAACAGGGAGACCGGCGTCGGGCTGGGGTTTCGCGAACACTGAGAGGGAGAGAGATCTTCGGCTCCCTTGGAGTTCATGAATGAAGGAGTCGGAAGGGGGGCTCGGGCGTCTGAGAGCAAGGGAAAACCGAGAGAGAGAGAGAGGGAGTCCGTCCCCATGAGGGAGCCGAAGGCTTCCTCAAGCCTTCTAACGTCTCCTGACGTTCTGCTCTGCTCGAAGACACCGAAAAAATGGCATTGCGCCAGTCTGCTTCTACCTAAAGTCGCTCGAATCGACTGCTCGTTCGAGGACTCACGCGACTGAAGCCTGCAGCCGCGGCAGAATCCAAATTTTGGAAAAATCAAGACCGTCGAGGCCATTTCTGGATTTAGGAAATCAAATTCAAATTTATTAGAAAGTAGTTTAGGATTTGATTAGAATTAATTTAGGCTGATTTGAGTTGGGATTGGATGCAAATTGGCTCGAATTGGCTAGGTCTAAAATCAGGCTAGGCTCATTTGATCAAATTAAACTCAAATTGAAATCAATTTGGATCAGATTAGACTCGTCGTGGTCAAAACAATTTGTTCAGGCTTGAATGAACGGGGTTGAGTCTAATTAAAACCAATTCGGATCGATTCGAGTTTAAATTGGGCTCGACGAGGACCAATCGCATCGATCGAATGCACTCGAGGGCACTTGAGCGAAAAACGAGGTCAACAGCAGTTCGATGGACAAATGACGGAATGGCATCGGGTCTCAAGTTTGGATCTCGACAGCGGACTCGACGGCAGCCGTGACGATGAGTCATGGACTCGACGGTGGACGCAAAGATGAGGTCGGGAATCTAGATCTCGACGACGGACGCGATCTTGACGTCGTGGCTAGATCAGATCCAATGGATCTTGACTACGAACGCGACTGCGAACTCGACGACAGACGAGCCAAACCTACGGCGAGCGCTCGTGGCGACGAAGGAGTTCGCAATGTAGCTCGACTGAGCTCGACAATCCTGCTCAGGACAGAGTTCGTAGCGGAGCTTGACTGAGCTCAACGAGTTGCTCGACATATGAGACGAGTCGAGCTCGAGCTCGGATTTTGTGCTCGAGCTCGGTATTTGAAAGTCGAGCTCGACTCGAACACTGCCTAGCTCGAGCTCGACTCGACTCGTTTGCACCCCTACTGCTAACCACTGGCCATCGCTAACCCAGTCACCATCATTGTCTACCTTCGGCGCATTATACAATATTCAATAAAAATATAAATAATAATTATTTATGTTACTATTTTTTTATATTAAAGTATGAAAAAAATTCAAAAAATAAAATTACTGAATGATCCCAAATAGCACCTAATTTGATGGTAATCAATAACAAAGCAAAAAAAAAAAAAAAAAAACTTTATTCTTAAAAAAAAAAGAAAAAAAAACATTTTGTAAAAATATATTTGAATTTTATTGTTTAACTGAAGATTAATTAAATAGTCTTCAGATAAAAAACATGTCACTCTTTTAAATTTTAATTAATTCACATATTTAGATCTCAAATATATATAATTTTTTGTGATGATTGAATGAGGTGTATATTTTTACTCGTTGACAGTTAAAGTGTTCTAGAACAGCTAGTGATGGACAATAATTGGCCGCTAGATTAATGTTGGTGGGGTGGCCTAACAAATTTCTAGATTAATGTTGGTGGGGGTGGCCTAACTAGAAAGGGGTGGGGAACCAGGGGAAATCCACCCCTATTAAGAGTGGACAAATTTATCATATAAATTTAAGCAAGGAAGAGGAAGATGTATGACAAACAATGAATTCTTTGAATGAGACGGGGAGCGACTTGTGTTATATATATATATATATATATATATATATATATATATATATATATATATATATATATATATATATATATATATATATATATATATATATATATATATATATATATATATATATATATAGGGGTGTCAATATTTGACATGACTCGAAAAGCAAGACGGGACAGGCTCGGGTTCGTAGTTTCGACCAGTTTGCAAAAGCGGGTCAAGTTTGAGTCAACATGTTTAAGCCCGGGTCAGTTCCGGTTCGACCCGAAGTTGATCCGGGTTAAATTTGCTAAAAAATCTAATTTGACATGGCCCGAAAATTTCAAGTTACGGTCAACCCATTTGAGAAACCGGTCGGGTTCAACAACTCGACCCATTTCAAAAATGGAGTCGGGTTAGAGTTGACCAGGATTGAACCGTGCTGACCACGCCTGCCCGCCTATCACGTCTACCTGCCTGTATCTTGAATGCCGGCATGCGCTTACCTGCCCACCCATCTCCACCGCTGCCTCATCTCGTTGTCCCGTGTCCAATGCAGTAACGCCTCCTTCGCCGACTTGCAGTCGCTGGAGCGATCGCGGTTGCCTTGTCGGGTCGAGTCAACCCAATAGACTGACGGGTCGGGTTCGTAGTTTTGACTTATTTGCAAAACTAGGTCGAGTTTGAATCAACCCATTTAAGCCCAGGTCAGTTCCGGGTTCGACCCGTTTCTTAACCCATTTGAGAAACGGGTCGGGTTTGTAGTTTTAACATGTTTACAAAACCAGGTCGAGTTTGAATCAACCCATTTAAGCCATGGTCAGTTCCGGGTTCGACCCGAACCTAATTTGGGTTAAATCCACTACAATAACTATTCCCCCCCCCCCCCCCCCCCCCCCAAATCCTTGTCACCTAAGTTCAACATATTTATTTATTTTTAGAATAATCATGATAATAAAGAGAAAATTTAATGTCTGAGATACGTGCGAAGATCTGCCACATATATTGAAAAAAAAAAGGAAGAAATGTTGGAGCTACAAAAGTATTTTATATGAAAAACATGTAAATGGAAATTTCATGGAATTTAACCTATTAAAATAATTTCACTAAATAAACATCAATTACAAATATTCATCTTTCTGGCTAATTGGAGAAGGTGAGAATGCAAGAGTAAGAGATGATGGCTTGGTCTCCTATAGGACTGTTGGGAAATATTACTTGGGTGGCAAGGGACTCTAGGCATTTGGATAGTTGTGGTCAAATGGTGATGGTCTGATGATAATGATCTAGTGATAATAATTTGAGGTAATGATTATGGTCAAGCACCAATCATTCAACAATGATAGTCTAGTGGTGGCGGTCAAATGATAAAGATCATACGATGTGATTCAACAACAAAAGTTAGGTGATGATGGTTTGACAGGTGATGGTTAGTCAGCGATGGTTCGATGATAGTAATTTTTTGATGGTTGACTAATAATGATGGTTTGATGGTTGTGATTCAATAATAGTGATGGTTAGGCACCGATGAATGTTTGATCATTTTGGTCTAACGATGGTAGTCTGATAGAGGTAATCAAATGGATATGGTAAGATGGTGGTGGTTGGAAGATGACAATGAAAGTTCGATAACGATGATCTAATGATGGTGGTTAGACAATGATAGTCCAATGACATTGTTTCAATCATATTGATCCAATATTGTGTTGTGCAAACAATCGCAGTGGAAACAAAATCAAACAATAAATCAATCATAAAGAAAAAGACAATTTACCTGGTTCTACAAAGATGATTCCACTAAATTGGATAAGCAAATAGGAATTACAATTGCTCTCAAGCTATCTCTTGTGCTCTCATGTCATACATACACCATCAACTCCCATCACTCTATTTATAGATTTGAGTCAAAATGAATTAGAAAAAAGCTTCTTAATCGAATCCTAATCAAATCCCTAATTAATGCAATAATTAGATCCCCAAATTGTTGCATCAATCAAATATTCAATTAAATCTCAAATCAAATCAACTTGATTAGAAAAATAATCACTCCCTTATCAATAACATAATTGAGCCATCAAAGCCTTCCAAATCAATGGAGGTTGGATAGTGGTGGTCTAGCCATGGTGATCCGATTATGGTGGTCGATCCATGGTGATCCGATTATGATGGTCCAATGGTGGTCGTTAGTGGTGGTGATTTAGATGTCATGGTTTAATGGTAGTGGTCAAGTGGTGGTGGTCCAATAATGATGGTTGTGTGTCAAAAACTTAACAATGATGGTTGGTCGACACCAGTACAACGACGATGGTTAAATGGAAGCTATCCAATAAAGTTTTGGGATTCATCGAGCCTTTGAATTGAGCTCTCAAATCTTTAACCAAGGTCTAATTATAAGAGGGGGTTTCTAGTTTTTTTTTCCTTAGAGTAACACTCTTCGTAAATATCGCAAAAAGACAACTCGTATTGATTCTCATAATCATAAATTATTATTATTTATTTAATTACTTTAATGATATTAAAATTAAACAATTTTGAGCTCATTAGATTCTTATTGTTGATGCGCTCAATTTGACTATAATAAGCATGAAAAATTATAAGATCAAGTTCTAATAGTCTTTAATTTAATTTTGAAAGTTTTCAATTCGGATATGCATCAAGATTCGTGTTTAATCAAGTTTTTTATTTAATTTTTTGACTTATCAAGATCTAAATTGAATGGTGTGAGTATGATTTTAAGGTTTTGTTTGAAATGACTTTTTTATTATTTTTTTGAAGCAATTTTTAAGAACAAAAATTTCTTAAACTAAAAAAAATTTGTACTATAGAGCTGCTTTAAAAAATAATAAAAAAACCGTCTAAATCGAAGCCTAAGTTGAATTACTAAGCACAAATTAGCATAAATAAGCTAATCTGCATATTAAATTTGAACTTAATATATTATGGGTAAAATAGTTAATCAAAGAGTTCTTTGGATCAGATTGTAAAAAGATCAAAAACCGCATTATTAACTCATTTCGCTTAGACAGTAACATCCAACTACTTGCTTCATAACTTATCCTTCCATGGTTGTTGCTTTATTGGTCTACCCACTCATCCTTGAAGCGAAAATTTCAAAAAATTAAAAACGTAAATTCTCAGGGTCCATTTTATAAATATTTTATTATTTATATTTTTGAATCTGTAACTTATCAATATTTGTACCCTCATTAATCAAATAAGCCCCTGCAGACATCCATGAATGTTTTCAACATTCAACAGCGCCGTAATCAAATGAAACTATCTTCTTCTCCCTTTTGTCAAAGATGATGGCTTCATTACCTATTTTCAAACATCTGGACATGTCCAATTTAGATTTAGTTTAGGATAATTTTCTTTTTATTTTTTATCATGTTTTTATTGTTTTTTTTTAATTGTGAAAAAAAAATTATCCAAAATGATACCTTAAAGGGTTGTTTGGTTACCTGAAAAAATAATATTGTGTAAAAGAAATCTTATAAATAGTTTGGATGATTGTAAAAGGAATGCATGATTTTACTTTTTTTTTTTTGTGGCCGGAGGTGGACGACCTGCCAGAGGTGGCGGTGGCTGGAGGTGACGGTGGATGGAGATGGCGGCCGACCAGAGGTGGCACTAGCCGGATGTGGAGGTTGTCAAAAGTGGGCGGCCGGATGGAGGTGGGGCTGGTTGAAGGTGGTGGCCGATCGGAGGTGGCGACTGCCGGAGGTGGCGATGATCAGAGCTGGGTTGTCGGTAGGAGGTGGGCTGCCAGCCAAAAGTTCTGATGGCCAAAGGTGGCTGCTGGCTGAAGGTGGCGGCGACTGGATTGGGGGTCCGGCCAAAGGCGGCGGTGGTCAGCAAGCGATACATTTGTGGTGTATTTGGAAATCACTCAAATCAGAAGAATTTTAAATATAGCAAAAATGAACTAGCGGATGTATTTCAAATGCTCTGAAATTTTACTTTGCATTCCTTTAACTTCAAACCAAAGGTCAATATTTTCAAAATCCCTGGATTTGAAATACTTTACACCATAAAATTTTTCAACCAAAGAGTCCCTAAATAAGTAACAAATTTAAGAAATATAAAAAAATTAAGCCATTAATCAAATTTTACTTAAATTATTTATTTACATAAATAGCAAAACAAATTTCAATACATATGCTAATTATAATTTATAAACTAAGCAGTCGATCGAACAAAAAAGAAGTAGAAGCATCCATCAATAGTCCACATCACACTTGACCCTCTCAAATGGCGTCGTCTTCAAGCTGCTGGCGGATGGCGCTGGCAACCTAACGTTGCAGTCAAACTTCGGCTTTATATGATGCGTTTTGAAGATTCCCGCCTTGAGCCTAACACTCATATAAAACTTCACCTCAATGTTGTAAAACCCCTCAGTCTTCTCTCTCGCGTAAGTCGCCGGCGCATCGCCGAGCAAAATATTCTGGCTAGCGAACACGGGGCTCAATATGGTGGTATTCTTGTGTCCCTGGTAGAAGGTGGGCAAAATCTGGAAGCCGAACCTTGAGTCGTCGTAAATGGCGAGGGATTCAATGTAGTCGTAGTAGATTCCTATCTTTTTGTTAGGGTTGCGGACGCTGACGTTGAGGCTTAGGTTGTAAAGAAGCATGTTGTTATTGCTGTTTGTGAGATTGAACTGTGTGAGCGTGGCGTCCTCGACGTAGACTTTTATCTTGTTTGGCCGGAAGATGAGCCAGAGGACGAGCGCGGCGATGCCGAGGACGATGACGATGGTAACAATGAGCTTCAAGAGGGAAGATAAGAGGCCGCCGCAGCAGGAGTGGCGGCGGCGGCGGGGGGTGGCGTATGGAGGGATTGGTGGGCCGTAGTAGGCGCCGTTGAGGGGCGCCGAGGGCTTTGGATCGGCCATTGATATGGAGAGGTTGAGATGAGAAGGGAGAGATCTGATGATGGGGAGAGGAGGGTTGGGGGGTTAGATTTATAGTGGTTTTACCGAAGGAAAACAGAGTGAAAGTTCCGAGTTTATGTTGAAATAAATAGTCGCGTGATCCCGTGGATAATTACTTGGATTCTTGTATGGGAAGTAATTTGCGGAACGCGCTTCCGCTGCGCGTTTTTGACCGCGCGTTGCTTCTGGAGGAGGCGGTAAGTGAAAGGCCGAAGATCAAGCAAGTCCTTGGATAGAATCATAGAAATAGTATAAATTGTGAGCAGAGGTGCGTGATTATAAGGGGGAGTATACATCACCCTTTGTTGTTTCAAATACATACATAATATATATGCGAGACTCAAATTCAGGAGAGATTATTGGGTTCGGATATTGTACACAAGTTATCATTCGGTACTTCATAGTACTGAACAATATTGAACTCGGTACTGTGGAGTACCGAACTCATACATAGCTCAGTACCGAGTAGGGGGTGATGTAGCACATTTTCATTGGGCTCCGGACGTTATTCGGTGTCCGAACCCAATAATTTCTCGGAATCCAAGGTCTCTTAGTTTAGTTGAGAGCCAAGCTCCCAACCAATAAACCAAAGAGAGAATATGAAGCTAAAAAAAAAAAAGAGAGAATATGAAGCTGATTAATTTCACGATCAGGCTTAAATGAACGTGGTGCAATCATATTCATTCAATCATTTTTGTTCCTTTAAACTTCACTTCGAGTGTTATGCAAAGTAGACAATGTGTTCTTGGGAAGTATAGTGACACAGCGAAACATTAGGATTTAACACTACAAACCTCAAAATGGAAAAAAAAAAAAAAAAACACGGAGACACATCACATAAAGAAATTCAATATGAAATTGAGAAAATTTGTACAAATCTCTTTTCTCATGCTCTTTTTATTTTCTCTATTTATTTCACACACAATTATCAACTAAAAAAAGTAAGAGATACACTTCAAACTATCTAACAGACGCAACCCCTTCAAGTGAAATAAGAAAAAGAGATTAAAAAAATTGCTCAGCTCAATCGCAATGCGCTCGTGTTTGGGGTTATATTTGGAGTACCGCAATGATCTACTCTTTGTCTCCATCTCAACTCACAGCATTGTAGAACTAATGGTGGGAGTGCTGCAAACACTCTACTCTATGGTTTCATTTGGGAAGGCTTTCTTACTGCTTTTTAAAATAACTTTTTAATACAAAATTAAAAAATTTTGTATTAAAAAGCTACTTTAAGAAGCAGAAAAAATGCCGTTCTAAACTAAGCCTATATCTCTAGCTCGAGCCTAAAGCACTACAGTGCTCCTGCATATATAAATTTTAAAATAAGATCATATTCAAGATTAATTTTGACTCGATAGAAATAAATATATGATTTTAATAGATATTAGTACTTGACTCATCTCAGTTCATTTGTAGGCGTATGGTCGTCCATATTTTGCTACAACCGCAGCTTATTTCAATTATTATATGAACTGAGTGCCTCAAATCAAGGTTGTGAAAACCAGACCGGACAACGAACCGGAAGAGGGAGAGGTTCACGGTTTGACCGGTTCGACCGGTCGAACCGGGGTCGAACCGGATGACATAAAAAATAATAATATTATTAAAAATAAATAAAATAAAAATCATATAATATAAGTATATGAGCATTTAATAATATTTATAAAATTGTATACATATAAATATAATTAAGAATAATATATTTATAAGAATAATACTTAATATAATATATAAATTTATAATAAAAAAATGTATGATCACTAATATAATATAAATAATTAAATATATGATGATTTAATAATATTTATAAATTTAAATATATATATATATATATATATATATATATATATATATATATATATATATATATATATATATATATATATATATATATATATATATATATATATATATATATATATATATATATATATTATATATATATATATATATATATATATATATATATATATATATATATATATATATAATGCAAAATTATAAATATAAATATCATTTAAAAATAATATATTTATATATTTATAATTAAATATATTTATACAAATAATATTTAATATAATATATTAATTTATAATATTAATATTTTATAATCTAAGTATTATAATATATATTATAGCAAATTTATAATACATATTATCTAAATTTATAAACTAAAATATATTTTTAAAATTTTAATTAAAACAAAATAAAATGTTTTTATGAACCGGCTGGTTCTTTCCAAACCGGACCGGTTCAACGGTTCACCGGTTGAACCGCCGGTTCAATCCGGTTTGATCCGGTTCGATGCAGAGCCGGTTTTGAAGCCTGACCGGACCGGCCACCAGACCGGTTCACGGTTGAACCGGCCGGTCCGGTCCGGTTCGGTTTTCAAAACAGTACCTCAATGTAAGATCAAGAGCTCTATTTCAATTGAGGAGAGTTAAGAAAATTAAATGAAACGTAAATAAATTATAATTCGTTACGAATTAATAACCATTAATTTGATTGTCTATCGACCATCCAACAAGGTTTTGGTCCGAGTAAGATTTGTTTGGAATAACTTTTTTACTGCTTCTTAAATAATATTTTAGTATAAAAAATTTAATATTTATACAAGAAAATTACTTTAAAAAACAGTAAAAAAGTCATCCTAAACAAATCATACGGGTCTTTTTGGGACAGCCTTTTAGTTGTTTTGATTTTCTGACAATAACCACAATTCCCTTTTATTACTATTTCAATATTTTTCAAAGAATTTTATGGTGAAAATTTATTTTCTACGATCATTGTAATAAAGTTTTTTTCTCCGCAATAACTTCATAATTAATTTACTAAAGCACTATAGCCGTCTCAATCAGACCCTAAGTTTTTATTTTATTTTTTATTTTTTTAAACAAAAAACAATTTATTCATAAATAAAGGGTTACAACAGAGATAGACAAACATCTAATAAAATGCAGAAATACAATGAAAGAAGGAAACTGATTGTAGATAAATGGTAGTTGAGCTCAGTAGTTGACCGAGACATCTAGTGCCCCACCATCATGCACGGGCCATCCAGTAAGGTGATAAAGGGTTCAGTCAACGATACGCATCGAAAAGCACCAAAGGTTGCCGCCAGCAAAAGGTAGGGCACTCGTCCCAGCCACATCATAGCCCCCAAAAAAATCTGCGAAGCACCTAAACCCAAAATCGGAATACCAAACAGATTAACCAACAAAACAACAAATCATTAACGCCTACGACGACCCCTGCCACGGCCCCTTCCGCGGCCCTAGCACATGAAACCTTCGAACGACCAACATTAGCACGAACCAACAAGAAATCATTCCCTGGGTCTGTTGACCTCATTTTTGTATGAGGTCACTTGGGCCAATCCTGACCCCAGATCAATTCAATCTACAGACCAATCCAGACTCTAGGAGCCTTCTAGACTTTAGACCCTAGGATCTACTCTAGACCCTAGGACTCTTCTAGACTCCAGACCTTAGGATCAATTTAGATCTTAAGTCAATCCAGACCTTAATTCAATTCAAACTTCAATCAAATCCAGACTTTAAACAAATTCAGATTTTAATCTCCAATTCAACCTTATATCCTACCTTTGATCTAGCTCTAAACCTATCCAATCTTTTATAATCACCTAAATGATTAGAAATGACTTGGATAATTCAATGTTAATCATTCAGACTCAAGATCCAATTCAAATACAGAAATTCAAACTCAAACTCAAGGCCAAACATCCAAGCCCTGAAAACCTCTTCCAGTGAATTTTCAAACATTTCAAAATCTAATCAAATGACCTCCGATTCAGAGTCCGTCAGTTGCATACTGATGGGACATGTCTCTGGAGGCAACCGTCCAAATTTGAGCTCATTTTGAAGTCTCTAATCTCAGAATCTAAATCTAAATCCAAAGGTTGTAAAACCTTCAAATATTTACAGCCTATGCCACTGGACCTGTCACTTTGAAGATTCTGACCTTAGAGCCTTCACCAAAGCCTCTAGTCACTTCCAGATCTTTAATCTTGATATGTTGAGTATTAAACTGTATTTTGGTTGACCCACTTTGACCCCCAGTTGACCAGAGGTCAAAATGACCAAAATACCCCTATGGGGTTCAAACATCGATTTCAAATCAAACGAACTCCAAATTACTTGAAACCACTTCCAGCAAGTTTCAAATATCAAACCAAACCTGTTCGACCCAAACCCAGACCCTGGGTCAACCTAGTTGACCAAGTCAACCTAGGTTGACCAAACAGGCCCTTAAGGGTCAAAACGGGCATTTTGACCGAATCGACCTACCCAGACCTTGGGACCACCTCCAATGGTCTCCAAATGTCAATTCAAATTGATCAAACTTATTTTCAGACTCTGGACCCACCTGGTTGACCAAGTCAACCAAGATTGACTCAAAGTCCCTTTAAGGCCCTGAATGAGTTATTTCAACCAATTAAGCCTATCAAACTCATACCAAGCTCTTAAATCATTCCTATCAATACTTTGAACTTCTCGAAGTGTACCATGAGTTGAGTCATAGTCACTTTGACCAAGTCAACATTTGCAGACTTTGTCAAAATGGCTCAAACTCCCTCTCTTTAAAACTCAAATCTTGATTATCAAACCCTCTCCAAACTTTCTCAACTAGCACTCAAGGGTTTCCCACATGCCACATCAGGTGGTTTGACAAGTTGACTAGTCAAACCAGTCAATAAGTCTTCAAAAGACCATTAAATGATTTAAATCATTGAATTAAATGCATTTCATTTAAAACCCACTTAATCCCTCTAATCCAATCCACTCCAGCAGCTCTAATCCAACTCTAGAAGCTTCTTAAGACCTATCACAGCCATTGAAACTTGATCAAAAGGCTCTTTTCACTCCACATGTTTAAGTGGGGACCAAAGGCCTTTCCATGTGGATTGTCCTTGAGCTGTCCTTGCATTCAGCTTTTCAACCACTCCAGAGACATGTGGCAGCCATCCAAGAGCTCTCCCAACTGATCTCAGCCATCCATTTGATTAGAAGATCATTCAATAGGGCAAAACCCTAAGGAGAGCCTCCATTCTCATCTCAACACCTCTCACTCAAACCTCTTTTCTCCCAGAGCTCCTCCAGCATTCAAAATCTCTCTAAAATCATCTTCA
Source organism: Dendrobium huoshanense (assembly GCA_016618105.1). NCBI lineage: Eukaryota > Viridiplantae > Streptophyta > Magnoliopsida > Asparagales > Orchidaceae > Dendrobium > Dendrobium huoshanense. The sequence goes on from CM028348.1 coordinate 27,694,651, forward strand.
GACCTTCCTCCAGCCCTTCCAGGCCTTTCCCCACCAGATCCTAACTCCCAAACATCAATGGGAGAAGAGAGAGGTTTTTAGAGAGAGAATCAGTTATTGCAATCATAACTTCCAATCCAGGAAAATCCAGCTCTTGGAGTCTTCATCAAAGTTGAAGAGGACATCTCCAGCTTTCCAACGAACCCAAGAAATCAAAAATCCATTAGCTAGATTGTAAGTTATTCAAGTTTTAAGTTTGGATTTCATTTTGAAACTGTAGCCAAAATACAATGTATGGAGCCTCCAAACTCCTGACATTGTAAGTTTAGGCTACCATCAGTCTATGTTTCAAATTTCATCAAGTTTGGTTCAGTATTTTAGGAGATCTAAGCATTTAAAGATTTCAAATTTCGGTAGATCTGGACCGTCCGATCGATCATCAGATGGCCCATATCAGAGCTGGAATCTCGCGTCGGCCCTGGGATTCGAACTCGGGTCTTCTGGCCAGAACGCGCGGTCGACGTGGCACCATCTGGACGCTTGGATCAGCCCTGATCTGATCATATCGGACGGCTCTCGCGTCTGCCGACGTGGTTAAGTGGCCATTAGAGATTGCGCCACGTGTCCACGCCGCGGCGCAGCGCCGCCGTCCAGCCAATCATTGCTAATGATTGGTTTGGCGGCGCCGGCGGCCGATTTGATTCAAAATTGATTTAAAAATTAAATTAAATGCCTAGAACTTCTAAAAATCATAGTAAATCCATTTTTTCACCAAAATTAATGTTCTTGGGCTTGTTGGAAAGCTCTTGAGCTCTAGTTTTTATTAAAAGCAAATTAAATTTATTTTGATCACTGGTTTTTGAGAAATTTAGGTTTATTTGAAATCCAATTTTCTCAATTTTCTTTCAATCCAGTGGCCAAATGGTGATTAACTTTTGGTGAAATAATTTTGGACATCTTAGGCATCACCTGTAATTTTCTTAGCTTAAGATGTCCACTGGATTGCTATGAAATGAATTTACAAAGTAATGGGTCCATTTTGGACCCAAAACTTTGAAAATTCATAACTCTCTAAATTGGTAGAATTAGGCTTCCTAATTTCTGTGGTGTGTTTGTGTATGTCTAAGGGTTAGATGAACAGAGATTTAGACCCAATTGAATACTAGTGCCACCTAGGAACAATAATTAAGGTCAAGGTCTAGTTAACTTAGAAAAATCCTAGAAAATTCTACACACATCCAATAGGGGTGAAACTTGAGAACATTAAACCTAGTGACATTATAAACCCTAGGTTAAAATTTCATCCAATTTGGAGTTCATTAGGTCAGATAATTAAATACGTCAATGTTAACCCTTTAGTTGAGCTCTAAATTTCATCCAATTTGGAATTGATTGATTGTTTATTTATTTACTGCAATTTGTTGAGCATTTTAAATTTCAAATATATTAATTGCTTGAGATTAATATATCAACTGCTTGAGATCAAATATTAACTGCTTGGGACTGTATATATAAATGTTGATTATTAGGATAACCCTGCAGGATCGAGTCTAGATTTTTCAATTTTGATTAATGTAAATTTGATTTGATTTGTGTTGTAATTTCAAGTGATTTGAGATGGGATAACATCCAATTTGGAATCCAAAGAGGAAGGGACATCCCTCAGGGGAGAGTCCCTCTCCATTTGGAGATCCAAATTAGGATAACTTTGAAATATCCAAAGAGGAAAGATAACACCCCGTTCAAGGGGGAGTTTCTTTTCATTTGGATATCCGGACCCGACGATCCAAGAAGCAGCAGAAGGATGAAGAAGTGGATAACGAGAAGACCCATTCTCAAAGTCACTTGAGTCTTAGGATTAAAAATCCGGGTTGTAGTCAGTGGTGCCCGGCCACTTTAATTTTCTACAAAATTCTGTGATGTAATAATAAGGGGCACTTTCCTACGGACATTCAATTTGATATATTTAATTTGATTGATTTATTTAAATTGATTGCGCATTAGAGATACCTGCTTTTCTAGTCTTTTTACCTGCGTGCCGATTTTGATTTGACCTGGAATTCGATCGTAGGCTCTTAAGGACTTAATAAAAAATTTTCTACTTAAATCAAATTAAAAATATTTAGGCTCACATAGAAATTCTAACGAATTTAAGAAGTAAGCCCGGGACCGTCGGGAGTTCTCATTTCATAGCCTAAATTCAAATTCAAGCCTTTAATTGAGTCGATTAGCATGCATTAGATTAATAACAAATTAAACTTCTAAAATTTTAAGTTACATTTTTAGCTTAAACATCAAACCCAACATAAGGCAAAGGGACCATTTAGGATCTGCTCTAGATGTCGGTCCCGTTCTCAAATACCTTTCTTAAATAACGTCCCGACCACTCTATATAAAAAGACCGGATTCATATTTTAAAATCGTTTAGGTGGTTTAGCTGGCTCCCCAATCCAGGCCGGGGTAAGACCAGATTTGCATTGCACTAGCTAGGTTCGGGTCACTTTTTCAGTACCCAGTTTAGACTTAGGTTCTGAGGCAAGCTCGGGCTATAAGACCTCAACTTCCGGGAATCGAATCCCAAATTTCTAATAAAATTGATCAATTAAACATTAAATCACTTTCAATCAAATTCAAGCCTAACACTTAGGATAGGCTGCGGTGTTTCTGAAGTAATTCAGAATCCCAAAACACCTCCTACCTTTCTTCCTTTGACTCCAGAAATAAGTGTTCAACCTTGATCCAATCCCGATTGAAAATTCCTACCCTTTTCCTCCTTTGATATTGATCTTTGAAATTCTTAAATAAAATTTATACCGCTATTTTAATCGAGAGTTTTCGTAGGAAATTTCGATTTCCTACGATGTAATTAACTACGAGGGCTTGCGCTCGTAGGAGATTTAGTAACCCAGATCTAATTTTCAAATTCAAAATTTTTCAAAATCTCTAACTAATTATTTTTGGAAAATTTAAAATACAACGATCATTATCGTCATTTTCAAACGATCGATAATGATTAATATCTCCTTTCTTTGGAAAGGTATATTAATTATTATCGTGGATTTGATCATGAAATTAATGATTTTTGGATTTGATTTTAAATTTTGATTTTGAAATTTGAACCAATTAGTGAATGATATTCTCCCCTTTGGGATGATATATCGTTCCTAATGTTGTGTTAGATTTCAAAATTAAAATTCAAGATTTAATCTTCCCAAAGATAATTGAATATTTTCAAAACTATATATACTTAAAGATAAATTTTTTTAATCAAAACAAAAATGGCGACTCCGCTGGGGATGATCTCTCTCTCCATCTTTAATAGCGGTATAAATTTTATTCTATCGGTAGTTTTGACTACCTTTCTCTTCGTTGGTCCCTATCCCATTTCTTTCTTGGGTGAGTTTGGCCAACTCAATTAAGGCATGTTAAAAGAGAGGTGAGTGTAGGACTCCTATGTTGAAGTCGGGCTTTGACATTTTGCATCCAAGTTAATTGGTAGAGCGAAAGAGTCAAGCCAAGTCTTTTTGTATATGTTGTAAACTTGCATGCAAATAAATAACTAGCGTGCTAAGTTTCACAATTTATAGAGACTTTTCAATTTCAAGATCAAGATTTCAATCCTTTAAGCAAAATTCAATCTCTTTCAAAACCTTTCAAATCAACTTTAATCGTTATTGTGATGTGTCTTTTACAATAGTCTATTATAGTTGAACACATGCAATTCAAACTCTTGATCAAACCTGGATTTTGACATTTCACTCTAAGCTAGTCCATGCAGTGAAAGAGTCAAGTCCAGGCCTCCCGATTTCCCTAAATTTTTTTTAACCATTTTATTGAAAATAAAAATCAATATTTTGAGTTTCAAAAATGAAGGAAAATCATTCAAACCAATTTCAATCGTTGTTGCCATGTGTCTTTTATAACATGTTGTAGTTGAACACGTGCAACACAAACTCAAAACTCTCCAATCAATTTTAGGCTTTGACATTTCACCCCTAAACCACTTGTTGGGATGAGAGAGTTAAGCCTAAATCTTGGGATCTTCAGATTAATTTTGTAAACCTACATATTTGAACATCATTCAATATGTTGAGTTTCAAAATCTGATAAAGATCCATTCAATTCCAACCTCAAATTCAAATTTTGGTCTTAAGTCCAAATTCAACTTTAACATTAAACCTCAATTTGATTTCAAACTCAAATTCAACTTCAATTTTGGTTTTAAAGTCAAAATATGAGCTTTGACATTTCATCCCAAGTCGATTGGTGAAATGAAGGAGTCAAGCCCGACTTTTGGATTTTTCATATTGATTTTGTGAACCTATGTGACTGAGTTTCGTGTTGAGTTACAAAATTTGAAGAAGATCCACTCGACTTTAATTTCAAATTCAATTTTAAGCCAAATTCAATATCAACCTTAAAATCAAGTTTAATTTCAACTTTGAATTCAATCTTAATTTGATTGCAAATCCAAATCAAAATTTTGACATTTTGCCCCAAATCAATTGGTGTAGCGAAAGAGTCAAATTCAAGTATTGATTTTCACTCATCAATTTTATGAACCACCGTGTTCAATGCAAAATGACACGATTGAGTTATAAAATTTTTGAATAAAATTAATCAAATTCAAACTTAAATGTCACTTCAAAATATTAATTCAAATCACTTTCTTAATTCCAGGAAATTAAGCACTCAAATGGCTAGGAAACTCGTCTTCTCACTGAATGGAGATGTGCCTGTAGAAGAAATTCTTAATGGCAATTTAATTCAGTACGAGATGGAATTTCAGAACCTCAAGATTTCAGTTAATAGGGAAACACTGATTGATCTGTCTGCCACGATACTAGGAAAGTCTCCTTTAGTTGAGATTACTTTAGGGTCAAGAGTTGACTCCCCCATCTCCAAGATGGAGGTCGTTGTCGCCCCTATACCCACTGTACTCTCTACTCAGGAGGATCAAAACCCAAAAGTTAATAGCGATGAAAGAGCTACCATCTTAGTCTGAGATCGGGTCAAGTTCTAACACCCCTGTCGTCGGTAGGAACAAGATGAAGAATTACCTTCGAAGAGCTAGAAAAAGGAATCTTAAGGCTGGAAAGACCGTTGAGTCGGAAGCCTTAGAGAGGGCCGATTTCGAGGCCAATCGAGAGTTCGTTGCTCCTTCTACGTACCCTCTCCTTGCACAAAGGAGGGAGGTTATAGAGATGAGAGTGAGAATCTTCAATACACCTGCTTGACTACTACACAGAAAGACTCGAGCAAGAAAGAATTGAGCGATCACCAGCAATAGGCCATAGACCCCCAACTGAGGGTTATGACCCGTCCACTCTACTAGAAGATGCTAAGGCACATTACTACACGTGTCCCACTACATCATCTACAGATGAGGAGGAGTAGAAATCACTCGGGATGCCACTCTCTTAACTACTTGCCTAGTAGTAATTTGAGAGGGGAGATATGTTGAGTCCAGTAATTAGGTTGTTAAGCCTAAGTAAATGTCCCACGGCTACCAAGAGGGGGGTGAATTGGTAGTTTTAAAAATTTTAAACCCTCTTAATAATAAAGTTGAACCGAAATAAAATTTTCTTTTAAAGTTAGTAGAAAAATGTTTTTCAACCACAGAGTTGTTAAAACTGAAATTCAAAGTGCAGAAACGTAAAAGCAATAAAGTAAATGACACCAGATTTATAGTGGTTCGGTCTATAACCAGACCTACATCCACTCCTCAGAGGCACCCTCTGAGTATTGCACTAATACCACAAAGTGACTCTCCTTTAGCACCCACAGCAAGGCGGAGAAGCCTGTACAAAACACTCTTTTCACCACTACCCGGTGCGGCAGAGAACCGTCGTCCTTTTACACAATCCACAGTGCTGGCAGAGAACTGTCGTCCTTTCACACTCTCCTAGTGTGGGCAGAGAACCCTAAGGCTGTTCACACTCTCCAAGTGTAGGCAGAGAACCTTCTCCCTTTTACACTCTCCTAGTGTGGGCAGAGAACCCTCGTCTGTTCACACTCTCCAAGTGTCGGCAGAGAACCGGACCTTCTTGAATGATCTTCTCACAAGAATCTAGAAAGAAGAAAGAAAAGAGTGAAGAAATCCAATTTCACAAGTAGAGACTCTTACCTTAGCAATCCAAGTGAAGCCTTCTCGCTCCAGTGGTAGGAATCCTCCTTTGAATGCTCTCTTCCACTCTCTCCTTGGCTATTCTCTCAAGAGGCACGAAGATCAAATGACAAAAAGATTGGGTGGCAGTCTAATTTGAACCTTTTATAGAAAAGACAAGAAAAACCGCCCAAAAACTGCAAATTTCCAATTCTGTACGTAGTGGATCGTCCTGTACGATCCGGGATCGTCCTGGACGATTTTACTTAAACGATCTGAAACGACCCAATTTGTATATGTGTACGAAATGACTTCGTACAGCTGATCGTCCTGTACGAACTAGGTTCGTCCAGTACGAACGGTTATTACAAGGTCAGTTCTAGAAACTGCTGAAAACTGTTCTAAGTCGGTTCATCATTTGGACGAAAATATGTTCGTCTGGACAAAAATTTTCCAGAGAGCCGATCGTCCTGGACGATTATTTATTTCGTCTGGACGAAAATTTTCCAGAGCACCCATCGCCGCGGACGATAATTTGTTTTCGTTTGGACAAAAATTTTCCAAAGAGCTGATCGTCCGGTACGATAATTATTTTCGTCTGGACGAAAATTTTCCAGAGGACTGGTCGCCTCGTACGATGGTAAAATTCGTCTGGACGAAAATTTTACAGAGAACCCATCGTCCGGGACGATAATAAAATTCGTCCTGGACGAATAGGACTTAGAAAAAAAATTTTTCAAGCAAGTTCCTATTCGTTCCAAGTGCTCTACAGGAGATAACTGACAGATCGTCCAGTACGATAAATATCGTCCTGTACGATAAGTATAGAATTTCAAGATCTCCTTATTTGTGTGTGTGAGATTTTATTCACTCAATTACAATCACTCCCTTTCAAAATTAATTCAAAGAAAAGACAAACTTCAAATAAACAAAATATCATATGTTGAATTTGATTTGAAGTTTTCGTAGTCTGGAGTCTGATTTTCCTGAAATGTTAGTACACACAAGAGCAAGTGCAAATCTTCTAAAATTGTTAGGAGATAACTATACATCTGAACAATAATGTTTGGAATCATCAAAACTACATAAGTTGCACAAATATAAATCATTCAAATAGCAACTATTCAAACAATCTCCCCCTTTTTGATGATGGCAAAACAATTATTATTTGTAATGGTTTCAAGTTAAAACAGATCTCTTATCTCCTAAACTCCCCCTGAATTTATGAGTACATTAAAATAAGGAGGCATTAAAGAACAATATTTTTGTTATTAAAAAAATTTTTTAACACAAACAAATAAAAAATAAAAAACTTGCAAACATAACAATTAAAAATAGAAAACACAAAATACAAAAATACAAACATAATAATTTCTCCCCCTTTTTGACAGCAACAAAAAGTGAAGAAGAAAAAAGACAAGAAATGTAAATAATTATATGAAATTCATTGTTAAAATTTAATCTAAATTGTGATTTGACATAGGGTATGCAATTTTAAACTAAAGATATTAGGTCAATCATAGAAATTCATAAAATTTAAGAAGTGATATAACATTGTAAGTAAGAAGAATTTATCAAAGACATGATTCAATTTAGACATTTGACTATTGAAAATCATTACAAGAGAGATGTATAAAAAATTTTATATTTCAAAGTTCAATAGAATATAAATGAACATAAGATCAATTTGAATTAAGAGATTGAATGAATTTGGAAAGAAGAGAATTACCTCATGTGGCGCTTTGCACATCTTTTCAAAGTTTTGGAGCACATTTTTGTGCATTTTTCTTTGGTTGGGCTTATTTTGTGCCTCTTTTTCACTTTGCAAATTTTGTGCGAATTCCTTTTGATTTTTGTACATTTGTACAATGTTCAAGAGTAATTTGACCAATTCTTTCCAAAATCTATAATCTAAAATTTCAAATATTTCTAGGTGCATAAATATCATTTGAGCATAGAAATACAAAATAAGAAAACATCTAAAATGCAATAGTAATATTATTTTTATGTAGTCTAAATGAATAGACATGAATTTAAAATTTCTAATTACAACAAGTTATATACAACTTTTAAATTAAGAAAGTCTAGATTTTCTAATATAGATAATCTCAAATTACAATCGAATTTAAGCACTATGTAGATTAAAAAAATACTAATGAAATTCATAAACATTAGCCACATTTCAAAACAAATCTAATAAAAACAAACTTTCATTGATATTAAAGAAAATACATTGAACAAAAAAAAACATAAAAACAAACACATTACAATAAAACATATAAGCTAAAAACACAACAAACAAAAACAATAAAAAAAATACAACAGACACAGACATAAAAATAATTTTTTACTGTTTTGGAGGAGGAGGAATGCCGCCAAAGAGGTTGAAGTAGGAGGCCATCAACATTACATTGGTATTTATTTCATGAACTTCATCTCTAATATTACCAATGTCATGTTGCTGCTGCGTAAGTTGAGCATCAAATTGATCAAACCTTTGATCAATGTGAGTCTCTAGTCTATCAAATCTCTCAATCAGATTCTGGTAATCTGATTGAGAAGCAGAACCTTGCACTCCTTCTTCTTCTTCTTCTGAAGCACTAGCATGTGCTTTTTCTTTTTCTTTTTCCTCCTTGAAGAGCAATCTGAATGATGCATCGTTATAGTAAACTGGCTCTTCATATTCTTCATCAGGATGCACTATATTGTACTTCTTCTCCAAAATATAAGTAATCAAGTGCCCTAAAGAAATGTTTTTCTTCCTCTTCTGATCAGGATGTCCTATTTCTGAAAGCCCATAGATATGATCTAGGATGAGTTGGGCTTCATCAATAGGATGTCTTTTCATGATTAAAAAAGTTAGACAAGAAAGGAGAGGAGTAATGTTAATCCTATCACCAGCTTTAGGAATAATTGAGGATCTAAGGATATGCTGGATGATTCGGGCATCTTGGGTCATACCGGAGACTCTAGCAACATGATTGTCAATCGCATTTTCTCTAATTACCCTATTGATTTGAAACCATTTGAAGGAGGTTTCTGACATTAGGGTGTGGGCTCTATATCATTCAGTTCTTAAGTTTAAAAATGCACCAAGGTCGTGCTTGGTGATCTCAACTTTTTTCTTAAAAACAAAAGAACTAATGATAGAGTGGTCAGAATTGAAACTCATGTTGGCTAGAAAGTAATGGTAGGTTTGCTTATTGTAGAAGTGGACAAGAGAAAGAATGAACTGAAATTGGGTTGAGGCGAAGAGGTGCAATACCCGAAATTTCAACTCTGTTTGGATAAGAATGCGAGACGGAGTGATTTTTGCAGATGCAAAACGAGGAAAAGATTCCTCATTTGCCTTGGAAAGAAAGTTGTCTGGGGCATTCCTGTTAGGTTTCTTCACCAAAACTTTTTGTCTTTTGCTAGAGGAGGCCATAGTTGATTTGATGTAGAAAGGGATTGAAAAAGATGTTTGAAAGTGTGATTTTCAAGTTTGAAAGCCTTCATATTTAAAGAAAAACGAAACGTTCGTCCTGGACGAAAATATTCGTCCTGGACGAAAAATTATCGTTCGTCTGGACGAAGTAATTTCGTACAGACGATCCAATTCGTCCAAAATGTAACGGCTTTTCGTATTCAACACAACTTACGATGCGTCCCTTCGTACAGGCTTTTTGACTTGACCAATCGTACATACGAAAAAATTTCGTACAGACGATCGAAAAGTGTTTCGTTTTAATGACTCTTGAAAACCGTCCCCTACAATGAACCGACACATGTTTGTACAGACGAAAAAATTTCGTACAGACGAAGTTCGTATTAAAAATTGTCTTATCCACTCAACCGCTCCATTCAATCGTCCCGACGTTTGAGAAAAAAAAATTCGTCCTGGACGATTTAATATCGTACAGACGATCAAATAAAAAACTGCTCTCAAAACGGTTTAAATTCGCGCAAACTGTTCCTTCACATATCGTCCCGTACGAAAACATTTCGTCCTGGACGATTTCCTCCAAAAAAATTTTAATTTTGAATTTTTTAAATTAACAAAATCAACAAAAACACAGAAAACATAAAATCAAAATCATAAATTCAAAAACAATTCATTAAAAATACACAAAATTCACAAAATTACAAAAACAAAACACAACAAGTATCAATGTTGCAAAGACATTTTAGTTAAGCATTCAAATCAATAACACCAAGCCTTGTTCTTAAAGTACTGAAGGTATCAAAGGCTAAAGGTTTTGTAAAAATGTCTGCAAGTTGATTTTCAGTTGAAACATGTATGAGTTCAATTTCTCCTTTGGATACATGATCCCTTATGAAATGATGCCTTATATCAATGTGTTTGGTTCTAGAATGTTGAATAGGATTTTTGGAAATGCAAATAGCACTAGTATTGTCACAATAAATTGGAATAGTGCCTATAATTAATCCTAAGTCAATCAACTGTTGTTTTAACCAAAGTACTTGTGCCACACAACTTCCTAATGCAATGTATTCTGCTTCTGCAGTAGATAGTGCCACTGAATTTTGTTTTCTACTAGACCATGAAACTAATGAATTTTCAATGAATTGACATGTTCCAGAAGTGCTTTTCCTATCCACTCTACAGCCTGCAAAGTCAGAATCTGAGTAACCAATAATTTCAAATGAAGAGCTAAACTTAGGATACCAAATTCCTAAGTTTTGAGTTCCTAGTAGATATCTTAAAATCCTTTTCACTGCTGTCAAATGTGATTCTTTTGGATCTGATTGAAATCTAGCACATAAGCAAACACTAAACATAATATCTGGTCGGCTAGCAGTCAAGTAAAGTAAAGATCCAATTATCCCTCTAAATTTCTTTTGATCAACAGATTTTCCCTTAAGGTCTTTATCTAACTGAACTGAAGAACTCATTGGTGTACTAACAGGTTTAGCATTGTCCATTTCATATTTTTTGAGGATGTCCTTAATATATTTGGTTTGACTAAGAAAAGTACCTTCCTCAAGTTGCTTAATGCTAAATCCTAGAAAGTAATTTAAATCTCCCATTAGACTCATTTCAAATTCACTACTCATTGTTTTAGAAAAATCATCACAAAGATGTTTATTTGAAGATCCAAAGATGATGTCATCCACATAAATTTGAACAATAAGTATATCCTTTCCAATTTTCCTTAAAAAGAGAGTTGTATCCACACTTCCTTTTTCAAAAGATCTTTCAAGTAGGAAGGTGCTTAACCTCTCATACCAAGCCCTAGGTGCCTGTTTCAATCCATATAATGCCTTTTTTAATTTGAAAACATGATTTGGAAATTTAGAATTTTCAAAACCTGGAGGTTGTTCTACAAAAACATCTTCTTCAATTACTCCATTTAAAAAGGCACTTTTGACATCCATTTGAAACAATTTAAAACCTTTAAAACAGGCAAAGGCTAGTAAAACCCTAATTGCTTCAAGTCTAGCTACAGGGGCAAAAGTTTCCTCAAAATCAATTCCTTCAATTTGATTATACCCCTTAGCTACTAATCTAGCCTTATTTCTAATGACTACTCCTGAGTCATTCATTTTATTTTTGAACACCCACTTGGTTCCAACAACACTTTGATCTTTTGGCCTTGTAGTTAGTTCCCAAACTTTATTTCTTACAAATTGATTCAACTCTTCTTGCATGGCCAATATCCAAAATTCATCTGAAAGTGCTTGATCAATGTTAGTGGGTTCAATAGTTGAAATAAAGGCTGAATGATTGACTTCCTTGTTTAATCCACGCCTAGTTCTAACACCCTCACTTGGTTCACCTATAATTAATTCCTTTGGGTGGTTTTTAGAAAATCTCAAATCTCTAGGCAAAGGGTCTTCTCTTTCTAAATTTTCTTCCACATTTTCTTCCAAATTTAATCTATCAATCTTTTGGGAGTTTTCTTCAATTTCTTCTTCAACAACTTTTGGCTCTTCCATGTTTCCATTTTCATCAAAAACAACATGTGTGGTTTCTTCAATGACTAAAGTTCTTTTGTTGAATACTCTATAAGATTTTCCAACACTTGAATATCCAACAAAAATTCCTTCATCTGATTTTGGATCAAATTTTCCTAAGGCAGATTTTCCATTATTATGTATGAACACCTTGCAACCAAATACATGCAAATGAGACAAATTTGGTGTTCTACCTTTTAGCAACTCATAGGGTGTTTTATTCAAATTTGATCTCACATTCACCCTATTCAGAACATAGCATGCAGTGCTAACCGCCTCAGCCCAAAAATATCTAGGAAGTGAGTATTCTGCTAACATTGCTCGGGCGGCTTCTATTAATGTTCTGTTCTTTCTTTCAACTACTCCATTTTGTTGAGGAGTTCTAGGTGCAGAAAAATTGTGATCAATCCCCTTTTCTTTACAGAAATCTTCAAATCTTTCATTTTCAAATTCTCCTCCATGATCACTTTGTATAGAAATTATTTCACATCCTAGTTTTCTTTGTATCCAAGTTGAAAAATTTTTGAATTCCTCAAATGATTCACTCTTATGAAAAAGAAATTTAACCCAGGTGAATCTTGAAAAATCATCTACTATAACAAATCCATATACCTTTCCTCCTAGACTTACCGTGCTTACAGGTCCAAAAAGATCCATGTGAAGAATTTCTAAATGGTTTACTGGTCCTAAGATCTTTATTGGACTTAAAAGAGGACTTCACTTGTTTTCCTAATTGACATGCATCACACAGATGGTCCTTAGTAAAGTCTAGTTTAGGTATTCCTCTCACCAAATTCTTTTGGGTAATTTTTCTAAGATTTTTCATACTAGAATGACAAAGTCTCCTATGCCAAAGCCATGATTCATCAGAAACAGTTTTCAAACAAAAAGCAGTAGGAGATTGAATACAATTTAAATCTAGCATGTAGACATTGTTCACCCTTTTTCCATTTAAAATAATTTTCCCATTTAGGCTAATTATGCAGCTAGTAGGTAAAAATTTTACATTATAGCCCTTATCACATAGCTGACTTATGCTAAGCAAATTATGTTTTAAGCCTTCAACTAATAAAACATTGTCTATGAAAAAGTTTTTCAAATTTCCAATCATACCTGATCCAACCACTTTCTTTGTGGTATTATCTCCAAGTGTAACCTTGCCTCCACTCCTGGCTTCCAGCGTTATGAATTGAGCAGTATCTCCAGTCATGTGCTTAGAACATCCGCTGTCCAGGTACCATATACTCTCACGAGGTCTTGTGTGAGAGTATACCTGCAAAATTCTCAAATGTTAGACCTGGGAACCCAAACTAGTTTGGGTTCACCTTTATGAAATTTATAATCAGATGCATGTGTGATATGTCTAGGTTTATGCATCTTAGTTCTCCACACCAAATTAGGTTTCATCTTTAAAGTGCAGGTGTGAGATATATGTCCCAAAAATCCACAATTGTTACATTTAACATTAGGAAAAATATTCCTATGTTTTCTTTCATATGATTGTCTTCTAAGGGATTTCATGAATTTAGGATAATATTTAGGATTTGTAAAATCTTCAAGTTTAGGGGGGTTCCTATTATCCTCGAGAGCTCTTATAGTAAGTTTGTAAAATGAATTCATATCCTCCAAGATTCGATTTGTATAATTGATTCTATATGTCTTGTGCTCAGATTCATCCTTAAATTTCTTAAATTCTTTTTCAAGTTCAGCATAGGATGATTTTAAATTCTCAAAATTTTTATTCAAGTCATCATATTCATCAAGTAGTTTCATGTGGTTGCTATCAATTAAAGCATGATCTTTCCTAAGGATTTCGTGTTCCTTATTAAGCTCTTCCAATTCTAAAACTAAACTAGCATGCATCTTTTTCGTTTTCCTATATGCATCATGCATGTGTTCAGAAACTTCAAACAATTCATTATAAGTTAAATCACATACCTCTTCTTGATCTGATTGTTCAGATTTATCTGCCATCAAGCAAAGGTTGGTGACTTCTTCTTCTTTTTCAGTCTCAGATGAGTCTGAAGCTGAGTCCGCCCAAAAAGCCTTTTGAAACTTCTTCTTGCCCTTCTTTACCATTGGTTTCTCCTCTACCTTCTCCTTGCTAGGAGTGGCTTTGAGTTTTGGACAATCAGTCTTTATATGACCTGGTTTCCTGCATTCATAACAAATCACTTCATTAGAAACCTTGCCATTTCTGTTATACTTACCTCTATTCCATTGCTGGCGTCTCTTCTGCTTCCTCTTTAAAAAGCTTCTGAATTGTCTAGTCATCAGTGCAATATCGTCTTCATCCTCAGGTTGTGAGTGTTCACTTTCTGACTCTTCCACATTTAGTGCAATATTCTTGTCCTTTCTTGGTTCACCTGCATCAATCTTTCTTTGACTTACTCCTTGCTCGTAAGCAATGAGTGAACCAAGAAGATTGTCAATAGAATAAATGTTCAGATCTTTTGACTCTGTAATTGCAGTAATTTTAGCATCGTATGCAGTAGGTAAACAACGAAGAATCTTATTAACCATTTCAGCATTAGTTAATTCCCTACCAAGTGCATGCAAAGAGGTGACAATTTGAGTGAATCTTGTGTACATGTCAGATATAGATTCATTAGGTTTCATGCGAAATAATTCGTAGTCATGTAACAAGATATTGAGTCTTGATTGCTTAACCTCATTTGTCCCTTCATAAGTAATACAAAGTCTATCCCATATGTCTTTTCCGCTTTTACAAGTGGAAACTCGCATGTAGTCTTCAGATTTTAAAGCACAAAAGAAACTATTTAAACATTTTGCATTTAATTGTGCTAAGTCACGTTCTTCTATAGTCCAATCTGCATAGGGTGTATCTACCCTAATTCCATCAACTAATCTAGTTGGTTTTGTGTAACCTTCCTGGACTAGCATCCACATGCGATAATCAAGTGACTGTAAGAAAGTAGACATGCGTGTTTTCCAAAAATCAAAAGGAATATTGTCAAACAGTGGAGGTCTAGTGATAGAGTAACCCTCAGGTGTGTTTCGGTTTCCAAATGTAGCCATCTACGTTAATCAAAAAGTAATTCAAACTTATGATTTTGAAACAAAGCTCTGATACCACTTGTTGAGTCCAGTAATTAGGTTGTTAAGCCTAAGTAAATGTCCCACGGCTACCAAGAGAGGGGTGAATTGGTAGTTTTAAAAATTTTAAACCCTCTTAATAATAAAGTTGAACCGAAATAAAATTTTCTTTTAAAGTTAGTAGAAAAATGTTTTTCAACCACAGAGTTGTTAAAATTGAAATTCAAAGTGCGGAAACGTAAAAGCAATAAAGTAAATGACACCAGATTTATAGTGGTTCGGTCTATAACCAGACCTACATCCACTCCTCAGAGGCACCCTCTGAGTATTGCACTAATACCACAAAGTGACTCTCCTTTAGCACCCACAGCAAGGCGGAGAAGCCTGTACAAAACACTCTTTTCACCACTACCCGGTGCGGCAGAGAACCGTCGTTCTTTTACACAATCCACAGTGCTGGCAGAGAACCGTCGTCCTTTCACACTCTTCTAGTGTGGGCAGAGAACCCTAAGGCTGTTCACACTCTCCAAGTGTAGGCAGAGAACCTTCTCCCTTTTACACTCTCCTAGTGTGGGCAGAGAACCCTCGTCTGTTCACACTCTCCAAGTGTCGGCAGAGAACCGGACCTTCTTGAATGATCTTCTCACAAGAATCTAGAAAGAAGAAAGAAAAGAGTGAAGAAATCCAATTTCACAAGTAGAGACTCTTACCTTAGCAATCCAAGTGAAGCCTTCTCGCTCTAGTGGTAGGAATCCTCCTTTGAATGCTCTCTTCCACTCTCTCCTTGGCTATTCTCTCAAGAGGCACGAAGATCAAATGACAAAAAGATTGGGTGGCAGTCTAATTTGGACCTTTTATAGAAAAGACAAGAAAAACCGCCCAAAAACTGCAAATTTCCAATTCTGTACGCAATGGATCGTCATGTACGATCCGGGATCGTCCTGGACGATTTTACTTAAACGATCTGAAACGACCCAATTTGTATATGTGTACGAAATGACTTCGTACAGCTGATCGTCCTGTACGAACTAGGTTCGTCCAGTACGAACGGTTATTGCAAGGTCGGTTCTGGAAACTGCTGAAAACTGTTCTAAGTCGGTTCATCGTTTGGACGAAAATATGTTCGTCTGGACGAAAATTTTCCAGAGAGCCGATCGTCCTGGACGATTATTTATTTCGTCTGAACGAAAATTTTCCAAAGCACCCATCGCCGCGGACGATAATTTGTTTTTGTCTGGACGAAAATTTTCCAGAGAGCTGATCGTCTGGTATGATAATTATTTTCGTCTGGACGAAAATTTTCCAGAGGACTGGTCGCCTCGTACGATGGTAAAATTCGTCTGGACGAAAATTTTACAGAGAACCCATCGTCCGGGACGAAAATAAAATTCGTCCTGGACGAATAGGACTTAGAAAAAAAAATTTTCAAGCAAGTTCCTATTCGTTCCAAGTGCTCTACAGGATATAACTGACAGATCGTCCAGTACGATAAATATCGTCCTGTACGATAAGTATATAATTTCAAGATCTCCTTATTTGTGTGTGTGAGATTTTATTCACTCAATTACAATCACTCCCTTTCAAAATTAATTCAAAGAAAAGACAAACTTCAAATAAACAAAATATCATATGTTGAATTTGATTTGAAGTTTTCGTAGTCTGGAGTCTGATTTTCCTGAAATGTTAGTACACACAAGAGCAAGTGCAAATCTTCTAAAATTGTTAGGAGATAACTATACATCTGAACAATAATGTTTGGAATCATCAAAACTACATAAGTTGCACAAATATAAATCATTCAAATAGCAACTATTCAAACAAGATAATCTAAGATTATATCAGATAGTGATACCGCCAAAATTTAAATTTCGTCGGGGTTCTATCACGATAAATCTTTTGATTACAGTAATGTCGCGCCTCCTAGGGATGTTGCAGATCCTATAATAGTCTCTCTTTTCAAAGAGATTGTAGGAATTCAATTCCATGTTGATAAGGGTCTTGCCACCTAGACTTGCAACTTCTTAAGAGAATTTTCCAATTTCTCAAGTGTACTAAATCTTGATTTTCAAGATAGTTGATTAACCTTTCTAATCGAAATTGACCTCTACCTTAAGTTTTAAGCTGGAGAGAGTTGTAGTTGATTCCATCAAATATTTGAATACCCCTCCCTCCCACCGCTTCTGTGGGTTGATTTAACCTTTGAATTAAAATCTATCTCAAATTTAAGTTGAATTCAGAAATGAAAATTTTATCAAGCTTCTAGCAATCTTCTATCTTCATAGGCGATTCTCGCATGTCTAAAATCTATTCAATGATTTTCAAAAGTCAAGTTAATACTCCTTTCAAAAAGATTGAATGTGCTTTGAGGATTATTCTTCCTTGTATAAGAGAACGAATTTTCTTCTCTAATACTTGAGATATAATCCCAGCATTCAAAATAAAAAAAAGATCAATCAATTTAAGGTATTTGAAGAAAGTGAAGCCTCTTCTTGAATTCAATTGAAATCAAAAGATGAGCGAATGCTCTGAAAAACTAAAAGATGCGTAAATGCACCAGAAATCAAGAAATGCACGAAGTGCATAAAAATTCAAAAGATGCGCAATATGCGCCACCAATAAAAAAAAATAGAAGAAGAGTAAGATGGCTTCCTTCCTCTAAATCCTTGAATATCAAAATAACTCGATCACCTTCAAGTACTTGACTTTGAAAATCCTGAATTTAGATTCTTCAACATGCATGAATTTTCTATTAGATAGAAGGACATGTGCAAGAAAATTGAAAATATCAAATTTCTCTCTTCAACTTAAACCTTTTTGAAGTTAATTTTAATTCAAAATTTATTTAAGGGAGACCCCAGTTTAGTTTCTACGAAACTTGGTCTAGGTCAACAAAACCTAAATCCTAAAATCCTTTCAAATTAATCGGAGTCGACTCTACTTTTCACTGCACTTCTAAATTTGTTCCCACATGTCGTTCCGACAGGGTCCAAAAAGTTAGAGAAAATTTCTTAATAGAAAGATCGAATCTTCTACTCCTGAAAAGAAATTAAATCCTGTCCTTGAGAAATGTGTTAGTCCTTGCATAAAGGCATTTTTTCCCTTGAAGCCTTTTCAACAAAATTACACTCTATACTGGGTCCAAGATCGAACCCCATTAGAGGAGTATTTTGTAATACTGGAAATTGCCGTTCAAAATCAAACCACGACTGAGCAGAGTGCCCGACTCCAATTTGAGGAGCTCGAGGCCTTACAGAGCTTTGTCTTCAAGGCTCAATAAAACTCAGAATCGTACAAAGTCTAGCTGGTTGAATCTCGTGATAAGATAGAGCAACTCAGAACCTTCCAAGGAGGAGACTTGGTCTAAGTTCTTTGGATGCATATGTTAGCCTACCGAGAGATTGGTGGAGGAGTTTGAACTATTACAAGGCTTTCCTCTTGTCGTAGAGATGATCTTTGAGAAAATTTCAAACATTAATTGATCAACCCTGGAGAATGCCACCTGATATTTTTAAATGTTGGGGAGGCTCTTCAGGAAGTACCATGCCAGATGAGTGTCAAAATTTAAAATCAAATCAAAAAAACTCTTCAAGTTCAAACAAATCAAAATTCAATCAAATCAAATTCTCCAAACTCAAAATTCCAAATCAAATTCAAACATCTTTTGAATTCAAAAATCAAATCAAAATCCAGATTCAAAAAATCTTCAGAATTAAATTCATCAAATCAAATTTCAAATTCAAACATTTTTTTTTCAAAATCAAATTAAAAATCGACTTTCAAATTCAAACACATTCAAAATTCAAAAATCAAATCAATTTAAATCTCAAATTCCAAATTTCAAATCGATCCTCTGTGTGAAGCAAGTTTCCTTCACATACGATCATTTCAAATCCGATCCACTGTGTAGAGCAAGTTTCCTCTACATACGATCATTCAGACTCGATCCTCTGTGTGAAGCAAGTTTCCTTCACATACGATCATTCCAGATCTGATCTGCTGTGTAGAGCAAGTTTCCTCTACATACGATCATCCAGACTCGATCCTCTGTGTGAAGCAAGTTTCCTTCACATACGATCATTCCATCCGATCCACTGTGTAGAGCAAGTTCCCTCTACATACGATCATTAGGGCTGCAAATGAACCGAGCCGAGCCGAGTATGTGAGTGTTCATGTTTGTGTTTGTTTAACATTAGCTTGTTCATGTTTGGTTCGTGTTTGATTCGAGCTTTATTATTTGTGTTCATGTTTGGTTCGTTTAATTTAAGGGTGTTCATGTTTGGTTCATGTTCGTTTGTTTAGTGCTTATCGAGCTTTAAACAAGCTATGTTCATGAACATATTTCGCAAACAATATATTGAACAAGCAAATCTTAAATTTGTTCATGAACATCCTAAACAAACAATCTAACAAACATGGACAAATACGAATGTTTCTTGTTATTAATAAAAAATAATTATATTTATATGTTATAATTAAAGTTTTTATATTGGGTATATTTATCAATTTTATAATAACGTATTATTTAAGTTTTTATCGAGCGGTTTTAATCGAACCCGAATCGAGCTTGTTCATAAACATCAACTGATGTTGTTCGCGAACATAAACGAGCTGAACGCATTAGTGTTCAAGCTTGTTTATTTAAGAACCGAGTATTTAAAATATTGTTCAAGTTTGTTTGTTAGTTAATTAAACGATCACGAACGAGCTTTAATCGAACCGAACAACGAGTAGTTCATCAAACGTTTGGTTCGCTTGCAGCCCTAACGATCATCCAGACTCGATCCTCTGTGTGAAGCAAGTTTCATTCACATACGATCATTTCAAATCCGATCCACTGTGTAGAGCAAGTTTCCTCTACATACGATCATCCAGACTCGATCCTCTGTGTGAAGCAAGTTTCCTTCACATACGATCATTTCAAACCCGATCCGCTGTGTAGAGCAAGTTTCCTCTACATACGATCATCCAGACTCGATCCTCTGTGTGAAGCAAGTTTCCTTCACATACGATCATTCCAGATCTGATCCGCTGTGTAGAGCAAGTTTCCTCTACACATGATCATCCAAACCCGATCCTCTATGTGGAGCAAGTTTCCTCCACATATGATCATCCAGACGTGGTTCTTTGTGTAGAGCAAGTTTCCTCTCCATAAGACCATTCTTTAGTGATGGAGTACGCCCTTCGTGGAACCATCCTAAATTTCAAATCTAGATCTGATCTTTTGTGGGAAGCAATGCTTCCTTCCCACAAGATCATCCAGTTTTCTCTTCCTTAAGGATAGATGTGAGTCATCGTGCTTTCTCTCCTCAGGATTAGACCCACTAGTGGTGGAGTACGCCCCTCGTGACACTACCCTAGTATCAATTTCAATTTGATCCTCTATAGTTAGGAGTTCTTCCTTCCTATACGATCATTTTAGCCTTTTTAATCATCTAGGGTTAGGTCTTCCCTTTCCCTAGTATCAAATTCAAGATCCAATTCTCTAGGGTTAGGTCTTCCCTTTCCTTAAAACCAATTCAAAACTCAACCCTCTAGGGTTAAGTCTTCCCTTCCCTTAGAATCTATTCCAAATTCAAACTCAGAGGTTAGGCCACCCTTTCCTTTAGATTCAAAACTCAAATCCGATCCTTTATATTTAGGAATTCTCTCTTCCTATAGGATCACCTAGTCTTCCTTTTCCTTTAGGGATAGAACCTTTTCTTCCCTTAGGATTCGACTCGCTAGTGGTAGAGTACGCCCTCTGTGGCACTACCCTGGTATAAATTCAAACGTCGATTCCCCAGGGATGAACTTTTCATTCTCTTAGGATCAAAACTCCAGACATGACCCTTTTCGGTCAACGCCAATATGTGCAATAGAACTTTATTCTATTACACATATTGGGGGTCTATTTGTTGACCTCATTTTTGTATGAGGTCACTTAAGCCAATCCTGACCCCAGATCAATTCAATCTACAGACCAATCCAGACTCTAGGAGCCTTCTAGACTTTAGACCCTAGGATCTACTCTAGACCCTAGGACTCTTCTAGACTCCAGACCTTAGGATCAATTTAGATCTTAAGTCAATCCAGACCTTAATTCAATTCAAACTTCAATCAAATCCAGACTTTAAACAAATTCAGATTTTAATCTCCAATTCAACCTTATATCCTACCTTTGATCTAGCTCTAAACCTATCCAATCTTTTATAATCACCTAAATGATTAGAAATAACTTGGATAATTCAATGTTAATCATTCAGACTCAAGATCCAATTCAAATACAGAAATTCAAACTCAAACTCAAGGCCAAACATCCAAGCCCTGAAAACCTCTTCCAGTGAATTTTCAAACATTTCAAAATCTAATCAAATGACCTCCGATTCAGAGTCCGTCAGTTGCATACTGATAGGACATGTCTCTGGAGGCAACCGTTCAAATTTGAGCTCATTTTGAAGTCTCTAATCTCAGAATCTAAATCTAAATCCAAAGGTTGTAAAACCTTCAAATATTTACAGCCTATGCCACTGGACCTGTCACTTTGAAGATTCTGACCTTAGAGCCTTCACCAAAGCCTCTAGTCACTTTCAGATCTTTAATCTTGATATGTTGAGTATTAAACTACATTTTGGTTGACCCACTTTGACCCCCAGTTGACCAGAGGTCAAAATGACCAAAATACCCCTATGGGGTTCAAACATCGATTTCAAATCAAACGAACTCCAAATTACTTGAAACCACTTCCAGCAAGTTTCAAATATCAAACCAAACCTGTTCGACCCAAACCCAGACCCTTGGTCAACCTAGTTGACCAAGTCAACCTAGGTTGACCAAACAGGCCCTTAAGGGTCAAAACGGGCATTTTGACCGAATCGACCTACCCAGACCTTGGGACCACCTCCAATGGTCTCCAAATGTCAATTCAAATTGATCAAACCTATTTTCAGACTCTGGACCCACCTGGTTGACCAAGTCAACCAAGATTGACTCAAAGTCCCTTTAAGGCCCTGAATGAGTTATTTCAACCAATTAAGCCTATCAAACTCATACCAAGCTCTTAAATCATTCCTATCAATACTTTGAACTTCTCGAAGTGTACCATGAGTTGAGTCATGGTCACTTTGACCAAGTCAACATTTGCAGACTTGGTCAAAATGGCTCAAACTCCCTCTCTTTAAAACTCAAATCTTGATTATCAAACCCTCTCCAAACTTTCTCAACTAGCACTCAAGGGTTTCCCACATGCCACATCAGCTGGTTTGACAAGTTGACTGGTCAAACCAGTCAACAAGTCTTCAAAAGACCATTAAATGATTTAAATCATTGAATTAAATGCGTTTCATTTAAAACCCACTTAATCCCTCTAATCCAATCCACTCCAGCAGCTCTAATCCAACTCTAGAAGCTTCTTAAGACCTATCACAGCCATTGAAACTTGATCAAAAGGCTCTTTTCACTCCACATGTTCAAGTGGGGACCAAAGGCCTTTCCATGTGGATTGTCCTAGAGCTGTCCTTGCATTCAGCTTTTCAACCACTCCAGAGACATGTGGCAGCCATCCAAGAGCTCTCCCAACTGATCTCAGCCATCCATTTGATTAGAAGATCATTCAATAGGGCAAAACCCTAAGGAGAGCCTCCATTCTCATCTCAACACCTCTCACTCAAACCTCTTTTCTCCCAGAGCTCCTCCAGCATTCAAAATCTCTCTAAAATCCTCTTCAGACCTTCCTCCAGCCCTTCCAGGCCTTTCCCCACCAGATCCTAACTCCCAAACATCAATGGGAGAAGAGAGAGGTTTTTAGAGAGAGAATCAGTTATTGCAATCATAACTTCCAATCCAAGAAAATCCAGCTCTTGGAGTCTTCATCAAAGTTGAAGAGGACATCTCCAGCTTTCCAACGAACCCAAGAAATCAAAAATCCATTGGCTAGATTGTAAGTTATTCAAGTTTTAAGTTTGGATTTCATTTTGAAACTGTAGCCAAAATACAATGTATGGAGCCTCCAAACTCCTGACATTGTAAGTTTAGGCTACCATCAGTCTATGTTTCAAATTTCATCAAGTTTGGTTCAGTATTTTAGGAGATCTAAGCATTTAAAGATTTCAAATTTTGGTAGATCTGAACCGTCCGATCGATCATCAGATGGCCCAGATCAGAGCTGGAATCGCGCGTCGGCCCTGGGATTCGAACTCGGGTCTTCTGGCCAGAACGCGCGGTCGACGTGGCACCATCTGGACGCTTGGATCAGCCCTGATCTGATCAGATCGGACGGCTCTCGCGTCTGCCGACGTGGTTAAGTGGCCATTAGAGATTGCGCCACGTGTCCACGCCGCGGCGCAGCGCCGCCGTCCAGCCAATCATTGCCAATGATTGGTTTGGCGGCGCCGGCGGCTGATTTGATTTAAAATTGATTTAAAAATTAAATTAAATGCCTAGAACTTCTAAAAATCATAGTAAATCCATTTTTTTCACCAAAATTAATGTTCTTGGGCTTGTTGGAAAGCTCTTGAGCTCTAGTTTTTATTAAAAGCAAATTAAATTTATTTTGATCACTGGTTTTTGAGAAATTTGGGTTTATTTGAAATCCAATTTTCTCAATTTTCTTTCAATCCAATGGCCAAATGGTGATTAACTTTTGGTGAAATAATTTTGGACATCTTAGGCATTACCTGTAATTTTCTTAACTCAAGATGTCCACTGGATTGCTATGAAATGAATTTACAAAGTAATGGGTCCATTTTGGACCCAAAACTTTGAAAATTCATAACTCTTCAAATTGGTAGAATTAGGCTTCCTAATTTCTGTGGTGTGTTTGTGTATGTCTAAGGGTTAGATGAACAGAGATTTAGACCCAATTGAATACTAGTGCCACCTAGGAACAATAATTAAGGTCAAGGTCTAGTTAACTTAGAAAAATCCTAGAAAATTCTACACACATCCAATAGGGGTGAAACTTGAGAAAATTAAACCTAGTGACATTATAAACCCTAGGTTAAAATTTCATCCAATTTGGAGTTCATTAGGTCAGATAATTAAATACGTCAATGTTAACCCTTTAGTTGAGCTTTAAAACTTCCAAAAATTCCATTAAATCAAATTTAAATTCAAAAAAATATGAACAGAACCTCAAATTGACCAGAATTTAAACCTTAATCAAAGAAAATTAAAAGCCCCTTGAATTGACATCAAGTTAAACCTTAATTCAGTTTTAACTGAAAATCAAGATTTAATTAATTTAATTAATAAATAATAATTAAAAATTCTAAAAATTTCCCAAACACTTGGGAATCTCTCCTTAGGTCATTCCTGACCTTTGGAGCTGATTTCAAGGAGTTGGGATCTCATTTGGAGCAAAATCACAAGAAGGGGCCTTTAATTAAGGATTTTCAATAATTCATTAAATACCTTAAACTTCAAAGCTTCATAACTAATTCAAGAAAAATCAAAATTGAACAAAATCACTTGCATTCAACTCCTATTAATGCCTAATATTTATTAAAAATGTTAAAATTCCAGAAAGACATCAAATTCAAAAAGTCAACAAACCGGTCAAATCTAGGTCAAAACTAGTTCAAAACTTCAAACCTTTGTAACTAAATCTAGAAAAATCCAATTTCAACGTACTTACCCTCTAACTGATCGTAGTGAGGTCTAGTATTTTAATAAAATGTTAACTTTCCAGAAAATACTTTTAATTAAAAAGTCAATTTTCAACCCCTTAATTAAATGATTAAAATATTCAAAATTCATAAAACTCAAAATTGCTTTAAAACTCCAGAAAATGTTAGTTTAATGTTTAAAACATTCAACAAACCTTTTAAAACACAACAACCATCCTAAAGATGAAGTTTATTGGCTGGACTACTCCGGGCTGCGGGGCTAAGTGTCCTAAGGAGGCTGGTTCCTCGAGCCTGGTGGCACAACGCCACGAATCGATTAATGGCAAACTTAAATTAATCAATTTTGAAAATCAGCAACCAAAAATTTCTAATAAAATTTATTAATTCTTAAGCCTTAATCAATCTAAAATGTTTAATTATACCGGATACCTCTGGGTAACCCAGGCCTACGAGGCTATTAACTTAGCCCCAATGAAGGTGAAATAAACTTCACGGCCTCGGTGTGAAACAAAGGTGGTTTTCCAACAAATAATTAAGAATCAAATTTTAAAAGTTATTTAAAGCCATTAAAACTTAAACTTTAATTAAATCCCTTAAGCCTATCAACCAATTGAACCTTAATCAACTTCAATCTAATGATCCTATTTAGGATATATCCAAACCACACGACCTACCTCACACACTATAGATGGTTTGCTAGGACAACCAACTCTAGTTTTAGGCTAGGCCGGTGTTTACTTTTCTGTTGTATGCCGGGTTTTCGAGTTTTCACTGCATGCTGTTTGCTAGTTTAGAATTGATTGATTGTTTATTTATTTACTGCAATTTGTTGAGCATTTTAAATTTCAAATATATTAATTGCTTGAGATTCATATATCAACTGCTTGAGATCAAGTATTAACTGCTTGGGACTGTATATATAAATGTTGATTATTAGGATAACCCTGCATGATCGAGTCTAGATTTTTCAATTTTGATTAATGTAAATTTGATTTGATTTGTGTTGTAATTTCAAGTGATTTGAGATGGGATAACATCCAATTTGGAATCCAAAGAGGAAGGGACATCCCTCAGGGGAGAGTCCCTCTCCATTTGGAGATCCAAATTAGGATAACTTTGAAATATCCAAAGAGGAAAGATAACACCCCGTTCAAGGGGGAGTTTCTTTTCATTTGGATATCCGGACCCAACGATCCAAGAAGCAGCAGAAGGATGAAGAAGTGGATAACGAGAAGACCCATTCTCAAAGTCACTTGAGTCTTAGGATTAAAAATCCGGGTTGTAGTTAGTGGTGCCCGGCCACTTTAATTTTCTGCAAAATTCTGTGATGTAATAATAAGGGGCACTTGCCTATAGACATTCAATTTGATATATTTAATTTGATTGATTTATTTAAATTGATTGCTCATTAGAGATACCTGCTTTTCTAGTCTTTTTACCTGCGTGCCGATTTTGATTTGACCTGGAATTCGATCGTAGGCTCTTAAGGACTTAATAAAAAATTTTCTACTTAAATCAAATTAAAAATATTTAGGCTCACATAGAAATTCTAACGAATTTAAGAAGTAAGCCCGGGACCGCCTGGAGTTGTCATTTCATAGCCTAAATTCAAATTCAAGCCTTTAATTGAGTCGATTAGCATGCATTAGATTAATAACAAATTAAACTTCTAAAATTTTAAGTTGCATTTTTAGCTTAAACATCAAACCCAACATAAGGCAAAGGGATCATTTAGGATCTGCTCTAGATGTCGGTCCCGTTCTCAAATACCTTTCTTAAATAACGTCCCGACCACTCTACATAAAAAGACCGGATTCATATTTTAAAATCGTTTAGGTGGTTTAGCTGGCTCCTCAATCCAGGCCGGGGTAAGACCAGATTTGCATTGCACTAGCTAGGTTCGGGTCACTTTTTCAGTACCCAGTTTAGACTTAGGTTCTGAGGCAAGCTCGGGCTATAAGACCTCAACTTCCGGGAATCGAATCTCAAATTTCTAATAAAATTGATCAATTAAACATTAAATCACTTTCAATCAAATTCAAGCCTAACACTTAGGATAGGCTGAGGTGTTTCTGAAGTAATTCAGAATCCCAAAACACCTCCTACCTTTCTTCCTTTGACTCCAGAAATAAGTGTTCAACCTTGATCCAATCCCGATTAAAAATTCCTACCCTTTTCCTCCTTTGATATTGATCTTTGAAATTCTTAAATAAAATTTATACCGCAATTTTAATCGAGAGTTTTTGTAGGAAATTTCGATTTCCTACGATGTAATTAACTACGAGGGCTTGCGCTCGTAGGAGATTTAGTAACCCAGATCTAATTTTCAAATTCAAAATTTTTCAAAATCTCTAACTAATTATTTTTGGAAAATTTAAAATACAACGATCATTATCGTCATTTTCAAACGATCGATAATGATTAATATCTCCTTTCTTTGGAAAGGTATATTAATTATTATCGTGGATTTGATCATGAAATTAATGATTTTTGGATTTGATTTAAATTTTGATTTTGAAATTTGAACCAATTAGTGAATGATATTCTCCCCTTTGGGATGATATATCGTTCCTAATGTTGTGTTAGATTTCAAAATTAAAATTCAAGATTTAATCTTCCCAAAGATAATTGAATATTTTCAAAACTATATATACTTAAAGATAAATTTTTTTAATCAAAACAGGGTCAGAACCACCACAAAAATCCGAAGATATGAAATCAAAATCTGAATGGTCAGAAACAAATTCACCCTCTGAAGAGTCATTTAACCAATTTATTTGATCCGATCTATCACAACTCAGAGAATTCACCAGATTTATCGTAGCAGCCGCATGCACCGGAACATTCACGAACTGATTTGAGCTTTTAGATACTTCAGTTAAATTCTCCACCGGCACAGCATTATTAACATCAACAACATGTAAATCTAAATCAGCAGAACAAACAACAGGCCCAACCGGAACACACCGAGGGCTCGAAACATCAACAGCACTCAAATCAGGTAAAGCATCAGCCTCCATCCCGATAGAAACATCCAACAAAACAGGGGAAACCGTGGTAACAGGCAAAGGCAAAACCTCCACCCCAATACCAGATTTCAAACAAATCTGGTCCGTTTCCATAATATCAGGAATGAGATGATTAGAAGGAAGATTCAGGGATGGAGATAAAACAGGTTCAGGGGGGTTAAGATTTTGCTGTATCCCGGCATCCACCGGAGGAGTAACCGAAACCAAAGGTGTTCTTAAATGAGGAACTTCAATTTATCTACTTAACTTAGGGTCTGATATTTGGGATAAATTGATGATTAATATAAGCAACGGTTTTGAGTTTACTTAAAGGGCTATTTGGGATTATATTTTATTGATATTTTTAAAAATATTTTAATTTGATTTTTTTTGTTATTTTATTTTAATTAACATAAATCAAATTATTTTTTAAAACATTTAAAGGAAAAGTTAAATATTATTATTTTTTATTTTAATGAAAACCGCTCCAACCACTACCCCAATTCTCTGAGCTGAAAATTGTCGTTGATGTCAGGTCCGGCCCAATAGTCTTTTATAATATTCAATAAAAATGAAAATAACATATATTTAGAAAATTAAAATATAAAAAAACGAAATTACTGAATGATCTTTAAATGGCACTGACTGTGCTCGATAATAAAATAAAATAAAAAAACTTTATTTATAAAAAAACAATGTATAAGAAAATATATTTGAAGCTTATTGTTTAATAGATGATTAATTAAATAGTCTTCAAATAAAAAAAATATATCTGACTCTTTTTAAGCTTTAATTAATCCAAATATATATCCTTTTTATGTTGATTTATTGAGGAGTCTTATCTTTACTCGATGACAAAATGCCTTCTAGAACATTTAGAGATGTTCGGTTGGGAACCTCCCATCTCGAGTTCGATTCCCTCGAGCGGCTGTCGCCCTTAAGTGGGGCCCCTAAGCACCGGCTGCGGGTACTGTAGGCGTGGGTGGCCCGGTAGGTCGGTCGGGGTTTTCGGACCGCCAAGCGCGCTCTGCCAAGCCGAACATGACAGCGGACGGTTCCTCATCATTAAAAAAAAAAACATTTAGAGATGGGACAATAATTGGCCGCTAGATTAGTGTTAGTGGGGGTGGCCTAACTAATTTTTAGAGAAACTTAAAAGTGGTGTGGGGAATAATTAAATTTAAGTCTCTATCTCTCTCAGGATGCAAAAACAATTAGTTATACTTAAGAAAATATTAAATTTAAGTATAATGCACATAATATAAGGAATTGAATATTTCCTAACTAATTAATAAAAAAGTATTTGAGTAATATATTGTTAAAATCTAATTAAAAAATCTAATTTACCCCTCTACCTAGAGTAGCTAGAAAGTTACTACCAAAGGAATTCAAGAGATTTATTTTATGTTAGAATATTCATGATGATAATAGATAAAGAATTTCTTTCATATATATATATATATATATATATATATATATATATATATATATATATATATATATATATATATATATATATATATATATATATATATATATATATATATATATATATATATATATATATATATATATATATATTTGTTGCGAGCTAGAATATACGCGGCGGTAGAGTTTACAAATTCATGTCCGAGCGTTGCACGAATATTCACCACACAAACAGAAAAAAATGAACATCAGGATTTTTACGTGGAAAACCCAGAAGAGGGAAAAAACCACGGGGCCACGCCCAGCTAAAAAGTTCCATTAGTGTTTTTGTAAATTACAAGAAACTGATTAGTCCCACAAATCGGGACGATCAGATTACAACTTGAAGCAAATTTACAAAGTTTTGCAGAATCCCGTCGTTTCCCGAAAATCCGGCAGAGTTCCGACGTATTCAGGCGACGGAAAGAGCTCCGGCGGTTGTCGAGGAGGAGATGATTCTCCCTTTTCCCTTTCTCTTCTTCTCTCTCTTCACTTGAGTCCCCTTTGTGAAGAATGAGGGCTCTATTTATAGTTTTTCTGGGATTGCATAGCTCGTAAATAGGTGTGAGATCATGGGAGAATAGAGAGTGGTCGAATGGACGGCCGATATTGAACGCTTCAATCGTGCACTGTTTGTTGGACATTTGGAGGCCTTAATGATGTCGGAATTTGGCGATCTTGGGCTCGTTGGATTTTTCTTACCGAGCCGTTCGATTCGAGTATAAGCTCGTTAAAATCGGAGATTGTTTGGTAATTAAAATTGTGGTTTGAACCTTCCAATAGCGCTTCGGGTCCTTGATTTAGACTCCTTTGGGCTCGGATTGGGTTGAATTTGGTTCCATTGAGTTCGTATTTCCGAGACGCTCAGTTTGACTGTAAGCTCGCTGAAATTGGAATTCAGGTGCTCCCGAATTTAATTTTTGAAGTTTCCGGGTTGATTTTTGCTTCGAGATTCGTGCCCGATCAAGATAATTTTTTAAGAATATATCAATAGTATAAATACAAATTTTAAAAAATGATGAATCTACAAGAGTTTCTATATTAAAAAATGGAAATTGAAAAAAAAAAAAAAAAAAAAAAACCATTGAACTTGGCCTAAGTAAACATCAATTACAAATATTCACCTATCCCCCTAATTGGAGAAAGCGGAATTGCAAGAGTATGAAAGTGTTGGCGTGGCTCGTTATAGAAGTGGTGGAAACAATTTCTTAGGTGGTGAGGGTTGAGAGGTGTTTGGATTGTTCTGGTCAGAAGGTGGTTTGATGATAATGGTTGGGCTACACAATATGAGGCCTAATGATGGTGGTTAAGCAACGGTGGGATGACGATGGTGATCTACTGGTCACAATCAAACGATAGAGGTTAGACGATCCAATTCAACATCAATGGTATTGTGATTTTGATGGCGAAGATTAGGTAGTGATGATTTGATGATAGTTGTTTGATGGAGGTTGTTAGATGATGGTGGTTTGATAGCTTTGATATGAAGTCAGAGGTCTAACAATGATGGCTCGATAACAAGTAATCAAATGGACGCGTTCAAACGGTGGTGGTCAGACAAAGGCAAAGGAAGTTCAATGCCAATGGTTTGACAACAATAGTGTTCGAACGATATCGATCCAACAACAATGGTCAATGATGATCGAGCGATGGTGATCTGATCACGATGGTAGAGCGATGGTTGTGAACTGGTGGTGTTTCAATGGAGGTGGAGGCCAACTACCATGATTATGTGCTACGACTGGCCTGACAACAATGATCGAATGGTAGAAAATCGATGACAGTGGTTAAACGAAAGTTGTCCAATAAAACTTTGAGATTCCTCTAGCATCTAAGTTGATCTCAATCTTCATTCAAAGTCTCAGTAGTTATAAACATTCAAGATTTGTAGACCAAAGTTCGAATAGTCCTTAATTTAATATTGGAAGTTTTCAAATGCCATATGCATTAAGATTCATGCTCAATCAATTAAATTTTTATGTGACATAGCAAGATCAAAATTGAATAATGAAAAACATAAAACAAATGAAGAGTGAATGTGATCTTTACTAAGTTTTATTTTTTTTCCCTAAGTTGATAAGCATAAATATACCTATCCTCATATTAAATTTGAAGTTAATATATTATTGTCAAAATAGTTATTAATGAGAGAGTTCCTTAGATCAAATTGCACTAAAGGTCAAAAGGGTTATTATTAAGTTATTTTGCTGAGAAAATAACATCTAACTACTTTCTCAAATTTAGATCAAATATATTTATTGTACCATTTATGTCCCTACCTTTTCATGGTAGTTGCCTTACTGGTTTACTCATTCCTGCTTGCACTTAAAAAATAATAATGTCTTTTGTTTTTTGAAGAAATTGAGAGTCATGCCAAACATATTTGTAAAAAAACTTTGATTACATCCATAATGACACAAGATATTTTTCAACTACTACTTTGTAAATGTAGAGCTGCTTGATTTAGCTTACACACAACTTAGTTTTCTAATGAAATTTTAATTTGTCTATCATATTTTAACGCAAATGCACGTGGCAATTTTTGCTTTTAAGACTTCATTTAGGAGGACTTTCTTACTCCTTAAAGCAATTATTTAGTACAAAAATAAATACTAAAAAGCTGCTTTAAGAAACATGAAGAAAGCCGTCCCAAACGAAGTCTAAGATGGCTTTCTTATTGCTTCTTAAAGCAGCTTTCTAGCACAAAATTTAAATTTTTTTTTGCTAGAAAGCTACTTTACGAAACAGTAAAAAAGCCGTCCCAAAACGAAGCCTAAGGTTTCGTTTGGGACGGTTTTTTTATTGCTTTCTAAAACGGAGTTTTAGTACAATTTTTTTTATTTTTGTATTAAAACTCCGTTTTAGAAAGCAGTAAAAAAGTCGTCCCAAACGAAGCCTAAGTCTCATAACTAATTTTTTTTTTTAATCAATGTTTTGTCTTTATTCATTTTATATTTGAAAATTTTGTTATTCCTTTCTAGCCATGCGAAATAAGAAGTAATATACACAACCTGATGACTCTTCTTATAATTTTACAACTAATTGAATCTGAATGATTCATAATCTAATTTATGGAGCCTCCCAAGTGAAAGAACTTCCCATTAGGAATGCAATTTTTAAGGAAAATTTTGAAGGAAACTTCACAAACAAAAACAGAGGTGAGTGTAACACACAAAATCATTTCTGTCTTCATCAATATGCATGGAGTACAATAGTGATCACTGAGACTTTTGTTGGTCATCTCATGTAAATATATCCTTTCTTTTGATCAAACTTTTACTGTTGACATAAAAGCCTTAATCTTTTATTTTTGTCAAATATATATATATTTTTTAAATGCGTTGATTACAAGTCTTTATGAATATGCTACATGCTTAGATGACCATGCGCAATATTTACGTGCATTTAGTAATTTTTAGGTTTTGTTTGGAATAATTTTTTAATTATGGTGATAAGAAAAATAGTTATTAAGAAATAATGTGTTTCACATATAATATTTTGGCAGCTATTTCAAATATTGATCTTTAAAAAATTGTTTTTGTAAAAACATTTTTGAAAAGTGGCCGAAATTAGAGGTGCAACCGAGACAAGCGGCTCGAGCTCGACTCGATAATAGGCTCGACGAGCCGAGCTTATCGAGCTCGAACACAATTTCGAGCTCGAACAACCGATTGATCGACTCGATAGCTCATCGAGCAGCTCGATTACAGAGCTAGCGGGGGAAAATTGAAATCGTGAGCGGGAAATCGGAAATTCTAAACGACAACGGCGATGCAGTTTCGTTCAAAACATTGAAGGCAACTGACGCTAGCGGGACGCTTAAGACAGATGACGCGGACGCTGGCGGCGGAAGCAGACGCGGATCTTGGCGGCGAAAATTCTAAACGACGCCGGCCAAATGCTTACGACGTGACGACAGACGACGACCACGAACTCGAACACGACGACATGACGACGCAACGATGATGAACCCGAAAGTAAACGACGTGATGACGGACGACGTTGTCGTTGGACGCGACCTTGCATCGAACGCGACGACAAACCGCGAGTACGCGACGACGACGGACGTCTGCATTGCAGCAAACGCGAGTACGCGGCGACATTTTGAGCTCGACGAACCGCTCGATAGCGAAACGAGTCGAGCTCAAGCTCGGATTTTGTGCTCGACTCGAGTTCAAGCTCGAGCTCGATGTTTGAGAGTCAAGCTTGACTCGAACAACTCCTGGCTCGAGCTCGACTCGACTCGTTTGCACCCCTAGCTGAAATAGAGGCTTTTATAAGTAAAAATGAAAATGCTTAAGATCTTATTTGAGATAGCTTTCTTAATGATTTGCTTTTCAGACTGCAACCATAATTTCTATTAGGTCACTGCTTTTTCGTTACTTTTAAAAAAATTTGTACTAGGAAGCTGCCTTTTACAATAACTTTAAAAAAATATCCTTATACAGCAGTTTTATAAAAAAATGTGAAAGCCGTCTCAAACAAACCCTAAGTCACCCCAAACGAAACTTTAGAGAGATGTTGGGAGTGGTCAAAGTGTAAAACTACGAAGGATGGAGCGAAAAAAAGAGATTATATTATAGGGATTTTGAAAGCAACATCTATTGATAATATATATTATTGTAAAAAAAAATTATTGAAAATGATCATTAGGTCAGATTGTAATTTGATCAAAAGATTTATTATGAACTTGTTTTATTTAGAAAGTAACATCTATATGATCTACTATTTCATCACATTTATATCATACATATATAAAATATTTCTTTTATTTTTGGGATATTTAGATCAATTATGACAAATTCATACACATATACAAGACTCGAATCGAAAACCTCTTGATTGTTACCAAAATATCAACCAATAGACTAAAATAAGTTGCATAATTATTCCATTTTTATACTAAAAATTTATTTTAAGAAATAATAAGAACTTTCTCAAACGACTCCAAAAGTAAGGTTTAGTATGTGATAACTTTTTTTTTTTGGGACATTTAGGTCATTTAATGCAAACTCACACACACAACGCATACACAAAGACTCGAACCCAAGACCTCTTAGTTGGAAGTATAAGCTCTCAACCAACAAGCCAAGGTGAGCTGTGTTATGAGATAACTTTTGCCACTATATTTTTCAAGATAATTTTTGTACTAAAATAATGATTTAGATACTAGAAAGAAAATCATCTCAAAAGAAGCCTAAAATAAGTAATTTGTAAATTTCTTTTGGATGGCTTTCTTACTGCTTTCTAAATTAATTTTTTAGTACAAAAATTTTTAATTCAAATATATATATATATTTTATCACAAATAAAAAAGCTGAGGCTTTATTTGTGATAACTTTTTTTATTACTTCTTAAAATAGAGTTTTAGTACAAATTTTTAATTTTTTATAATAAAATTCTATTTAAAAAATCAATAAAAAGTCGTCCCAAACGAAGCTTAACTTTGAGACAGTTTTTTTTATTACTTTCTACAATAATTTTTTAGCATAATTTTTTTTAAAAAACAGCAAAAAAAAACCTAAATTAATTAAAAAACATATATCCAATAAATAAAATTAATAATCAAAATAATTTAAAAAATTAATCATTATATACTTGCAAGAAGAAAATGCATATGAATATGAGAGAATATTTCAAAGAGCCATGATTTCAATACAAATTTAGTGATTAGTCAAACAATTTAAGAAAATGCACATAATATATTTAATATTAATAAACTAATCATAATTATAATAATTGAAATGGATGGTTTGGATCTTATTTAAATAATTAAAATGAAAGGCCGAGATGTCATATGAAAAGAAACTCAAATCCTTTTATAATAGTAGTAGAAATATGAGTATATATGAGAGAATGTTTCCAATACAATATATAAAAAAGAACTTCAAAATAAATAACTAAAAACTCTTATATTTTATTTCATAGAAAATGGCATATATCAATACACTTCTCATTCAAATTATTACATATAAACTCTTATTTTCCTCTCCAGTAGAAGCTATTACATAAGCTGAAACCTTCCATTCTAATATAAAACTCACCCTTGCTGCTGCTGCATTACTCTGATCATGGCAGCTCTTTTTTCCATATCAAAGAACGGCAATGGTGACGAAGATGATTTATTCTCTTAAAATTAGTAAACCACCAAATCTTAAACATATCGGGCCAGCAGTCCTGATGGATATTAAGAACCCCATGGCAAACAGCCTCGCCTGGCAAAGTACCATTTATGAAGAAAAGCTTGACCCATCCGATGGCTTCGGGCTTGCCCAAATAGCCCCAGCATCTGTAAACCCGTTCGTATGGATTGATGGGTTCCTTCGGGGGAGGGCCTTTGATGATTCGCGCGGGCGGGTCAGGAATATGGGCCAAGTCTCTGCCGAATGGGCACGACGGGACGTGGAAGTAGCGGTTCCAGGGGATGTTGGCTAAGGCGGTGGTGGAGAGCAGGCCAAGGAGGGCGAAGAGGGTGAGAAGGTACTTCGCCATTGGTATTTTTGTTGATGGGATGGAGAAGAGAGGGCTGCGTTGTAGAATTTATAGGAAGAGAGGGAGCATAATTAATTAATTTTGTTTAAACGTTCGAGTTAATTAATTGTGATGTAATACTTCAGATTTAACGGGTTTAAGGTATAAAATTTTTGACGTTTTAACTTAATTTTTTAATTAATTCGGTTTTAACGTTTTAAATTGATCAGTAATTTTGAATTTGTAATGTTTCTAATTAATCAAATGACATTTAATTAATTTGCTGAAGTTTTGAATAAAATATTGAATGATAGTTTATTAGCATGTAATTTCTTTAAATTAATTCTTTAATATTAAAGATGAAGTTTCAAATCTATCTTATTGTTAATGTTGCTTGGATTGATTTTATGTTAAAGCTTCATTTGAGACCTTTTTTTTGGTACTTTCAAAAACAACTTTTTAGTATAAATAGTTTTAGTTAGAAAACATAAAAAAAAAAATCGTCACAAACGAAGCTCAAGTCTTATCCTTTAATCTTATTTATTCTATTGAGATGATTTCAATCTTAGCATTTCATTTTTATTCTTTTTTTTAATTTAAATTAAATGAGTCATGAAATTATTGGGCTCCATAAATTAAAGGGATTTTTACATACATAACACCTAAAACTATTAAAAATACATATTCAACACTTAAACTATTGTATTTACTGATATACAACTCAAAATTTTTCTTTTCTTCTGTTCTACCACTTCGTTTAAGCACATTCAGTTGGGGAACGTGTACCAGGCGCTTAGGATCTCTCACATGAACGAGCTCCGGTCACTACAAGAGACTCACCATCATCCTTCATCTCCTGAGCCACGGTGAGGAGGAGGAAACGTGGTTGGTCGTGGAGGCAGATAGTTGTGCAAGCACATTTAGCATTTGAGAAAAATCTCATAGTCTAAGCCATTGGGGAGGAGTATCTCCCAGATAAAAGAGAATGAGAACTGGGTAGAGCATTCTACCGCTACTAAGTAGATAGTTCACATTATTCCCATATTGTCGTTGCTAGAGGATTCAGAAGCTGCTCCGCCCACCTCACCTCTTTGCTTGCGCCACCACCACCACCGCTTTCGGATCAGAGTTTTGCATGCTTCCTCGTCCGTGCCCTTGGATTCGTTATT
Organism: Dendrobium huoshanense; assembly: GCA_016618105.1. Taxonomy (NCBI): domain Eukaryota; kingdom Viridiplantae; phylum Streptophyta; class Magnoliopsida; order Asparagales; family Orchidaceae; genus Dendrobium; species Dendrobium huoshanense. Next base: position 27,731,468 of record CM028348.1, read on the forward strand.
TACCTGTGGCTTGATGATCAAGGACGTTGAGTTGAGCTACGGTTTGACATTGGATTGGATGTAGAAATGAGACGCTATACCCACACTTGCTTAATACCAAAATCCTATAAACACCACTAAATGGAGTGTCAAAAGAATATTAATTTACTTGCAGCTGAAACTAACTCAATCCTTAACGTGGCTTGTTTCTTCTAAATGAGCAGGATAGGTAGCAGCTGAAAGAAGGCAAAGAAGCAGAGTATGGAAATAGAAGAAGTATTCTGATTTCTGGAGTAATTTTCTTCTTCTTCTAAATGAAATGGAACAAATCATTTTTTTGGTTTTACCAAAAAATATAAGTTATAGAAGTATTCTGATTTCAGGAGCCAAATGGCAAGCTGAGTCTTTTGATCGCTATCCCGACCATTAAGATGGAGTTCAATTCCAACGGTACGAGCTTTCCTTTAAAGAAGTTATGGTCGGAGTTGAAATAGTTTGTATGTTGCTTCCATCTAATGAATTCAAGCTAAAATCAAAATCTTTCTCATCTTCCCCGTCTTCCAACTGTTCATCCTCATGATCTCCGTCTCTCTCATCAGTGCTTCGGTCATCAGGGTTGGTAAACTTAAGGTCGAAGAAGGGCCCCTCGTCATCGGTCTCTTCGTCGTCACCGCTGGAGCCCAGCAAGAAGGCTAAAGGATTCCATGGAAGGGAGAACCGGAGCATGAGTGAATGATCTCTCTCTCTCTCTCTCTCTCTCTCTCTCTCTCTCTCTCTCTCTCTCTCTCTCTCTCTCTCTCTCTCTCTCTCTCTCTCTCTCTCTCTCTCTCTCTCTCTCTCTCTCTCCTGCTATCCATATTGCGATCCTTTTTGACGGTAAACAAGAGAGTGGTAGTATAGATGAGAGGAAGGGGTTTTAGGTGGTAGATAAGTAAATATTAATGTTTAGGTGTTAGATATGTAAATAGAATAGTTTTAAGTGTTATGTATGTAAAAATCCCTAAATTAAAACTTTAGCATCCATTGAATTAATTTGTTCAATCTTGGATTAGACAAATATAATTAAACCCATCAAAGTATGAATATGTGCACGACGCAATAACAACCATCTATTTTATTTAAATATGACATACGCTTGTGGTTTCAACTATTTTCTCTCGTTATGTACCAATAGCCCTTTTGAGATTCTTTGAGCAAGAATTCTAAAGGTTCAAGAAATCCTGAGGGAGCTATGGGTTGATCTAATTGAATTTAGATTAGGTTGGATTGAATTTGAAAGTTTTGACTTGGCTCAAGTTAGCCCTTTTGGCCCACTTGGGGTAGCCCAAGTGGGTTAGGATGCCTAGGAGAGCTAGGCCAAAGTCTTAGGAAACCTTACCCGAAGTATATATATGTTTATTTTAGGTTTAGTTGGCTTAAGCCTAATGAATGCAAGGAGGGTATTCTAAGAGGTGCTCATGGCTAAAATGCGTTGAACATGAGCTAGGGATGGTCTTGTGTGATCAAAGGGGTTGACCATGGGTCAACATGATCCCAAGTGACTCTAAAAGGATTAAGAGTATTTTGGAACCAATGGCAACCCAAAACAAGGGTTTGGTTCTATGAATTCCAAAGTGTGTGTGTTTTTTTTTTTAATAGTTTTTAAAGACAAAGATTTCAGATAGCATTGAAAAGCTATATTCTAAATACATCATTTTTTACTAACATATTTTCTTACAATAAAAGCAATTGAAAAGCCTATAGTCTATTAATATAGGATGATGGAATCACGAATTTTTGATCAGACTTTGTCCAATTGGATAACTAAATTATCTCAAGTCTTTCGTGCTTATAATTAGGAGTGTCAATTTCGTTTTGCGGGTCGAGTTTCGGTCGAACCCAAAATTGACTCGACCCTATTTGGGTTGACCCAAACCCAACCCGTTTTTGTAAATGGGTTAGTTTGTTCAACTCGGACCCGATCCGCCGAGTTTTCTGGTTGCTCCGACCTAACACGAATATACAGGGTTTAGCTGAAGAAGCGCGCAAAAGGGAGGAAGAAGCATGAGTAAGGGAGGAAGATAGCGAGCTCCTGTCACTACTTGCTTACTTTCAATCCAATAGGACGGCGAACTGTCACGAATTTCGAAGGAACATCGTCGAAGGAGACGAAGAAGGCTTTTAGAGATCCGTTCAAAGCCGCTCAAGCCACGTGAGCTCCCGTCACTACTTCTGATCCACGATGATGCTAACATATGAGAGACAACAATGTTTGACGAACGAGACTACAATGCGAGTTTCTGGGTCAGTCCGGGTCAATGTAGGGTTTCTGGGTCAACCCAGGCCCGATCTGTTTTTTCAAACGGGTCGATTTGTTGAACTCGAACTCGACCTATTTGCAAAACGGGTTAACGCAATACTTATATTCTAATCTAGCTTCTCAATGAGAGGAATCCAATAACATAAAGATCACTTAATCTTACATCATTAAAGCACTTAAATGTTAAAATGATGATTTGTAATCAATGGGGTCAATACAAAATGTCTAATGTAGTGTTTTGGATTTTATGTATATTTATTGAGAATATCTCTCTCAAAACTTGTAAATAGATTCTCATTCTCTATCTAAAGGAGGAGAGGGAACTTAGACCTTTACTTGAAATAGATAGCTCTGACGTCAAACTATCGCCATAGATCTCATTTGCCTGATCCTTAGAATTTCTTATATATACCGCCAATGCCTTTTAAACCATATCATCTTTCTTGAATATCAATCAAAATTAGAGGTGTAAATAAGTTGAGTCGAGTCAAATAGTGGCCTTAGTGAACTTATCGAATTCATGCACCAAGCCATGCAACACAAGCAACCATGCAACACAAGCAGAGTGATGTAGGTAGCTATGTGCCAGTGTGCTGCAATGCGATAAACAAGAATTTATTCACTTGCGCACATCCCAACGCATCAAGCTTCCATTGACACAGTGAGAAATTTATATTCGTTTCCCCTAAAAAATCATATTTAAAACCATTTTAAAAAAATAAATAATTAATTACTTTTTAAACGAAAAACATTATAGTTATTTAAATTCTAATTGATCTTTTGTTTTGTAGATTTTTTTTGTGATGATTTATTGAAATATCGCTTTTCCTTGATGAGAAAAGTTGGTTTGCTGTTGTTCAACAATTAGTGATGGTCAGTATTACCTAATTAATTTATAGAGAAACTAAATTTAAATTAATTTTTTCGGCATAGATACATAAATAATTAGCTATACTTGAACATTATAGTTAAACTAATAATTTGAAAGAATATAGAAATTGGGAATAATAAATGTTGCAGGTTAAAAAATTCGTGTTAGTAGTTAGTAGAGTGAGAGTTTTACGTCCTAATTTTACATGAGAATCCAACACAAACAGATAAATGAAAAGAGCATTGTTGATACCAAAGTTATTATGTGAAAAACATATAAAGGAGAAAAATTACGGGGTCCTAACCAGTTTAAATGATTATATTATGTGAGCATTGATTACCAATACTTGCACATCCCTTAATTTGAAGACAATAAAATTACAAGCATGAGGAACTAATAGAAAATATCACAGAGTTGGAATGAGATGAAAGGCATACGAACAATTGAGGCGGACTTGGAATGATCGGATAGCATTGATCATCGCTAAGTGATCAACTTTGGTGGTCAAACAATAGTGGTGGTTTAATTGTTGTGGTCAGGTGACTATATTCCAACGATGGCAACTCAGGCGGCGAAGGTCTGATAGAGATAATCAGGTGGTGGTCCCACTATGAGGATCGATTTGGTGGTGATTTGATGGTGGCGATCAGGCAGTGAAGGTCCATTGATGATGGTTGCGCATTGGTCTAACAACGTCGACAGTTAGTTGCTGAAGGTTTGATTGTGATATCTCAAGATATAATTTGGAATAATTATATTTTTTATCTTCTATTTTATCTATTGGAGCCTATAATAATTCACTAGTATAAATAAATCCAATGAAAGAAACTATAAATCATATACATCAATTTATAATTTTTATTCATTTTTAAAAAATTATGTGCAATAATCACGAGTTTTATCTACAATATCAATTTATCATTAAACACTTCTGATTATAAAAAAATAAAACCAAAATACAAAAAACAACAACACTAAATCTAAAAATTTCGGATCAACTTCACTCCATTGGGTCCTAATCCCTTTTTGAAAAATATGTAAAAACTATAGAGCGAGCTAATAGCTCGATAGTTTACCAAAACCTACAAGCTCAATCAATACAACATAATAGAAACAACATGTATAAAATCACTCAATCCATATCAGTATAAACATATAACAATAATAATATATGACAATCAATATGAACAGGTTTATTTCTTATGAGTAATGAGAATCAATGCAAGTAATGTAACTTAAAATTAATAATCAATAGTCATATAAAAAATCAACATATTTTGTCATTCCTATACACATGTCAATTACAACACAATAGATAAACTCATGACTATATGCATGTTTATAATTTATACTTCTTTTATCTATATATCATCTCATTTATATTAGTATACATGTTATATCAAACAAATGTTCAACATCTATTTTGCACATGTCGCATAGTCTTAATGCATGTATGTCATGTTCTATATCAAATGTAATATATCATGCATCTCATGTATTTCATATGCATCATATGTCATCATATCAGTCCTATCAATCTCTTCATATGCATGTATCAGTCATGCCTTGTATCATATTCATATCATGTCTTATCATTCATGCATGTCGTGTCCTATTCAATTAATATGCAATCCTAGTATATATGCAAATCATGTTATAAGCAATGAAGGATATTTGGCTACTTGTGACTTTTTTTTCTAAAACAAGTTTGTATGCCCTTAAGATCAAATAGGAATTAGTTTCATTCATATCAATCATGTAAATAAGAATTACTCATATATCACATATCACAAGTCGAAACACTCCATTATATGTCATTTTATATAAAATGAGTAGAGTAAATTCAGAATACTCCATCGGATGTTATGCATTGATTCACTTGATCATTAATCCTTCATTCATCATTTAAGTGCCTTAATATTATTGAAATGATGCAATATTGGGGTTGTATGATCTGTCTCATTGAGACATTTGATTTAACAAATTAATTTGGAGATCATTTGATCCTCCAATTCATATTTAAAATTTTTAACAATGCTTCAAGTATTTGATATGGCTTATTTTGAGTTGGATCTAATCATTTTTTAGTCTTTGTGTTCATCTTGCCAAGCCCAATAGTTTGGCTATATTTTTGTTGAAATCAGAGTCTATGTGGTCATGAATTTTATTTTGCAAGTTTCCGATACAAGTGGCCGGGCATCAAGATTCATATATGATAAAATATAAAAAAAAGCCTTATTCATCTCCCTAGCTCCCAAAAAAGGAAAAATTATTTGTGCGGACAACGGACTGTTCGAAGTCATATCAGAGCGCCCACCATCAACTAGTACACAACGTGTACACGGCTGCAGTACATAGCAAATGAGTGACATGACGTGCTCTGATTCGCCTCCGAACGATTTTCGGTGTCTGTACATAATAATTTTATCGAAAGAAGATGAATATACCAAAATTGAATTGTTTTAGAGAAAAAGTAGAGTGGATGTGATATTTATGTTGGCCGAATAAGCACAAATATGCCAATCTTCAAAACATTATGGTTAAAATAATTACTGGAAGTGATCATATTGAACTAAAGTCAAAAGCCACATTATATATATATACATATATATATCCTTTTCTTAGGGTATTATGATATGCGAAAAATCATAAAGACATTAATACAGCATTTTCTTAATATTTTATTGATTTCATTTTTGAACTACTAACTTATCATTAAAGTTTAGTTATACATATAATAATTACTATTTTATTTATTTTATTTTTGAACTAGTGACTTATCATTAAATTATTGTATATTTAGGATATGTTTGGGATGGTTGCAATGAGGAAAATAACTTAACTACTTGAGTTACAAAATACATCTTTATACCGCAAGAATTTCTGAAAAGCAATGAGAAATCAATATTCAATTGAAATTGCAGTTGTTGTTTGAAAAACAAAGCAACAAGAAAACTATTATTTAAAGGTTGTAAGGTTTGAAATTTTATTTAAAAGTTGTAAGGTTTGAAAGCATCTTCATTGCTTATGACCAAAAGATACAAAAAAACCTTGAGAATAATAAAAAGAAAAAGAAAGGAAAGCAATCCATCATATAAAGATTCTAGAATTTGATAAAGTCAATGAAGAATCACCAAGTGTGGATGAAGAGGCACTAATTAACAAAACATTCAACTTATTTCTTAAAAATAAAAAAAGAATTTCAAAAAGTACATAAGAGGATTTGAAAAATTAGTAAATTTTCATATTTTAAAACTATTCTTGGCATTTTCCTTTCACCATATCCTTTCAAATCCCTCATTTTTCTAAAAAGAAGACAACGAGTTTAGCCGAAATATAACAAACAAGGATGCAAACATATCAAATCGGACAAGTCAGCAATCAAGAAATGAATATCAGCCACATGATTAAGATCCATTATTAGCCACATATTACACACATGTAATAGTATAAATATATGTACAACGAATGACATTAGTACGAATAAAATCATAACAACAAGTTATGTCTTAAACTCCATTTCATCTCTTCTTTATGGTATCAGAGCTCCGGTTCTTCAATCTCACACAAGTAAGCAATTCTCTATGGCTCAATCCACTTCTTCCCAAACTGTAAATTTATCATCAAACACAAACACAGATGCCTGCACAAATAAACATTGGATACAAGCTATGGAGACAGAGTTTTTGGCACTACAACAACAACAAACATGGTCTCTAGTACCACCACCGACAAATACTCCAATACTGGGATGTAAATGGACTTATAAAATGAAATTTCATTCAGATGGTTATGTTGCAATGTACAAGGCAAGACTGGTGGCTCAGGGCCACATACAACAATATGGAATAAACTATATGGAAACATTTAGTCAAGTAGCAAAATTTCCAACTATCAGAATGCTCCTCACTATTGCATTTAACAAAAAATGGGAGATACAATAGCTAGATGTGACTAATGATTTTCTCCATGGAAGATTGACAGACATAATATACATGAGACTAACATAAGGATATGAAGACAAAGAAAGCCGGGGGCATGTTTATTGGATTCACAAAGTAATATACGGGCTAAAACAAGCATCAAGACAATGGTTCAACACGTTCTCAACTTTCCTACAACAACTTGGATTTCAACCAAGTAAGGCAGATCCGTCCCTTATGATATTCTCACAAAACAACTCTCAGGCATACATATTAACTTATGTAGATGACATCTTACTCGCAAGTAACAACTCAGAACTTATATCTAACATCATATCGAAACTACAAAATACATTTTCCATGAAACATTTAGGCATAGCAAACAATTTTCTCGACATACAAATACTCACATACAAAAACTCCATTTTTCTATCTCAAACACAATATGCAAAATCCCTACTTCAAACCACTTGCATGCATGCATGCAAACCTCTATATAACCCATCATGCACTAAACCACCACAGCATATACCACATGATCCTGTTCTCATAAACCCATACACATACTGACAAATAACAGGATCTCTCTAATACTTGACCATAACAAGACCAAACATCGCATTTCATGTTAATCTACTTTGTCAACACATGCATGATCAACAACCATATCATGCATATCTGCTCAAAATATTACTCAGATATATCAAAGGGATAGAAAACTACGGTCTTCCTATTTCACATGGATCGCTCGATCTCTCAACATACTCAAATGTAGATTGGGCAGGAGACACAGAAACAAGAAGAACTACCTCAAGATATTGTTCATTTCTCGGAATCACACCGATTTCATGGACTGTAAAGAAACAACATATCGTAGCCAGATCATCAACAAAAGCCGAATACAGAGCTCTGGCGGCAGCTATTACCAATATTATTTGGCTATGACAACTTCTTCAAAACTTCAAAATACTGGTTTTGCATCCTACAGATCTTCACTGTGATAATACTTCAACCATCGCCTTAGCCAATAACCTCGTATTTCATGCGAGGATAAAACACATCGAGATAGATCATCACTTCATACGACATCAGATACACTCGAATATTATTCGGGTTCAGAAGATCAGCACACAAGATCAGCTCGCCGACATCTTGACGAAGCCTCTCTCCACTTCGAGATACCATTTTCTCAGAGGCAAGTTGAGGGTTTCCGAAAATTATCAACTTGAAGGGGGATAAAAAGGAGAGAATGGGTATAGCCGAAATATAACAAACAAGGATGTAAACATATCAAACCGGACACGTCAGCAATCAAGAAATGAATATCAGCCACATGATTAAGATCCATTATTAGCCACATATTACACACATGTAATAGTATAAATATATGTACAACAAATGACATTAGTACGAATAAGATCATAACAAAAATTTATGTCTTAAACTCCATTTCATCTTTTCTTTATTTTCCACCCAAAACTTTATATCACAAGAATTTGGATTTTAGTCAAATTTAATAGCTAGATAGCTATTTAAAATTAATTATTAAAGGATTTTGATCCAATTTCTTGGAGTTTATGAGGGATTGGGTTTATAAATACCACGTACCCTGATACCCAAACATCTATTAACAATTCCTTCACTCCAAACTCCTTGTAATTTTAAGAGTGCTTGTGAGAGAATTTCCTTATGGCAAGCAAAAAAGCAAGAGAAATTTGATCGTCATCAATTTCTTGATGTAACATGATATTCAAGATAGTGGAAGTTGAAGAAGCTTATGATATTTATCAAAGGTTTTTCATTACTAAATCCAAACTAGTACTTTAAGAACACCTTTCTTATTCCATGTATGATTAATTTGCTAGCATGACCCTTAAATTTCTCATATCACTTGCTTATCTATTTCATTCAAAATTTTTGCATGTATTCTTTAATTTGTGAATATTTGCATCGAAATCAACAACACCACCCTTTTATCCTATAAATGCAATACCCATAATAGGAATTATTAATGAAAACCTACATTTTTTTTCTTTTTTTAATTTTAACAAGTTTGCTTTAATAACTTTGAAATTATAACCACAACAAACTTTTACATATGAAAACCTATATTATTTCTTGCATATCTCTTATGCATGGTTTACTCTAAACGTTATTTTAACCAATCCATCCTTCGATTGGACAATTGGGAATGGATTTTTACAAAATTTATTAATACCTTATCACTCGTCTTTAGTTAATTACATTTGTTAAGAATGTACATGTTATCCATCATGTCCTTTCACATAATGTTATTACTAAAAGAAAGCATGGGAAAAGATGAGCATTAACATATATAATGCCTTTAATCTCATTGAATTTGACACTACAGGAAAACACGCGAATACCGTCGGATGTTCCGGCGGAATTTTTTGCGTCGGTAAATACAACGTTTGTACCGGCGCATAATGTGAAGGAATATTAACGGCATTTATTCAGGCACATCTTACGACGGAAACCTGCCAACGTGCATTGCGCCGGTAGTAACGTCGGAAATTAGCATCTTTTCATTATTAAAAGTGGTGTTTACGGCGGAATATGTCCAGCGCATTTACCGGCGGAGAATACGTCGGTTATTTTAAACTCAACAACTTGGAACCGACGAAACTTGCGCTGGAAAAAGTTTCGGCGTCCGAAAATACACCGGAAACGACGATACAACGAATCGGTGCAAAGATGCCAGCATTTTATTTCCGCAGTAAATGCCGGCGGAAAACGCGCCGGAAACAAATCATAGCTTTAGTCACAGCGCACCTTACGACGTCTTATCCGCCGGAGTTTCCGGCGACTAAATGGCGCCGGAAACAAGTCGTAGCTTTAGTTACGGCGAACCTTACGACATTTTATCTGCAGGTATTTCTGTCGGATATGTACGTCGTAAATTCTGATGTATATAACGCTGGAATAATCTATTAAGAAACGGCGTTTTGACTAACACATTTTGCGGCGATAATGCGTCGGAGAGTGCGCCGGAAAGGTTCCCGGCATCTTAGAAATGTTGGAAGACATTTTTCAACGCGCACCAAACCGGCGTACGAAATTCCGACGAAAATGCGCCGGAAATCAAAGATTTCCTTCGTATTTTATGTAATACCGACGGATACGTTCCGCCGGAAATACCGAGTTTTCCTGTAGTGTGATACTGCAAATTTGATCATCCACTCTATTGAAAACCTACATAAATTTGGAATCCTAAACTTGAATTGCAAGCATTAAGATTGTAAGCGTTATAAATTTATTTTCTTGATAAAACATGATGTCGGATTTAGGCTCGTTTGGGACTGTTTTTTTACTGCTTTTTAAAACGGAGTTTTAGTACAATTTTTTTTTATTTTTGCTCTCAAACATTAGGAAGACTTTTTGAAGAATGTTTAAACATTATAACATATTTTGTGCATTCTTTTTTGATTGCATTCAAGTTATGAGGGCCTCTCTACCTAAATAAGGTGTGAATGAGTTATTGGACTTTTTGTTATAACTTGCACTTTACATTGTAAGCCGCTCTTTTGCAATTAAATTTTGATAATCTTTTTTATATTGCCAAGCACTTATAAAATTATTCTTCACAAACACCAAACACAAGTGTGTTAACAAATAAATTATATTAATATGAATACTAATCTAAAAATATATAATAAATTCATTTGTAATCTAAAATAGAACTATATGAAAACACGTTATAACTGGCGGAATATATCCTCTAGTAACATGTAAAATCCGACGGAAGTCCTTGGTTTTCCGGCGCATTTCCGTCGGATTTTTGTGCGCCGGTTTGGTGCGCGTCGGAAAATGCCTTCCGGCGTTTATAAGATGCCGGTAACCTTTTCGGCGACCTCTCCAGCGTATTACCGGCGCAAAAAATGTTAACCAAAACGGCATTTTTTAACCGTTTATTCCGGCGATATGTGCGTCAGAAGTTTACGACGTGTCTATCCGACAAAAAATACCGGCGGATAAAACGCCGTAGGTTTGCCGTAAATAAACTACGGCTTGTTTTCGGCGAATAAATGGCGCACGGAAACGCCGGCGGAAAAGACGTCGTAAGCTGCGCTGGCAATTTCCGGCGGACAAAAAAACGTCAGCATGATTGCACCGATTCGTTGTATCATCGTTTCCATCGTATTTCCGTAGTTGGACTTGAGTCATATCCTTTATGTAATCCAGACAAAATAGGAAAATACTTGGTGAAACCACGTTGTGTTTGAACTCAAGTAATAGCTCATGCATATATATCTTTAATGTTTTGAATACAAACATTATTAACTCTTTTTTTTCAAGAACTCTCCATAGCACATCTCTTGAAACTTCATCATATGCTTTCTCTAAATCAACAAAAATCATATGTGATCCTCCTTACTCTCTCTATATTTGTTCATCAAACCTCTCAAAAATGTATGGCTTCCATAATAGATCTACCCGGCATGAATCTAAAGAAATTACATGAAAAAAAAAAAAAAAAAACTTACAATCGACGGGAGGGAGGCGACTTACAATCGAAGGGAGGCGGAAGGCGGAAACTCACGGTCGGAAATGGAGCTCTCGTCGGCGACGGAGGCGATGATCGTCGGCGACGTCCGGTGACCGTTAACACAGCTCGGCGACGTCGATCTACGGTGGGCGACTATGGGCGACGAGGGAAACACCGGAGATGCGAGAGAAATGAACGAATGAAATGAGCAGCCATAGGGGCTCGGGTTCGGAAATAGGGCTTTCACCGGCAGATTTTCCGACGTCCCAGACACCGGAAAACATTCCGGCGAATTTTGCGCCGGTTTCAAGTCGTTGAGTTTAAAACAGCCGTCGTATTATCCGCCGGTAAATGCGTCGGACATTTTCCGCCGTAAAGTGCGCCGGTTCCAGTGAAATGCTGGTATATTCCGACGTTAAGCCCAACGCATTAGACGTCGGAAATTTTCCGGCGCCTCGTGCGCCGGAAAAAATGCCGTAATATTTCCTTCGCACTATGCACCGGTACAAACGCCGTATTTACCGACACAAAATTATTCCGCCGGAAATTCCGACGGTAATCGCGTGTTTTCCGGTAGTGTAGCTCATAAAATGTATGAAATCATATCTATAAAATTTAAGAAGTGCAATAAAAAAAATAACTAAGCATGCCATCAATTATAATTCACTTTTGCATTAATATATATATATATATATATATGAACTTCAAAAAAATTATAATGATTTGTGTAGGAATACAAATATAATAGTCATCATCTAAAAAAAGTATAACATAAATAAAATATCTAAACCTATTCAAAAAATAATAAGGTACATGCCAATAATCCATAATTAGCATAATTAAATATAATTAGTATACAAATAGTAAATTTAATAATAAAATTATAAAATATAAATTAATCAAATAGAATTAATAGAAAAAAATTAGTAATATATTTCAAGATGAAATAAATTTTTAATAAATGATTAGTAATTATTATAATTTATATAAAAAATATTAAGAAATTGAATAAATAGATGATATATATTGATAAATTATTTAAAATATAAATAAATAAATAATTTTGTTTTGAATAGTTTTTTAACTGCTTTCTAAAATAATTTTTAATTAAAAAATGTTATGTTAAAAAATTTGATTTATAAAACAATTCCATAAGTGACCCAAACTCCACGTTGGCGAGCTGGAAACTGGAAAGTGGGTAGCGAAACGGTGGACTGCCGGCCTTGGCCCATTTCGGAGCCCACCACTTCGCGGGAAAGCGAGGAACCAACCCTGAGGGAGGTACGGACGACCTTATATCTATATATACAACCAACTCCCTCTCTCTCTCTCTCTCTCTCTCTCTCATTAAGAATCTAAGGCGACTGCGATGGCTCTCCGATCCACCCGCTTCTTGCGGTCACTTGGCAGATTGGGATTCCGGCAGCTTTCAGGAGTGTCCGGAGTTGCTGCTGGCGAGGGAGATCCGGCTCAATCAGGCGTTGGCCTTGCCACGTTGGCGAAGGCGGCCGTCGGTATCTTCGCCGTGGGAGGATCGGGCTTGGGACTTTGGCTTCTCCCTGATTTGGCGGATAACCCGTTTGCTAATTCTTCAGATCCAATGTTAAATGGATGTAGTGAAGCAGCGGCCGCAGAGAAAAAGCCTAGATTTCTACTTGGAGGTGTGTATTCCGTATTCCTTTTTTCTTGAATTCTTGATATAGGGTAGATCGTTGATTCTGTGGTGAATCGGCAGTCCTCCACTATTAGAATATATGCGTCATTCTCTTCATTCGATTGTAAATTATAACGCAGTGGTAAACTAATTCCTTCTTTGGATATGCCGGTGATTCTATAGTCCTCTTGAATTAGTAGTAGTATTTTACTTTGGCGTTTATTTGTAGCCTTATTAGTCTCTGTTTGCATAATGAACTTGATTGGAAGGAAATAAAAGGAGGCTGAAGGCCTCAACAACATGTATGCACTCTTGAAGCTACACGTTGCACAAAAAAGCACAATGTTTTTGTTGTTGCAGTTAAGCTCTATAAGGAAAAACCAACGGAATGCAGGGTTCTGCAAATACAATTTCATTTTTTGTGTTAGGTCATACTTCAATGTTGTTTTTGGCTGAACAATATGTATCTCTCTTGGAATTTGTTAGTTAATTGAAAAGGATCCGTTTTTTTAGAATTATAATTTCTTAATACATACTAAAGAAGTTGGATTGCACATTGTGAAAATTTTACAAGAAAATAGAGAATTATGTTATTTGAATTAAATGTTTTAAGGCATTGCATGCTGTATGGGACTGTTGCATGACATTAAATTGAACCTCATATTGGAATTTGCATAAGCTGAAAAACATCAGCTTTGTGGCCAATGATCTCGGAATTGCACAGCATTCTATTGCATTGCACACTGTGATATTATCTGCAAGAACTATTTCCAAATATTGCTTAGGAGAAAAAAATTGTTGGTTTTGGTGGAATCACAAGTTAATGAAAAATAGAATATGTTTTGCCAACTTTTTTGTTCGTAAGCATTTGTGAAATTTTATATATTATAAGAATCATGGGAAGGGTAAATTAGAAATAGGTATAAAATAATGGCAAGCATCATTATAGAGTTGTAGCTGATAGAGATAGATTAGATAGTTAATCTGGAGCTCTCTCCTTTCTTTTTTGTACTTCTGAAGTAAATGCTTTGGTCCCCAGGAACTGTAGTCAAAATTTATCTCTCTTTTGTTTTCAGGTTCATTTCGAAGAAGGGTGTTCTTTAAATATGAAAAACGGTTGAGGCTACAAAGTCCACCTGAGAAGGTATTTAACACTTGCTATTTGGAGGACTTTTGATGTAAATCAATGTAGGAATTGCAATTAGAAATTAAAATGAAGATTATTCAAAATATTATCATCACAAATTTAATTACCAACAAAAGTCAAGGATTAAATCGTTCAAAGTAATTAACTTGCTTAGGCGAAGATTTGCTTTTGAGTTTACCAAATCAATCTAATCATTCAAAGATAAAAGAAACAAATAAATGCTCATAACGACAATCCCGCAATTAATAATAAAGAAATTCACCATGAGAACCTCTCTCTCTCTCTCTTGTTCACTCTTGGGCTTAAGCGGAGAATAAGAACCATGCAAGGATGAAGAGCACCACTATGATGAAGGCGATGGAAGACTTTGTTGCCGGAAAAGTAGTCACCGGAGAGGATGGTGGTGGATGACGTCCAATAATTGTCCAAGTGTAACCACGAAATCGTCGGTCAAAGATACTTGCGAGGATTGGAACGACTCGCTCTAAGTATTCTTCGACTGTGGTTTCGTCTTCAAATCCGACGTCGAAGCAAGGCGAGCGTAGGATATCGATGCTCCCGTCGGCGTGGAAAACTAACCCCCACTCAAGTTCCGGATCCGCCATTCAACATTGAAGCGAAGCGGGAAGAAAGCAAGGGAGGGGGGGTCGGCCAAGAGCTAGGGAAGAGCAAGAGAAAATTCTGAAATTTTATTTCAGATTTCTCTTAGTATGGAGGGAGAGATTAATGGCAATGAAACTCCTAAAATTTGAATTAGGAGGGGGCGGGTGTTAGGGAGAAATAAGGGGGGGTGCTTATGTGGCAAGTAGAGAGAGAAAACCATGCATGAAAGGGGCCGGCCAAAACAAGGAGAAAAAAAAGGGATTTGATTAATTAGTGGGCCCCAAGGTTTTAATTAAAATCTGAACTTTAATTTCAGGTTTTAATTAAATAGGAAGTTTCAAATGAGAGGGGAAAAGGAAATTTGAATTTGAATT
Organism: Dendrobium huoshanense; assembly: GCA_016618105.1. NCBI lineage: Eukaryota > Viridiplantae > Streptophyta > Magnoliopsida > Asparagales > Orchidaceae > Dendrobium > Dendrobium huoshanense. Next base: position 27,746,825 of record CM028348.1, read on the forward strand.
TGGTCTTTAATCCTCAATCAATTATTCACTAATTTGAGGAGTCAAATTAGGAAAGTAATCAAAGAGAATTTATGGCTGAATTCAAACGTTTCCCTGCACTGGAATTGGCGGGATTAGCCAGGGGAGAGGAGTGTGGGCTGCAGGGGAGGAGGCGGGATTGGGTTGGGAGCCGGCGGCTGGTCCAGCTTGCGGCAGAGGGGGACGGGAGGTGAGGTTGGCGGAAGGGGGAGTTTGGGTTTGAATCGGCTGCAGGAACGTGAAAGGGGAGAGGGTGGTCGGGTGGAGAGGATTTACTGGGCCGGCTGCAGGGAGAAATTAGAGAGGGCTGAGGGGGTTCGGGTGAGTGGAGTTGGATGGGGAGGAAGGGAAAACAGTGAGTAACACAAGATAAAACCAAGAGCTCACCGTGGTGGGCTGTTGGGTACTTCGGGTGGAGCCTCTCCAAGGCCCCCTCTCTCTTCTCTCAAGCTCTCAAGCAAGAAGACAAAGAAAAAAATCTCAGAATTTTATTAATCAAGCATTAGCCCCATACAACAAGAAGAGACCCCTTTATAAAGGTCTCAAAGCATGAAAAGAAAAAGACTCATATGCCCCTTGGGCTACAATAGACACTACGCCTACATAAAGGCGAAATCGTCACTAGTACATGAAAATAAAAGATACATGAAATAAAATAACATGATAACATCAAAAATATAAGCTCCCGATCATAGCCGTCGATCTACGATTCCTTTGCCGATAAACCTGCCTAAAATGTCTGTCGATGACCTCATCATTCTCCCCGGGTGGGAGAAAACTCGACCCCGTCGAGTGAGCAGCTCTGGAACTCTCGTACAGCTCCAAAAGGTCTGGGTCTAAGATCTGTAACTCCTCTCGATCCATCCAAGTGTCCTCCGTCGGTGGTGTCCCTTTCCAGTGTACTAGGTACCTCCGTCGTCCTCCTTTTTCGTGGAAATGATCTCATCATCCAGTATGGTTTCTATTTTCTCCGCAGTAGGTAAAGGGGGCAATTTGGGAAGTGGAGCTGGGCTGGGGATCTCACTAGGTGGGTTCACACAGGGCTCATTTGTAAGTGGATTGTGGGGGTTAAACTCTGGTCCCTCGAAGGCTACTAAATCTTCTATATTAAAAGTAGGATTGATGTTAAAACCTTCGGGGAGGTCCAGCACGTAAGCGTTGCTATTTATCTTAGAAATGATTTTGAACGGTCCGGCGCTTCTCGCGTGCAATTTCTTCGCGGATCCGGGAGGAAAACGCTCCGAACGGATTCGCACCATCACAAAGTCTCCTACCTCAAATTCTTTAAGCCTTTTCTTTTGATCAGCAATTAATTTGTATTTGGCGTTGCTTTGTTCAATTTTCATTTTGATTTCTTTATGCAATTCCTGTATGTGGGATGCAAATGCAGATGCTGACTCAGACACTCTAACTCTAGGACTCATGGGAAGCAAGTCTACGGGTTGTCGAGGTAGGTATCCATACACGATTTCAGCAGGGCTCAGACCAGTGGTTCTATTGACGGAATTGTTGTAAGAAAATTCAGCAATAGGAAGCTTGGAATCCCAATCTCGTATATTGTCCCCTACTAAAGTCCTTAGAAGATTTCCTAAACTTCTATTAACCACTTCTGTTTGTCCATCGGTTTGGGGGTGGAAGGCTGTGGAGAACTGGAGTTTTGTGCCCATTTTGTGCCACAAGGTTTTCCAAAAATAACTAGTAAACTTGACATCCCTATCAGAAACGATGGTCTTGGGTAACCCATGGAGTCTAACAATCTCATCAAAATAGAGTTTAGCGATGCGGGAGGCATCGAAAGTCTTAGTGCAAGGAAGGAAATGGGCCATCTTAGAAAAACGGTCGACAACGACACAAATCGAGTCATGTTTTCTTACAGTCTTTGGTAATCCCAGAACAAAATCCATGCTCACGTCCTGCCATGGACAATTGGGTACGGGTAAGGGTGTGTAGAGTCCTGTGTTCTGTTTACGTTGCTTAGCGAGTTGGCAGGTGTGACATCTCCTAAGAAGTCGACTAACATCACGCTTTAAGCTAGGCCAAAAGAATCGGTTTTCTAGAGCAGCTATGGTCTTGGCTTGTCCGAAGTGACCTGCTAGTCCTCCTGCATGTAGTTCCCAAACAAGGAATTCTCGCAGTGACGTGTTGGGAATGCAAAGTTTTTGTGATTTAAATAAATACCCATCTTCCAACAAGAAATCTCCAACGGTTCGTTCCTCCCCAGTGGTAAGTGCAGAATAGGTTTCTCTAAAATCGGGGCATTCAGGGTAGTCTTCTTTGAGTCGATCGAAACCTATCACTTCAGTACTCATTTCTCTAGTAATCATTACTCGACGGCTTAAGGCATCAGCAGCCTTATTTTCAGACCCTGCTTTGTGTCTAATGGTGTACGTGTACTCTTGCAGGAATTCCACCCAACGGCCATGTCGAGCATTGAGTTTCTTTTGAGAGTTAATGTATCGTAATGCTTCATGGTCCGAGAAGATAACGAATTCTTGAGGTAGAAGGTAGTGTCGCCAATACCTAAGGGATTGAATGATGGCGTAAAATTCCTTGTCATAGGTGGAGTACCGTTGTCTAGTGTCATTCAACTTCTCGCTAAAGTACGCTACTGGATGTCCCTCTTGGGAAAGGACTCCGCCTATACCAATTCCAGATGTATCACAAGTCACCTCAAAAACTTTGATAAAATCAGGTAATCTCATCACATGGGCTTCCATCATTCGCTTCTTAATTTCCTCAAAAGCCCTGGTTGCAGCTGGGGTCCAAAGGAACTCTCCTTTCTTGAGGCAGTCAGTTATTGGAGCTACTATGGTGCTAAAGTTCCTAATAAACCTCCGGTAAAATGTGGCCAGTCCGTGAAAACTTCTAACGTCTCGAATATTTTTGGGTTCGGGCCACTCATTGATTGCTCGCACCTTTTCAGAGTCCGCGGATATTCCTTGGGAGGATATAATGAAGCCCAGAAAAATTACATGATCGGTTAAAAACGTGCACTTCTTTGGGTTGGCAAACATCTGTTCCTTCCTTAAGGTTTCACAGACTTGTCTTAAATGATTCAGATGTTGACTTTCCGAGGTACTGTAGATTAAAATGTCGTCAAAGTACACAACTACAAATTTCCCTAGGAAAGGCTTGAGGATTTGGGTCATCACTCTCATGAATGTGCTTGGAGCATTGCTTAAGCCAAAAGGCATTACAGTCCACTCGTACAATCCATCTTTAGTTTTGAACGCAGTTTTCCATTCATCCCCGGGACGGATCCTAATTTGGTGGTAGCCACTCTTAAGGTCGATCTTAGAAAAGAGTGTGGCTCCGGTCATCATGTCCAACATATCATCTAATCGAGGGATTGGAAAACGGTACTTGACGGTGATTTTGTTGATAGCACGGCTATCAACGCACATTCTCCACGTCCCATCCTTCTTGGGAGTAAGAAGGGCAGGAACCGCACACGGACTAAGGCTCTCCTTAATGAACCCTCGTTGTAACAATTCATCCACTTGTCTCTTGAGCTCCTCGTGTTCGGTAGGGTTCATTCGGTAATGGGGTAGGTTTGGTAAAGAAGCTCCGGGCACTGGGTCTATGGCATGCTGAATGTCCCTTAAAGGTGGCAGTTGGTTGGGCAAATCTTCAGGAAAAACATCAGAAAAAGTCTCCAACAGTGGTCTTACCTTTTCAGGGATAGGTTCGTCTTGATCTACATTTATCTCCCGGGCTACTAGTGCGTAAAGAGGGGCTCCTGACTCTAGTTCCATACCTAAGTCCTTAGCAGTTATCAAGTTTAAGTCCGTGTTAGGTTTCAGAGAGTTGGGTTTAACTCCTTCCTTAGTAGACTTAGGTTGAGTGGGTAACAGCTTAATCTTCTTGCCCTCGTGTTCAAACACACAGGTGTTTGATCGTCCATAAATGTGTACATCGTTGTCGAACAACCAAGGGCGGCCAAGGATGATTTGTCCCACATCCATTGTCAAGACATCGCACCAGATTTTCTCTTTGTATGCCACGAATTCTATAGGAACAAGACTCCTATCTTTTACCTCCAAGGTGGTCGAGTTTATCCACGCAACTTTATAGGGGTTTGGGTGCGGAGTGGTTCTCAATTGTAGTTTCGAAATCATGGCAGAAGATACGGCATTAATGCAACTTCCACTGTCTATTATGACTTTACAATTCTTGTCCCCAATCTTAGTGAAAGTGTAGAAGATTGAGGTTCTTCGCCAGTCGTCGCTAGGTTTAGGTTGGGAAAAGGCACACCTAACAACTTGCAGATCCAATTGGTTCATCTTTTGGAGGTAGTGAACAACGGCAGTATCTTCTTCGTCAAAAAATTCTTCATCGTCGTCCATATGGTGGACTAAGTCAGTTTCAGGTTCACCTTCTTCCTCCGTCACTTCCTCAATTATGGTGACCTTAAACGGGCTGGAGCACTGAGAGGCAATGTGTCCGTACCCGTGGCATCTAAAGCACTTAGTGCCGGCAGTGGTCTTGGGAGTCTCTCAGTCGGGTGTTTTCCCCTTGGAGTCGGATCGAGGTTGGGCTTGACTAGGAGTAAGCCGACTACCTGAGGGTCCAGGGGTTTTGTTGTAAGGTTGGCTAGAGGAGGACTTGAAAGGATTAGGTCTAGAGTCTTGGGTCCTAGAGACGTGGCTCCTTGATTCTTCCAGATCTAGTACAAGACTACAGGCAGCCTCGTACGTGTTTATCCCTCTAGCAAAAAGTTCATTTCTTAGGTCTTCCCTTAATCCGGCTCGGAACATGGACAGAAGTTGTGTGGGAGTGGTGGTCTCCTCCCCGTTACAACGGATTAAGAAATCATCAAACGTGAAAATGTATTCCTTAACGGGTTTACTCCCTTGGGTTAGCCTATTCCAACGATCTAGCAGTCTTGGGTAGTACGAGGGAGGAAGGTATTTCCTTTTCAGTTCTTGCTTCATCGCTCCCCAGTCAGCTATGGGGTATTCTCCTCGGGTCTCCCTCATGTGCTCCACGTTAGTCCAGTATTGGTTGGCTCTACCCGTCAGTTTCATCTCGGCGAACCTAACTTTCTTCTCTTTCGAAATGTTATACCATTTGAAGTAACTATCCATCCCTTTAATCCAATCGAGGAAAACCTGGGGTTCTAACGTTCCGTCAAAAGTCGGGGCATCTATTTTAATGCTCTTGAGGAGTTGGGTGTCATTGTCCCTCCAAGGCGCATCACGTCCTACCGGTTCTTGTTGTGGTCGGTGGTTGGGTCGGTAGTAATCCCTAGGAGGTCCGTAGTCAGTTCGGGTGTCTTCGCCATATGGTGAGTGAGGTCTAGAAGGTGTGTAGATAGCTGGGTGTCCGATCCGTTCAATGTTGTCAAGTCTCTCTCCCGTATGACGCTTAAGGTCCGCAACACTCGTTTGGGTGTCTCTAATTTGCTGCGACATTGTGCCCAACTGGCCTACAATCATGTCTAAGGTTGCTTGAATGTGAGTGGGATCCATGGTTGGGTTCTAGGGATCACTAGGAAGGTTTCTAAGTCCAAGGCAGCAACTAAACTCCCTAAAGTGCTTGCTGGAAATGCAATTACAGCAGCTGTAAAGTCCAGGGCAGCAAGCGCAACGAGGGGTGAAGTTACCTAAGTGTTATGGCAAGGTTCCTGGGTGAAGGCAGCACCTAAACAGTGATCCTAGGTCCACTAACGGGTACCAAACAGCAGCTGAAACAGTGTGGACAGCAGTGATACAACAAGGTGGAGTTGTCCTACACTCTAAGGAATGCTATAACTTCAAAGGCAGCAAGATGACGCTTGCTAAAATGACTTAAATGCTCAGAATATGGTGCAGGAAAAATAAGGACAGCAGCTAAAACAGAGAAAACAGCTATCTAAATGATAGTATGCATGCAAACGACTAAAAGCAAACTAAATGAGACTCCTAGGATGCATTCTAGCACGAGCAAAGCATGCTAGCCATGCTCTGATACCAAATATGATGTAAATCAATGTAGGAATTGCAATTAGAAATTAAAATGAAGATTATTCAAAACATTATCATCACAAATTTAATTACCAACAAAAGTCAAGGATTAAATCGTTCAAAGTAATTAACTTGCTTAGGCGAAGATTTGCTTTTGAGTTTACCAAATCAATCTAATCATTCAAAGATAAAAGAAACAAATAAATGCTCATAACGACAATCCCGCAATTAATAATAAAGAAATTCACCTTGAGAACCTCTCTCTCTCTCTTGTTCACTCTTGGGCTTAAGCGGAGAATAAGAACCATGCAAGGATGAAGAGCACCACTATGATGAAGGCGATGGAAGACTTTGTTGCCGGAAAAGTAGTCACCGGAGAGGATGGTGGTGGATGACGTCCAATGATTGTCCAAGTGTAACCACGAAATCGTCGGTCAAAGATACTTGCGAGGATTGGAACGACTCGCTCTAAGTATTCTTCGACTGTGGTTTCGTCTTCAAATCCGTCGTCGAAGCAAGGCGAGCGTAGGATATCGATGCTCCCGTCGGCGTGGAAAACTAACCCCCACTCAAGTTCCGGATCCGCCATTCAACATTGAAGCGAAGCGGGAAGAAAGCAAGGGAGGGGGGGTCGGCCAAGAGCTAGGGAAGAGCAAGAGAAAATTCTGAAATTTTATTTCAGATTTCTCTTAGTATGGAGGGAGAGATTAATGGCAATGAAACTCCTAAAATTTGAATTAGGAGGGGGCGGGTGTTAGGGAGAAATAAGGGGGGAATTAATGGGTGCTTATGTGGCAAGTAGAGAGAGAAAACCATGCATGAAAGGGGCCGGCCAAAACAAGGAGAAAAAAAAGGGATTTGATTAATTAGTGGGCCCCAAGGTTTTAATTAAAATCTGAACTTTAATTTCAGGTTTTAATTAAATAGGAAGTTTCAAATGAGAGGGGAAAAGGAAATTTGAATTTGAATTTGGTCTTTAATCCTCAATCAATTATTCACTAATTTGAGGAGTCAAATTAGGAAAGTAATCAAAGAGAATTTATGGCTGAATTCAAACGTTTCCCTGCACTGGAATTGGCGGGATTAGCCAGGGGAGAGGAGTGTGGGCTGCAGGGGAGGAGGCGGGATTGGGTTGGGAGCCGGCGGCTGGTCCAGCTTGCGGCAGAGGGGGACGGGAGGTGAGGTTGGCGGAAGGGGGAGTTTGGGTTTGAATCGGCTGCAGGAACGTGAAAGGGGAGAGGGTGGTCGGGTGGAGAGGATTTACTGGGCCGGCTGCAGGGAGAAATTAGAGAGGGCTGAGGGGGTTCGGGTGAGTGGAGTTGGATGGGGAGGAAGGGAAAACAGTGAGTAACACAAGATAAAACCAAGAGCTCACCGTGGTGGGCTGTTGGGTACTTCGGGTGGAGCCTCTCCTAGGCCCCCTCTCTCTTCTCTCAAGCTCTCAAGCAAGAAGACAAAGAAAAAAATCTCAGAATTTTATTAATCAAGCATTAGCCCCATACAACAAGAAGAGACCCCTTTATAAAGGTCTCAAAGCATGAAAAGAAAAAGACTCATATGCCCCTTGGGCTACAATAGACACTACGCCTACATAAGGGCGAAATCGTCACTAGTACATGAAAATAAAAGATACATGAAATAAAATAACATGATAACATCAAAAATATAAGCTCCCGATCATAGCCGTCGATCTACGATTCCTTCGCCGATAAACCTGCCTAAAATGTCTATCGATGACCTCATCAACTTTGGTGTTTCTTAAAAACTATTGCGACCAAACTTTGAGGAAATCTATTGAATGGATGGTTTACCTATGAACATCAATTATCTAATACTTTGAATGAACCTGGATATCGCATGCAAAATCTGTAACCTTGACTGTTAAAGTTCATCTCTGTGTCACTCTCTCCTCTCTATATGTCTGATTATCTACATATATATATACCCCAACCCTCCCCACTGGTTATCTACATATATATATATATACCCCAACCTTGCCCCCCCCCCCCCCCCCCCCCCCCCCCACCCCCCGCGTTTCTCCTCTCTCTATCAATCTATCTATCAAACACTTCCATTTTATTGTTCATGTCTATTTTGATTAATAGAGCATTCTTTTTCTTTTTTCGTATGAGAGTATATTTCTTGAATGTCAGTGATTTCCATTAATAAAGTGAATGGGAAATCCTTTTTAAAGGATAATACACGTTGGTTAATGTATTCATGTGTTATATAAGGAAATACTGCAAAAAATAAGTAACAAAATATTGTTTAAATGTGAATCTAAGAATCACGTGCTTCCCTATTTTTTAAAGAAATGAACACATCAGTGTTGATTAACAAAATTGTAAGTCAAATCTTTATAGAGAACTTTGACAATCTAAAGATATTATACTAAATCAAATACCATATTCTCATTGTGTTATTATAATGTTTCTTATATTTCACTAATTGAAAAGAAAGGTGCATGATTTCCTTTCTTAAGTGGTCGGCTGGTAAGGTTGCTTCTGACTTTCAGTTATTCAATAGGAACATATCCCAACAGGAAATAGGATATAAAAAAAAAACTGATAGTAATGTTGAATGCTGCAGAGAATCCTGCACTTCAACAGTTTGATTTCCACATGAAATTTTTTGTCAAGAATAAATTATGCCACTATTCCTTCCAATTTTCATTTATTGCTGTTGCTTTTTGCTTTTTTGTTACGGTGTGGTGCCTTTTTAGCTTGTTTCTTTTTCTTGCTGCAGGAAACTTAGCATATTGTTACTTTAAGAAAGTATTTATTTTGTTTGTATGATTAAATTTATTTGTGCTTGGAAGAGCAATTAAACTTATTATTGTCTCCAGATTTTTGAGTACTTTGCATCCATCCGGAGCCCAGAAGGTGAGGCATTCATGTCTCCAGCAGATTTGATGAGAGCGGTGGTTCCAGTCTTTCCCTCATCTGAGTCTAGTATTGTTAAAGAAGGATGTCTTAGAGGGGAGCGGGAACCTGGTGCATTACATTTTGCTTCATCCCCACTTTTTCTGCTCTTTGACACTAACAATGATGGATTAATTTCCTTTCCAGAGTAAGATAAAGTTATCATCTTGTTAAGCTGATTCTGATATTACACACTCCATTTCATTTCTCTATAAAATCCTGAGCTTCATAGAAATGACAACTTTGCCTCATTATTGTGATCTTTGTTTATTCATGATAGGTACATCTTTTTTGTTACATTGCTCAGCATCCCAGATTCAAGCTTCAGTGTGGCTTTCAAAATGTTTGATCTTGACAATAATGGGTAGGTTTTTTTACATTCTAATCTCAAATCCAATGGTAAATGTTACTTTTTTTTTTCTGGCTGAAACTTTTGGTGGTCTTAACTTTTACGAGTTCAAGTCTCTTATTTCTGAGAACCTGCATATTCTTACCTGATTGTGTTATGAAAATTGATACCTTCTTGGGTACCATTGATTTGATTTCCTATCCCCATTTGCAAGTTTATTAGTAATTTTGGAGAGAACATTCTAAATGGGATCTTTTTGTAATCACCAATTTGCTAGTTTTTTACTAGGTAGGTCTAGAGTCATGGTTGGGTTGAGTTCATTGTACAATTGGAGGCCACGGGTTGGATTCATGCAAACAACTTTGTAGTTTAGTTGTAAGGCTGCATATATCTACCCTTTAAAGGCCACACTTTGATTGGGAATCGCATTGCATGAGCTTATTTTATTGAACCCTACTTCTATGTTGTTTGATATTGTATCATAAGGGGGAATTGGTAGATGATTTTTGTTTTCCTTCTTATATTGTTCGATTGATGATTACCTATCTAGTTTAGTCAAATTCTTCTAACAGGATGAGAAATCTGAAAGTTGAAAGTAATGATTCTCTTAAGAGTCTCAACTTGTTCATTCCATTGTTTCTGTTGGGAAGGCTAGCCAAGATAGGATACAAAATGATTAATATTTGAAATATGATGATGGCGCAGTGTTTGTTTGAGTTTTGATTGGCCATAAGGCCCATAACTCTTCTACTTATGAACTTCACATGAAAGGACTCGATCTTCACCTGATTGTAAAGTATCTTGTAATATAATTTTGTTACCCTACAGGAGAAGGAAATGGGTTGTTTCATGTGTAATCATGAAACATGTGAAGGAAAGAAGGGTTTCATATATTACTTGTAAAGTATTTTATGCTAAGCTTTAAAACAGTGAGTTCAGTAAAGAAAAATGTTTTATGCAGTTTATTAGAAGCAGCCATACAGCATTTCTCGACTTTTTCCTTTCTGCAGTATTAACTACTTATATTCACTCTTTCCTCATGCTTAAAAGTACCTATTTCAATTTGGTGTTGGTTTCGTTACAATTTGTCTGAATTCATGTGCTTCCATTACTTGCATCTGTCTTTATAATTTACGCCTGCAATTTTTATATGCTTGTTAGGCTTCATTAGGCTTCGTTTGGGATGGCTTTCTTGCTGCTTCTTAAAGCAGCTTTCTAGTTCAATAATTAAATTTTTGTACTAGAAAGTTGCTTTAAGAAGCAACAAGAAAGCTGTCCCAAACAAAGCCTTAGTAAATTGTAAACTTTCCCTTTTTACTTGGTGTGTGTGCCGTTTTGTTATTTACTGGGAAAATTCACATGCAGTTAAAACGTTCTTGTGCAAGTGCAGATTAATACCCTCACTTAGTGAGTAATCTTGTTCATAATTTTTTATTACCAAATACAAAATTTCTCTATAAAGTTTTATCCTTGCATCATGATTATCAATTGGTTGATCCTTTTGCAGAGCTATTGAAAGGGATGAGTTTAAAAAAGTGATGGCATTGATGCGTTCCTTTAATAGACAGGGGGCATGCCATAGAAATGGACTGCGTATTGGTCTTAAAATTCGAGGCTCTGTGGAAAATGCAGGCTTAGTCGAGTATTTCTTTGGTAAGGACGGAAATGAGCGTCTCCAACATGACAAGTTCGTTCAATTCTTGAGGGATTTACACGATGAGGTATAAATAACTCCTATTTCTTTTGGCGTTCAAACTTAGGTTTGAGTACTTCATCAATCTTGTCTTTTATTTTAATGTCGGTGTCGTCTCAAAGTATCATTTGGACGAGTTACATATTTTGTTCTTGGTTGCTGCTCGTTGCCAAAAGCCCGTACAAGAATGCTAAGAACCTAAATAGATTTTATTTGTGTTTAGCCGGTTCATAGCGGGACTTAGGTCTCATTTGGGACAGCTTTTTTACCGCTTCTTAAAACAACTTTTTAGTACAACAACAACAACAACATCAAACCTTTGTGTCATGTTAAAAGTCAAATTTTCATTTAAATCTAATAAATAAATATCATGTCTAAAATTCTAAAATTTTATTACCAAGTCTTTTTAAGTTTACCTCTACCTTTCTTAACATAAGACAAATCTAAAACCTCAACTTTCCTAATCGGGTCATCAGAAGGCCTCCGTTTAATGTGACCAAACCATCTAAGGCAACTCTCTCTAATTTTATCTTTTACAGGAGCTACTCCAACCTTTTCACGTATATGCTCATTTCGTATTCTATCTCTAAGGGTAAAGCCACTCATCAACCTAAGCATCCTCATCTCTACAACACTTAAATTTTTATACTAAAAGGTTGTTTTAAGAAGCGGCAAAAAAGCCGCCCCAAACGAAGCCTTAATGCCAATACTCCTAGATTAACTGATGCTGTATACATTTAACCATGTAATAGTCTTCTAAATATTAGTTAGTTTTAAATGTGATATAATATTTATTGCTTTACTTCCAAAATTTTTCAGATCTTGCGCTTGGAGTTTGACCATTATGATGTCAAATTAGAGGGAACGATTTCTGCAAAGGATTTTGCTTTGTCAATGGTTGCTTCTGCAGACATTAATCATATAAACAAGTTTCTTGATAGAGTTGATGTGTTGGATAACAACTTACATCTAAAGGATATGCGTATTACCTTTGAGGTCCGAGATGATTAATATCTATTCACATAATATACTTCATAACTATTCCTTCATCAAACCGTCTTCTTGTCTAAACTTCCAGGAATTCAAGGCCTTTGCTGATTTACGGAAGAGACTAGACCTGTTGTCATTCGCTATCTTCAGTTATGGAAAAGTTAATGGCTTCTTGGCAAAGGAAGATTTTGTCAGAGCCGCTTCTCATGTATGATTTCATTTATTGATACTTTCTCAATGGAAAAATCAAATTACCATTTCTTTCATAATTGTAATTATTTGATTTCAACATTGTAGGTTTGTGGGGTTTCTCTGAGCGACAATGTGGTTGATGTTGTTTTTCATGTATTTGATTCGAACAACGATGGACATCTAAGCTCAGAGGAGTTCATGAGAGTAATGCAGAAAAGAGAAATTGATATCCGGCAACCTACCTCAACCAGTCTTTTCAGGCATTCTTTCATGTTGCCTTGATCAGATTAAGGCTATGTTTGGGACGGCTTTTTTACTGCTTCCTAAAGCGGTTTTCTAGTATAAAAATTTTAATTTTTGTACTAAAAAGCAATTTTATGAAGCAGGAAGAAAACCGTCCCAAACGAAGCTTAAACCTTCCATGATGTTAAATGGACTAAAGGTGATGACAGTCTACTTGTCAACTCCATATCTTGACAGCATAAAGGTAGAAGGAAATAGACCGTTGAGTTTAACAACACATCAAGGTACAGAAGCCAAAGCACATTCATCTTTCTTTACCAGATATGCTATTTGTAGGCAAGAATACACGGCTCTGATGTCAAGTGAGAGGTGAATCAATGGCACCAATTGCTGCTGTTATGCTTCTCCTATCATCCATGTATATAAAATGTTTTTTTTCCCTGTGCTGCTGGAAAAATTATTTTGTGTGGATTTCAGACAGCGTCCGGAGACCAATCAGAATACAACATGTCACTTTTTTGCTCGGTAATGTTTAGTACTGGGTGATGTGGCGCATTTTGGTTAGTTTCTGAACCGTCTGGTGTCCGCACAGAATAATTTCTTGTGCTGATGGTATTTTTCTCCTCTCATCTATGTATATAAAATCTTTTCCTAGTTATGTTAGGTTGTATAGAAATCAGGCTTATATCTTATATGACTCTCAGGTTTTTGTAGCCGTCCTTGCTCTTGACCTCATAATTTGAAGAAAAGTGTGTTTTCTTGCACTGCTGCTTTGATTTTGATGGTAGATATTTGTTTATCAAGTGAAGAGGAACTAAAATTATTGAAAATTTATCCATGAAATCCTGAACCACACTCATTTAATACGAATAATACCCTTCAAATTTGATACGTATTTAAACGTATTGCGGATTATTTTGGATTCATTGTTGGATTAATTATTCTGTGCGGACTCTAAACGTCATCTGGAAGTCAATTAGAATGTGTCACGTCATCCCTTTGCTCGGTACCACGGCTCGGTACCACTGACATGACGCATTCTGATTGGTCTCCGGACAGCGTTCTGCGTTTGGTCTTCGCACAGAATAATTTCTCTTATGATTAAGACGCCAAGTTTTTGTGGTTCTTTTTATGTCAATTAATTTGACGTTTTAAGCATTTTGTTAACCGTTTACTTGGCTCGGTGTTGATAAAATATATATTTTTTTCATTTATTTTTTATTTTAAATTGATATGCCTATTTTTTAAAATTGTCTTGAAGTTGTTTTTGAAATACATAATGTCAGCGTTGTGTGAAATTTGATTGTGTTAATTAATCGGATTGTATTGTTGATTCAAATTTCAACGTAGCCCTAATGTTATATCAACTAAAATAAAATATGAAGATCACTAATGCAATTTATTTCAAATCCACCAAAAAGCCAACAAATGTAAAGCTCAACACTTTGTAAAGTTAGTATGCAGCTAATAAAAGCTTAAATGTTATTCCTTATAAAGAAATTTATTAAGGGCCTCTAGCTGAATTCAATCCCTACCGAGTCATGACATAGTTTGATAATATATTTCACCAAGGGGTTGATCAATTTATGTAATTAATCCTTATATGGATCACTTTGCCAGCTTGCCAACTCAAATATGGACATTCATGAAAGCAAATCTCAAGAGCGTATAACACTACACAATACCCTTTCTCTTGAAAATAAATTGATTACAACTATCCTCTAAGGGTCCCTACTATTGATGTGGTTTACTTTCGAAGATAAATTGGCAAGTAAGAGAGAACATACATCATGCCACGTCTTAGGATGTATATTGGAAGAATTGTATTTGACTTTCATTTTAGTTATTTAATTAGAGCTTATCAATTAGAATCTCATATCATGAGATTCTTATATTTTCTTGAAAATATGTAAAATTACGTAATGAACATATAACTGAATAAGTAACCAAAATCTTAAAACTGAAATCAATGCAAGTAAAACTGTAAAAGAGAATAGTATGTTTTAAATTATATAAAGAAATATATTCATCAATGTATCTATACTGGTTATCTGTATCAATAATCAGTTTATAATATATCATATCTTAGTCAATTTTGTTTTATTCTTTCATTAAAAACTCTAATCAATCAGTTAGTTAGTCGATATTTAGCACTTAATCAATTCTAGCATTTATTTAGCTCACATTAATTTGTCAGTTACAGTCACAATATTAATAATAGTATTCAGTATCAGTAATAGCGTCAATATCAATAATCAAGATCAATGTCGAAAATAAAAAATCAGTGTAAGTAATAGTATACATATCAGTAATCAATATCAATACCAATATTTAGCATCAATAACAGTATCAGTAATAATAGCAATTTCAATATTAGTATTAGTAACTAACATTAAGATGCAGGTATCTTGAGTTTACAGGTATTACGTGCAATCAATTATATCAGTGATTTAGTGTTCTATCATATATTCATGTGAGGGTATCTTACTCCTACACTTATGACTCCTAATCAGTCATCTCTTATGATTCCAAATAAGTATATTTATTATAACTCTCTTTGAATCACATGAATTACTTATAACTCTCAATCAATCTCCAGCTCTTTATGACTCCAATCAGTGAATCACATAAACAAGTATAGTATCAAGTGAGATTATTATATCATATATCAGATTAGGAGTGCAATCAAGTCAAGCTGGCTCATTGGCCGGCTCGAGCTCGACTCATTAACGAGCTTGTGAATTGAGCTTATGAGCTCATGGTTTGAGCTTGAGTAGAATTTTAAGCTCATTGTATTATCGAGCTTGAGTTCGATCCAACCAAACCTCAACTTGATTGCTCGTGAGTTGGCTCGGATGTGTGATGTAATGGCAGGTAGGCTTGGATAAAATCTTTGGCGGGAAGGTAGGATCATAGCGTCGGAGTGCTCACATGCGGGCGGGAAGGCGGGATAGCAACGTGGAAATGCAAAATTACGGGTGTGATCTGACGCAAGCATGCACAGACAGGGTTTGGATGTAGGACAAAGCTCAGCATGGGATGCAGGCATGTTGGGACGCTGAAGCATACGCGACGAAGCTCGAACGAGCCGCTTGAAGAGCTCATTTCAATGGCACAGGCCGAGCTCGAGCTCGCCTTTTGAGGTTGACTCGAGTTTGAGCTCGCAAGTCGACCTCGAGTTAGGCATGATTTGAGCTCGACTTAACTTGTTTCCACCTCTATATATAATGTTAATTAGTACATCATTTTACTAGTACTAGTAGTGCATTCCAGCACATATCACTAATATCAAAACATTCCATTTTTAGTATGCTTTTTTCCTGCTCATTTACATAAAAAAGTCACATAAATAGATTTAACATGTGAAAATATAATAAAATCATATCAAATTGTTCAGAATGATCAAATTTATAACACATCAAAAATTAAATAGTGAAAGCTTACAAGATCAAGAGATAATGCATTTTTTACATATTTAAAAGAGATAAATTCGTATAAATCAAAATCATTGAAGAGAGAAGTAAGAGATTAGTCACTTATAATGAGTAGAATAAAATCCTTAATGGAAACAACAAACATAACTCAAAGACCTTTCTCTCTCAGTTCTCTTCTTCTTCTCCTTCAATTTGTTCATGACCAAGCAATCAAGTGAGGGAGGCGGCGGGTGACACAGAGATATATATAGTAAAAAAATATAAATATTATTAGTGGCCTAGCACCACAGTACTCTACTTCATAATTTTTATTTTTATTTTCAAATAATTTATTTCATACTTTTGAGTTATTACACATCAAATGTTCATAAGTTCTAGGAACCTAAAAAAAGCACAAACTTCGAAGATTACTTAGAATGCTAAAGAATGAAAAAGGCAGATGGGAGAAAACAAGTGTGAGTACTTAGATAGCAAAAATAAGTTTTTAGATTGATTTGGTAAAACAATCTATATTAAATATGATTATGCTTGGGAGATTAACTATACTCTTATAGGATACATGTGGTGGTGGGACAAAGTAGAGCCAAGCTGCCGTAAAGAGAATGAGATGAGAAAAATAGTAGTGAAGAGATATAAGTGAAATGATTGCTCTTATGATTGAGCTATATTAGGTTCTTTAAAAAAGAGCGGAGATAGAGGGAAGCAAAGATATGTTCCATGGTTGGATATAATAGTAAACCCACTACTGTAAGGGCAAACAGCTCACAATCTTCTTACAAGTGAGAGGAATAAAAGAGGCTTTAATTATTTTGGGGTTCAACTAACTATCCAATAACACCCTCCCACCAACTAACCAACTCTGAATTAGAGATTGTGTTATCATTAATGTAGAGTAGCATAATGATAGCTTAGAGTTGTGATTATTTTTTTTGCCATTATTATTGCATAATAGTCATGCATGGCATCATGGTGGTATTGCATGTGGTAATTAATCTTAATGTTGTAACAACAACTTGGTACTAGAAGTTCAATTATTATATGACAATTGTAAGGTTCATAGGGCATGCCAATATTGAATGTGATGCAGTACTACAATGATTAGCAATACATGATTATGGTGATAATATTTTAGCATGATCAAAGGGATGTTAGATCTATGGCCATATCAAGTAGTGTCGAGGTCTTCTAAGTGGAAGTGATGTGGTATACGGGCTAGGAGATTTTTTAAGTAAGGAGAGTGTTCTTTATTCACATATATACATAATATGTGTGGGTGCATATAATCATTGCAAAAATAGGAACAATAACATAAAGATGTTAGTTAACTTAATTATTTATCATAAGATAATCACCAATGTTATAACTATATGAAGTGAGCTAATACTGTGAGATGTGCTAGAGAGAAATGGAGAAATATTCAAGTGTTTATAATCGTCTCAAAATTATTTTTGGTTCCTTAAAAAATGCACTTTGTTACAATTTATTCTCATATGATTTTAATTACATATTAATTTATATCTTGCAATTATAGTGCTTTTTAATCATATACAACATAATTATATGCAATAGCTACTGAGTCACCTACAAAATTTACAACATATTTTTTTGGCTTAAATTAGTACATCTATTACTTAGAGGATTGTATTTGGAGTGGTAGGTTCTTCAACTTGAAGTAAGAATATTATGACCTAGTGGAAAAGAAAAAAAAAAAGTTTCTCATTTTAAAGTAGAGGTGCAATGTGCTTTGTTTCTTAGCAAGAGTGAAGTTGGTGTAATAAGGTTTCTTAGCCTACTAGTTGATTTAAGGAGAATAGTTTATGGTGGCAAACTTTAGTGATAATTCTTATGCTGAGTTAGGCCAGACGTGAAAGCCACTCAAAGAGTGGGTAAACTAAATAAATAGTGACCTTATCAAATTGTTGTATGATTTAGTTTACTTAGACATTTACTTATCATCTATATGCCTTCATATTTATATGATGATCTACCTAAAAAATGATTCATTTGAGAAGTAAAATAACATCAAGCATTTATACCACTACATGGGGTCATATACATAATCCTTTTTATACAGTGTCAAGTCAAATTCTCATTTAATCTAATAAAAAATGTCATTTCTAATATTTTCTAATCAAATCCTTTTAGGTCAATCTCTACCTTTCTTGATATTGACTAGATCTAAGACATCTACTCTCATAATGGTGTCATAGGGATGCTGACATTTTATGTGACCAAACCATCTAAGGAGAGTCTCTAGCCTTGTCTATAATTGGAGCTACTCCAACCTTTTCACGTATATTGTCGTTTCACATTTTGTCTCTAAGAGTAAAGCTACTAATCCACTTGAGCATCCTCATCTTTGCAACACTTAATTTTATGTTTCTCTTTAAATGAACAACATTTTGCGCCATAAAGCATTTCAAGTCTAACGACCATCTTATAAAAATTTCCCTTAAGTTTGAGGGGTATTTTTCTATCACACAATAGACGTAAGTCAAGAAGCTTTTTGAAAGAAATTCCTTACATGTCAATTGACTCCCAATTCAATTCCCCTCTTTGTAGTTTACCTTATACTGCAAACTAATATGTATATTGTGTATATCAATATATCAAAAAATATTAGCCTTAAAATTTGTAAACATTTGTGTACACAAATGAAATTAATTTTAGCCTTAAAATTTATAAACATTTGTGTACACAAATGAAATTAATTTAATTTTTATAATAACACATATATGCATGTGTGTACATTATATAAAACGAGTCATAATACTTGTTTACACTTATGTATAATATTGAATTTTAATTATTTTTAATATATATATATATATGATCATGCACATACATGTGAATAAAAGAATTTTTATTATTTTATAATATAGCGTATATATATAGGCGTGTACATAAATAAAGTGAATTTTATCACGTGTACGAACCTAATAATTATTCATTTCACAAAATAACATATGTATACATATGCACAATATATACGGTGAGTTTTAAAACTTATAACACTTATACATTATTGAAAGTCATTTAGTTTGTAAAATGTCATATTTATAATGGTATGTGTAGAACATGATATGAGTTTTAAGATATATATATTTTGTGTACAACATTAAAACTAATTCAGTTCAACAAAGTAGACAAAATTGTTTTCATAGTCCTATATTCTTAATGACTTGCAAAGAATAAAATTCTTAACAAAAATTAAGATTTTAATATCATTAGAAAATTCTCATTTAATAAAAATTTCAGTCATTTATTTTATATGTTTGGAACGAGCAACTTGTTTATAATGAAAGAGAGAAAAAAAATTATTATATAAATAATTAATATAATAAAATATTTCTAAATACTTTTAACAACTTTCTCCTTAAAATAATAAATATTAATATATTTTATATTATATTTGAATAAAATTAATTCAAATCTAATTCACTAACTCATCAAACTAAACTCACGAAGTCATTTATATGGTGGTTAGTCCGAGCCCACTAGTCGCTTGACTCGCGCGCGCCCTAACTCCAACTTCGAAGGCAAGGCGCCTGCCGAACAAAAGGCGGTGAACTTACAACTACTGGGTATATGCCTTTCGCTTGAGTCGCAGCCCCAATTCTGCAGGAATAGGAGAGAAGAGGATCTCCGGACATGGCGTTGGCTTATCGTTTACTCTCGCGATCCAGACAGGTAAAGAGCGCTTCGGATGTTCGCTGGATATCACTGTTTACGATTGGTAGCTCTTCTTGTCCTAGGAATAGGGTTTTTGTTTCCATTTCGGATTCCAATTACCAAATCCTTTGGATTCTGTAAGTTCTTTTCACGATCGAACTTTTTTTAATTTTCAATCATATGCTGGATTGAAGGCTTCTGCAAATGTGGGTTGGCAATACATTATAGATTCTGCAGAGTTTGTATATGAAGGGTTTTGATTATGAGGTTATGTTCCCGCAGTAGACACGCCGAGCGTCTTTAGCTCGGGGCGTGGCAGCTCGTTAAATCTGCCCCTGATGAGGTCTAACGTCAAAGAAGGAATCGAAGTTTATTCTTTGGATGTTTTTTAATGTTCCTTATGTCATTGATGATTAGAGTCTCGACACGTTCATTCAAGAAGAGATTTGATGTCATTTGCATTTCACTAAAAAACATATTTTTGGATTGAACTGGTCATTATTCTTATGCCTCGGCTTAAGTGCAAGGCATTCTTGCTTGTACCTTGAAAGATGTTTTAAAGTTGGATGTCTGCATGATAACTACCTCCAAACTATGAGCTGGCCAGGTCGTTAATGTTAACTGTGAGCTTTGTATGTTAATCTCAAGATTAAGCCGAGCTATTGTAATCCTTTTTTTTTGTTAGTAGAATGTAAGCATTGCTTGAATTTGGCAGGGTTTTCATCTCTTGTATGTTCTGCCGCTTCAGAACACTATATTGAAGATAAACATGAAATATGTATTAACCTAATGAATTAAAGTGTGGTATAGGGTCTTATTAATGTTGTACAAGTTATAAAAATAACGCACTTCCCATTATGATACTTATGATTACTACCCTTAATATGATTGGATGGAAGCCATATGCTTCATATCATGATCATTATAGATCATATCATGTTGATCATGCATACTCTTATTATTGATATCATGATAGGTCATATTAAAATAATCATACATATCCTCATAATTGATAGTGCAATCATGATATCATATCATGAAAATTATGCACACTTTTATTATTACAAAGATAATCTTCCAAGGCCAAATCACTTCTATCAATCTCTTCTTAGATATCAGCAATTGACTGACAAACATCTAAATTACATTGATAGACTCAATTATCTTACATATATTATTTATTGTTACCTTTTAAAGTAATCTTCTCCACCATTCACGCGTACTCACCCTATTGACGATGCTGAGTTGTCACTTATGCTGAGTCTATGTGTGCTACTATACTTTCAATTGATCTTAATTTTGTGTTTAAGGTTGACCTAGAAGTTCCATAATGCATTTTCTTGACCCACTTGTGTTTCCAGTTGAATTGATTAATGATTATTATGATGATAAACCAATATTTGATGATTACATGGCTCTTGGGGAACAACTGTAGTTTCCATATTCAAATTTTGATGTCAATCCCATTTTGGATTTTGACGTAGTGATTGAGCTAGAGCCTATGCTGCACCGATACGGATACGGCGACACGGATACGACACGATACGGATACGGGACACGTCAATTCTTAAAAATATAGGATACGAGTATGGCGCGGACACGGTATTATAATTTATAAATCATACATAAAAATTAAGAAAACAATCAAAGCATAATATTTGAAATTACAAAAAAAAAAAACAACAACAACATCATTTGTAGCTTTGTAGCTTATAATATCAAAATATAAGAAAGCATTAAATGTCTAGTACAACAACAAAAGCATAAACATAAATTATCTAGCACATGAAGTTTCAACTATTCAATAGAGTGAATGATATGATTAGCTTCTTCATTGGTTTGTCTTTGAACTTTTATATCATCTTCAATAAATATCATAGCTTCTAATTCAGGCTCATCAAGTGAAAGATTAGTAATTTATAATATTCTCATATCATCAAGAGACTCAAATTCATCTCGAAAATGAGAGAACCTTGCTCACAGCCCCGGAAGTAAATACGATGCGTCTTTTTTTTTTTTGGATTTCTTTTTGTTTTTCAACAGACACGCGTATCGGATATACGTGTCATTTTGAAATTAAATAGTATTTTAATTGGATACGGCTTTGGTGTATCTGACACGTATCGGAGGCGTATCCGTGTATCGGTGTATCGGATACAACACGCCTTCATAAATAGAAGTATCGGTGCAACATAGGCTAGAGCATGAGATTGTACCCACTGCTGAGATGAGAATACTCAGGTGGATGAGTGGACTTACAGTTAGAGATATGATACGAAACGAGCATATCCGGGAAAAGGTTAGAGTAGTTCCAATGACAGATAAGATTAGAGAGAGTCGCCTTAGATGGTTTGGTCGTGTAAAACGTCGTCCTTCTGATGACCCTATTAGGAGAGTAGATGTATTAGATTTGACCTATGTTAAGAAAGGTAGAGGTAGACCTGAAAAGACTTGGCTAGAAAATATTAGAAATGACCTTTCTTTATTATATTTAAATGAGAATTTGACTCTTAACATGTCACAATGGAGACAAAAGATTCATGTAGCCGACTCCACATAGTGGATGAAGGCTTGATGTTATTTTTGTTCTTGTTGTTGTTGTAGAGATACATGATGTTGAGATTGATCTCATGGTGACTCAGTTATTGTTGTTGTTCACTAGCACGCTGAGATGGAGATATTCTACAACTTCTTTTACTCATGCCTTCTCCATCTGGTTGCTCATGTTGTCTTTTAACCACATTTTTTTGTTGCTATACCTTTACTTATTTCTATTTTATATTGCTCATCGTACACAATGGTGTGGTAACCGGCTATGTCTTGACCTCAGCCATTATTTCTTTCTACATTTGTACAATCTACTTTTGCTAGCACTTTAAGAGATTCCCATCTTCTACTTACCTTCGCCACCCACCACGGTAGCAACTAGGCCTGTCAAAACCGGGTCACGGGTCGGGTTCGGGTTCAACCCGAAACTGACCCGGGTCCATACGGGTCAACCCGAACCCGACCCGTTTTTGGAAACGGGTCATTTTGCTGGACCCAAACCCGACCCGCTTCGGGTCCGGGTCAACCCAACCCGACCTGTTTGACCCGATAAAAATTAAAATTTTGGGGTTTTGTATTTAATTACAAATAAAAATATGTACCCTTCAATTAATTGTTAATCAAAATTTTAAAATGTACAACAAAACATATCAATTTAAAAATTACAAATTAATAAATTACAAAAAAATTACATATCTTTAACAAAAAAATTACATATAATAATTATCATTTACAAATTAGAAAATAGAAATCAACAAAATGACCCCGTCGACCGTCGTCACTTTTCCCTTGCTCAACTTCAAGTCTTCAGGCACACGACCCCGTCGACCTGTATTCAGTATTCACAGAACAAGGAAGAACTGTATTCTGCGAAATAAATAAGTTAGATATGATGCTCATTGCTCAGATTAAACCTTCCAAATCTTTAATCACCTTATGAGGTGTATGTTCAATCAACATTAGCATATTACCATACAAGGAGACAAATTGTATTTTGCATTAAGTTAGTATCTATTCATTTATTTATGTAGTATCTACTCATTTGATTTGAATACAAAATTACAAATGTCAATCCTGGTTGTAATAGCATTTTTTCTGAAATTATTCTCACCATAATTTGAGAAGGTTGATCATCATCGCATCATCACTTCAAAACAACAACAAAATATCAGAAAGAACCAGCAATAAACTGAACAGTGAACAGCTCAGAAGTCAGAATATTAAAGTTCAGCAAAAGTACAAAACAGCCCGAAAAAACACAACAGCTAACAGGTAACCCAGGCACCCAGCCGGCTAGCCGAAATGCTAATGTTTTGGATCAATGGATCGTGTACAGAAATGGCAAATGCATATAGCAATAGCACAACTGCACAAGTGCACAACCAAATAAATTTTTGATAGGAATGAACACAGCACTACAGTCTACAGCAGCATGTAACCAAATAAATTTTTGATGAGAATGAACACAGGAAGTGTGTTTGAATCCTCCATCTATTGCAAAAATTATATCAAATTATACAAATGAAAAATGATAATTTACCTTTAAAAAATATCCAACACACAAATACAAACTCAGTGAAATAGTATGAAATTGTTGTAATTGACTAATTGCATATAGACATAGTCAAAATCAATACACTAAGCCACTTATCACTGATACACTCATGACTCATACACAGAATCAGTGAATCACATCCACAAGAGCAGGCCCACAACTCACAAGGCCAATAACAGATTAACAGCAACTGAGCCACAAGGCCGACAACCCACAGGACACAGGCAGCAACCAAATGCTAACAAAAAGTCAAGCCAAATGCTAATAGATAATGCCAATTTTAATTTGCCATAACAGATAATCAAAGTCCAAAGAAAGCCTAGCCAACTGCTAAGTGCTAACATAAAGTCGGAACTTCAATTTTCAAAAAACCCTAAACCGAATCTCAACAAAAATCTGTTTATGTCTTTATGATTTCATAATAAACTAATTAACTGCATCTTAAGTGTTTCTAATGTGCTACTAGGCCTGTCAACATTATGTCTTTATGATTTCATAATAAACGAATTTCTCGGGTCGGGTTCGGGTCGGATTTTTGGGTCGTGTCAAATGTTGACAGGCCTAGTAGCAACAACCTTCTAACTCTTCAAAGAAGAGTTTCTTTTTTATTAGGTGAATGATACAAGGCCATCTCAACCATCGAGTCTTCTTACAAATCATTTCCATATTTCTAGTTTTTAAATATGTTTTAATTAAGTTTCATGTATTAAATGTGTAACTCGATTCATTTTATAGTTCCTTACTAGTATTAAGTATTTTTTGTATGCATTGAATGATCTCTTATATAAAAAAATTGCCCTAGGGTAAAATGCAACGGTCAAAGATCATTAAATCAAAGCATGGTGTCCAGAGCTCTCCTATTTGTGATGTTTTTTTCCTCTCCCTTTCTTGTTCTCTCCTAAGTTTATGTACAATTTCATTTTTTCTCTCCCCCTTTCGTTGTCTGCCCTGAAGCTCATGAATATTATTTGATGATTTTGTTATTTTCCTTGCATCAGGATGTATAGTGTTTGAAATATTTGTCAATCTTATCGTTGCATATTTGAACCAGATGTTTTCTAGGGCAATTTTATTATTTATTTATTTATTTTCTCATATTCCTATCTTCACCACTACTATGCTTTTGTATGAATATCTTCACAATTTGCAAGTATGATTGTATTTTCATGTTCTCTTTTTGTATGCCACCACTTTATAATTATATGCTTGATCAATTTGTACAAAACACCATGTAAAATTTTGCTCTTTAACACTTGCGTACATGTATAATGTATGTGTTTTATTTTTTTTCTTGATAGTTATCAGTTGTTCCTGTTGTAATACCACAAGAGCATTTAGCAACAGTTCGTTCGTTCGCAAAAGATGCTGCTCCACCTGCATTGCCCCGCCTTAAAGGAGATGGTAAGTAGATCTATATGTTTAATTTGAAGTATTCATTAAAATTTATTTACTAAATCATGTAAAATTATAAATGAATATTGTTAAAGCTTTTATGAGCAATTACTGACATATAAAATTTGGCTATTTACAAACCTAACATCCTCTTATCCCAAGTCATCATGGCCCCACCCTTATTTTTATTTTTATTTTTTGTCAAATCTCCCATGATTTGATCATGGCACACGCAAATGCATGGATTTTGTGTTCATTTTTTTGGATGTTTGATAATTATATAAATAGGTAGATTTTAGTGGCAATGCATAATCTCCTAGATTTTTTTTAATAATTTTATGCATTGATCTCTATTCCTTTACTTGGTTTGACATGAAGCTAAACTTGCTAGTTTTTTAGATGACCTGCATCCAGGATATGAAGAAAGCTAATATTTCTATGAACTAGTAAGCACTACAATCGTGATATATTCTTATCCATGTGTTACAATATTGGATAAGGAATAATTTTGTGTGGGCCTTTCAGCATGCCTCAATTTTATTTTTTAAAAAATTATTGACTACACCTTAGGCATAACTAACGCATGATTATAGGATAAAATTGAAATAATGTAGTCCACTTACATCATTATTGCCTAATTAATCTTTTATTTATTGGTTTTGCTTTTTTCACGTTGATTCTCTAGTTACACACCATTTTAATTTTAGTATAAATTTATTTTGCATAACTCTAAGCTTTTTGCGTGATTCAATGATATATTTTGTATATTTCTTGAAATAACTAGTTCAATATTTTTTTACTATACTTATTATTACATTTTTTGGGTGCAAATTTATAGTTTTATATCCTTTATTTTGATGGTTTATTGTTAGCATATATGTTCATATATTTGCCCCGTTTATTAATGATGGTGGTAGGAGGCTTTATATGTAGAAGAATGGTTGGAGATGGCTATGGATTGCTCATTTATGATGTATAGGTGTGATTTGGAATTGATGATGTAAGGAGTGGTCTTTTGGGTGTTATGGATGTGGGAAACTAGCTTAATTGGACCTAAACTAAGTTGATTTACTTTAACTATTTTAGGAATGGATTTAAGGGTGGCTAAATGATGGGAATTGTTGTGGAGGGATAGTTTAGGATATAGAGTTGTGATTTGGAGCTTTTGGTGGAGTTTGAAAAGATTTAAGAGCTTGTGAGAGAAGGGAACAAAGCTAGGCAAGGGTGAACTTAGTCTTGGTCGAGAGCTTTATGGAGGATTTTAGAATTATTTTGATGCCTTTGGTTGATGATGGATGATCTTAGGAGATGGGTAAGATTAAGGGGAATATATTGGGGATGCTGGAAGAGAGATTACGAGGAGAATCAACAATAACTTAGAGATAACTAACATTTCCCACAAAGAAAGGTCATTGGCCGACCACCAAGCTCTAACAAATAAGAGAATAGTTTATTCTAATATGTAATATCATTCAAATTGATTACCACAAAAAAGAGGGTTTTGTCTTCCATCTATCTAAAAATATGTGGTATCTAGATAGGTCATTAGAGACTTCTTATGTAATAATGGGACTCTCTACTTCCGTGAATGTGAGTTATGAGAGTTTGCAAGTAGAGGGCATTGTCTCATATCAAAATGCTAGACTGAATCTTTGAAGGTTTGTTAACTCCATTATGATATAGTAAGATGCCATCATTATTAAAAAATCAGATTGATAAGCATATTAGTAAACAAGTAAATGCGGTATGCATTGATTCTAATTTTCCTAATAATTTTGAATAGTTCACAAGATCTAGCATTTTATTTCTTGAATTTAGTGGATTGGCATCTTTTAGGTCTAATGCAAGTCGATATAGTCACCTCCTTTATATGCCTTTGTAGAATAATTATAGTCTATTATGTTAGCATTTTTTTGTTATTTGCTTTTTATTTCATTGTGAAGGCTTTGAACGCCATTAGCCAGAAAAAAAAAAAGAGTATGTATGAGATAGAAAATTTGGGGGTTGTGAACCAGACACTAAATCTATTACATGCTTATGAGTAATACCAATAGAATATAGTAAAAGGGATGAAACTCTGCATTTTTCTTAGAATTGGGCTTTGGTCAAAGATCAGACGTGTGCTTATGGGATGCAATGGATGGTGCTTTCTCTTTTGGATTTTTTGGCATGAGTTTTATGGTCTTATGCATAGTTGTAATGGGTAGGGTATAAATTCTATTATTTTGCAGGCTAGCTATAAGGGCTTGTATCTTATCTTTTAATTATTGCATTCGAGCTTTACTTTCTTTTTATTTTTTTTTAGTTTTCATATATATGTTATTAGTCCTATTTTTTAGTACTTCTACCATCCTATTTAAGTTTACAACTTGGTTCATGGAAATTGACTTGGTGCCATTCAGTTGTGAATATGACGGGTGAATCTTTGATTAGAGGGAAAGCGTCTTAAGTCGAGAAAAAAAAAATCAAAGTAAATTTCAGCCTAAGAGAACTTTTAAGTTAGGAGAGGGGTATTAAATCTCTTACATTCCAAGCTCTCAAGTAGTTTAGGTCTTCTTTGAGAAAATACTAGTTAAACTCAAAATACAAAATTTCGCACGTTTATATCTTTATCCATGCAATTTTGAATGCAAATAAAAAATCTTAAAGTCTTTTTTTATAGTTGTTCTTAAAAGAACAAGTCAACACAAGTTTTTTAAAACAAAATACTAAATTTAACCATAAGCATAACCAAAAAAAGCATGTAAAATTGATTTTGCACTCGAGGTGAGTCTTTTTTTGAGTTAACGCATAGGGATATATGCTAGGTTTTTTGTTGGAGTTAATTAATAAGAAAATTTTACATTCATTATAGGCTTGCAAGCAACATACCTAATGGATTAGCTTTTAATATGAATTTATACTATGAGAAGAAAGGAATTAAATCATATCAAAAGTTAAGGAGTAACTCGCATATAAAAACAAATCACCTACAAGCAAAGATCCTCTTGTTGAAAACAAAAAGTTTTTACCAGAATTGCTTCTTTAAGATCCTTCTCGTAGGCTTTACTTTGATATCAAAGTCAATGGTGTTGGGAGGATTTATAGGTGGAGTAATTGCTGAAGATTTCCATGGATTATTGGCTTATGATGTGGAGTTGTGATTTGGAGTTAATGGTGGAACATAATGCTCTCTTGGGTGAAATGGAGGTGGGAAAATTAAGATTAGCTCAATTAGACCTAGTTTTGGCTAATTTAGTTTTAGTTCATTTGGAATGGGTTTAAGGGTGGCTAAATGATGGGAAATAGTTGTGCAAAGCTAACTTAGAATATGTTGTTGTCAACGTTTTAAAAGGCGAAATCGGGAATCGAGGCGTTTTGGCTAAGCGAGGCGAGGCATAAGCCTCGAGGTGGATCGAGGCGTAAGCCTCAAAAATTATAAAAATAAAGCAATTTAAAATTATGAATAATGACAAAAATGTCAAAAAATAACAAAATATTACGTCAATTGTGAATCTGATGATTTGTTCTAAGATAATATTAGTATATTACTGGAAAAGAAGATTTAAAATAAACTTACTTAAAAATAAAACATCCCTTTAGGATCAAGACCCAATGCAGGCTCATCATCACTTTGATTTTCTTCAGAAGAATCTTCATAATTAATGTCAAAGTCATCCTCAAACTCTTCTTCATCTATAATATTTTTTTCTTTATCCCCTATATCAGTTAATATTTCATTAGCTCTAGAATGAAATAATAATAGCATAAAAAAATAATTCATTATATTTAAGAATACCTTTGAATTTTTTTGAAGCTCCAATCTCACTTTGTTTCTTTCTTTTATATACATGAGTAGTTGTTTCACTATCTTCATTGACTTGAGTTTCTCCTTCTACTTCAACTTCAGAAACATCAACATTCTTAGGAGTAACCCATTTATCATCAGATTGTAAATCATCAACAAGTAAAGGGTCAATTTCATTATCAATGCTTCCTTGCTTCTGTAATTTGAGATGTCTATCTTTCAATTTTTTGTTAAACATAACATAAACATGTTTGTTCATTCGATCTGTGGCCAATCGATTTCTTCTCTTAGTATGAATTTGATTGAAGATGCTCCAATTACGGTCGCATGCAGAAGCCGAACATGTTAGGCTAAGAACTTTAACTGCAAAAGCTTTCAATTCAGGAACATCATCTCCAAACTGACTCCACCAACGTTCTACATGAAAATGAATAATATTTTATGAATATTGATTGAAATTAAGACTTGAACATAAATATTAAAATTAAAATTATAAATATATAAATTATAAACATGCCAGGAGATCGTGTTTTGTAGCATGCTTGTGCTGCTCTAAATTCAAACATTCCATTCTTTAGATGAAATTCCTCAAGTTGATCATTCACTTTGAGATAGTCTTCTTCAGAAATGAGTCTATCC
Organism: Dendrobium huoshanense; assembly: GCA_016618105.1. NCBI lineage: Eukaryota > Viridiplantae > Streptophyta > Magnoliopsida > Asparagales > Orchidaceae > Dendrobium > Dendrobium huoshanense. Next base: position 27,776,202 of record CM028348.1, read on the forward strand.
ATACATGCATACAAACCAGTTTTCACCTCTTTATCAACATGAAAGTCTTTATCATAATGAAATTGAGGGTTTAAATAGTATGCAGCAGCATGTAAGTGTTGGTGTAATTGACAATCCCACTTTTCATCTATAATATCCCATATTTCTTTGTAGGCACTTTCTTGACCTCCCAAATCTTTTGCAATATCTTCTTTTGCCTTATTCATTGCTTCATAAATAAATCGCATGGTCGGGGCCCTCTCACCATCAACCATTCTAAGCACCTTAACTAATGATATTGTTGTCTTCAAAGCATAATTTGTACTGCGCCAAAATAAATCATCTTTCATAATAATTTTTTTTACCTGTTTTCCTTCTTGTTTTTTTGCCCATGAACTTTTATCCCATTCTTCAGAAGCAAACATAGCTTCCAAAGGTTGCCTTAACTCATTGAATTTCTGCAATGTTAAATATGCAGTAGCAAATCTCGTAACAGCAGGTCTAATAATTTCCTTGTCAGTGAATTTTCTCATCAAATTGAGTACCCAAGAATAATTATATATGAACTTACTAACGAATTTGGCCTTCAACAAGACTGATTTATGCTGAGGCAACTGTCCCAACCTCTCAAGCATTAAATCAATGCAATGTGCAACACAAGGAGTCCAGTAAAGGTGAGGCCTCTTCTCCATTAACATTCTCCCTGCAGCTTTATATGCACTTGCATTATCAGTAACAACTTGTACTACTAAAGCATCACCCACTTCCTCAACAACTTCATCCAACATTTCAAACAATAATTGTGCATCCTTTACAAAACTTGAAGCATCCATTGATTTTAGAAAAAATGTTCCATATGGATTGTTGACCAAGAAATTAATAATACTTCTATGTCGAATATCTGACCAACCATCTGACATTATTGTGACTCTTGTCTCAATCCAAGTCTTCTTAACATCATCCACCATTTTTGAAGTTGTCTTGACCTCCTCATTCAGCATTCAAGTCCCCAGTTCATACATGCTTAGAAGTTGTAGTCCTCTTCCATAGCTTCCAATAGATCGTAACATTAATCCATGACGGAATCCTAACAACATTAAATGGAATCCCATTTTCATAGATGAATCTAGCTATATCCAAACAAACCCTATTCTTGAGTTCTTTTGTAGCAGTAGGAGACTGAAGATCCTGAGTGTTTATGTTATCATCGTCATCAATATTTATCATAAATCTATCCATAGGATCTCGAGTGCCTCGGTTAGAAGAAACTAGATGGCTTCCACTACTGAAACCTTTATGTTGTGATCCATAATAAGAAGAGTTTCCTATCATCTCTTCCATATTTCTTTATGTAACTTCCTTTGTGGTGGCAAACTTCTTTAAATAATCTGTGCATTCCTTTTTCACCTCATCAGGTACTTTTGCACATGGTCCCACATTGACATGAGTACAGGCTAGATGATCATTCAATCTCTTAACGCCACCAGTTATGCGTTTCTCACAGAAATTACATTTCATGTAAACATATCCCTTCTTTGCACCTTCGCCAGACACTTCAACTTGAGTTCCATATTTCCATGCAGGATCTTTTCTTCTTGTACCACTAGTCATGCTAATAATAGGATAGATGTTAACAATTATTTGTACTACCAAATACTAATAATAAAACAACATGAATACAAAAATGTACCAGTCTGCAGGGGGTCAAAGGGGGCAGCGCCCCCGGAACAAAATTTTATTATAAGAGTAATTTTGAAATTCTGCTTGTTGTACCGCTCTGTACCGAGCATGTACAACTCAGTACCGAGCATGTACTGCTCAGTACCGAGCATGTACAGCTCAGTACCGAGCATATACTGCTTGGTACCGAGTATGTACAGCTCAGTACCGAGCATATACTGCTTGGTACCGAGCATGTACCGCTCAGTATTAAGCGTGTACCTAGTGGTACCGAGCATGTACCGCTCAATACCGAGCATGTACCGCTCAGCACCGAGCATATACTTGCTCGGTACCGAGCGGTGTTGGCTCGGTACTGAGCTGTACCTAGCAGTACCGAGCATGTACTGAGCAGTACCGAGCATGTACGGAGCAGTACCGAGCATGTACTGAGCGGTACCGAGCATGTACTGAGCGGTACCGAGCATGTACTGAGCGGACGAATGAAAGAAAGCCGAATCAGGTGTTATTCAAGCTTTCTTTACTACACCTCAAAGTTAAGGCCACAACACCGCTCACCTGCTCTTCCAACCTAACCGAGGCCTGAACGTTTCCTGCACTCACAACTTCGGCTTCGTTTCCTGCTTTCGAAATCGTTATTGCTTTTGGATTCGTTTCCTGCGTCGTCTCCTTCTGACTTCGTCTCCTGCACTCACGACTTCGTCTCTTTCCCTCATGGCTTTGCCTCTAGTTCGCCTTTCAATTCTCACAGGAAGCCCTAATCCTATACGCGAATACACAAACACGAATCGGCTGCGTCGTATTTATATATATACCGAAGAAAAAATTTCGAGGCGGTGCCTCATACTGCCTCGAGGCATTACGCTCTAATGCGTACGCCTTGTGCGAAAAAATCGTAGGCTTCGCTGGATGGTTCGAGGCGTAAGCCCTGATACGCATGACTTCCGCCTCGACTTGAGGCGCGACTCAATGCGGACGCCTCGTCCTCTTTTTTAATGGTTGGTTGTTGTGATATTGAGTTTTTGGTGGAGTTTTAAGAGGTTCAATAATTTGTGAGAGGAATTGGAATAAGACTAGGTAAGGGTGAACTTATTCTAGGTGAGAGGTTCAATGAGGGTTCTAAAATTATTTTGATGGCTTGAGAGTAATATTTTCTAATTAAGTATTTTTAGGTCAGCCTTTACCTTTTTTAATATAATTCAAATTTAATGTCTCTACTCTTCTAATCGGGTAATCAATCGATGTTTTATATGACCAAACCATCTAAGGTGACTCTCTCTAATCTTATCTGCAATTGGAGCTACTCCAACCTTTTCATGTATATGCTAGTTTCGTATTCTGTTTGTAAAGAGTAAAACCACTCATCCAACCAAGCATCTTCATCTCTGCAACACTTAAATTTATTGTATGCTTCACTTTTAATGACCAAAATTCTGCGTCATAAAGCATTGCAGGTCTCACCACCATCTTATAGAATTTTCCCTTAAGTTTGAAGGGTACTTTTCTATCACACAACACGCTTGATGCATTCCTCCACTTCAACCATCCAACTTGAATTCTAATAATAATATCGCCATCTATTTCACCATGACTCTAAACAATAGACCCGAGATAAAATAAAAATGATAAAATGATAAAATACAAAATTTGAACTTGGAAATTTAAATATGAAAATTTCTTCATGTTTGTTCTCTTATAATTTGGCTTCCTCTAGCTTGAGCATTTTGGTGTGCTTGGGCTTTTGCTTGGATTCTTATAGTAAGCCTTCTCTTATTCATGTTCTACATTAGTTTATGTACAATACAATTTTGAAGCTTTTTTATTTCTTTGCTCTTTTATTACATATGCAACCACTCTTAAAGTGCATTTATGTATGTCATTCAAAATATGAATTTATGTACCAAACCATTCATGAAGAAAGTGTAAGAGGCTACTTTACTACACAGAGCTTAAAAAAGGCTTGTGGGAGAAGCTTTTATATTGTTCATAGATACAAAAATGTTTATCACAAATTTAGTGGGGGTGAGGCGGCCACTTATAGCCATCCCCATTTCAACCATAGATGCTAGATGATTCTAGAAGAAGCGATATTCATATTTAAGAATAGTAGAGGGTTTAGGATTTTGATAAATTTAGAGAAATCAAATTTATGAGTCATAAAATAAAATTATGGGAGAGAATTATGAAAGATAAACTCAAAAAAATTATTTTGATATTAGATGATCAATTTTGTTTTATGCCAAGAAGATATATTATGAAATAAATCATTGTGCCAAGACAATGATTGATAGTTATAGAGCATGGAGAAAAGTATTTATGCGATTGTTCTTGATCAGAAGAAGGCATATGATCGAATATTATGAGAGTTGGTTTGCTACACATTAAGGGAAAAAATATGCCAAAGGTAAGTTGAAGTTAAAGATATTTATAATAGAGCCTTGACTAATATTAGAAGTCATTGTAAAGTGAATAATGTGTTCCAATTATGATAGGATTATGTAAATGATCAACAATAATTTTGTTTTATTTTATTTATATTGTTCTAGTTTTATTTTGATTATAGTAGTGCTTTTTCATTGTTCTACGGAGACATCTCCTAAAAGAAATTGGAATCTTCCATGCTAAGTAGAAAAAGCATTTTGTAACTAATATTTAAGAACAAAGGATATCTTCAAAGTTATTGTAATTCTAGAGCAATCGAACGTATGAGTTATATAATAAAGTTATGTAAGAGGTATCGAATATAAACTCAGAATAATCAAATTGGTATTAGATAATTGGTTTTAGTTTGTGCCAGGAAGATCCATTATAGAAGTGATTTTTAGGCTGAGTTAATTAATGAAAAAATATAGACAATAAATAATAGATTTTCAATAGTTTTTGTTTATTTTGAGAAGACATACGACCTATTGCTATAAGATTTGATTTGTTATACATCAAGGAAAAAAAGTGCCCAAAAGTTATTAAAGAAGTGTATAATGGATCATTAATTTGTATCAAAAGTAATTATTGAAAGACCAAATAAATAGTTATAATAGAATCATTAATTTGTATTAATAAGTCTCAGTTATATAGAAGGGCTTAGTTTGGTATGATAGATTGAAAATTGAGGTTATGATAAAAAAAATTAATTAATATATTATTAAAAAAAAGCTGGTACCTCTATGTGATAGATTTAATTATCTTTAATTTAGCAGACAAAAAATTTAAAATATGGATTAGGATGCAACCTCTAGAGTTAAATTTGGGGGTTTAAAATGGAAAAGTGCCTTAGGAATGTAATGTGATAAATAATAACATGGAGATTTTAAGGTAAAATTTATTAGATTGCAATTAGGCCAGCAAGGTTGTGCGAATCCAAATATTGGACATAAAAAAAATCATTGATAGCTAAGTTGCGTGTGTGAAAAAATCATAATATTAAACTGTGGTAAAACCAAGAAGAATAGATGTGAGGATGATTGTATAGAGAGATAATGCAAGTACTTTCTATTGAAGGCAAGGCTATGAAAAACTGATTCAAGTAATTTGGACTTCTAGAATGGAGAGTATAATTGCACTCATAAGACAGTGGTTGAAATTCCTATTCAAGGGTTTGGAAAGGAAAAAGATAGCACAAAGGCAATATGGATATAATTTATAGAAAAAGATTTTTTGCATAGTGTGTTTAATGTCTTAAGTGACATTCAATAGGAATGAATGGCAATTGAGGGTTCATAAAACAAACCCTGAAGTGTTGGGATAAAGCAGCAGCTGCTGCTGATGGTAATGTTGTTCATATTGTCGATTCTTGGATTCTTGGTAATAAAGTTGCTTGTAATTGTTGTGTAATAGTTTCCTCTCTCTTTAATTTTTAATAAATAAACAGAAATGTTAAGAATCTCTTCTCTAATATAAGTTATGGCTTGATCAAACCTTTGTACTAAATATTAGAATACATGAAAACTAAGGTGAAGTTATAGTTTGTCTCGTCAATTTGTGGAATTTAAAGATTGTTTGCTTAAAATTCATTGTCTCATTAAGGCTTTGAGCCTTGCTTATTTGCACTTTTTGTAAATTCTATTAATAACATTTTCAATATTTGAGAAAATGATAAAAAGAACCACATCTAAGTTTCAGTGGTAGCAGCATCATTTCATCATCATAGGTGGTGGGGCTCACTACCAGCACTTTAGGGTGCCAACAGTAGGGTTGAATCCCACCACTTCTAAGCCAGTTAAATCCATTTGGTAGTAGTAGATCACCCACTTGGGTTGGGATGGCTTCCCCAGAAAATGTGACCATAAATCTACAATTTTGAATGTTAGGGCTGCTACTGAGCTGAATCCATTTATGAGCTCCATATCACAACTTCAATGTTAGATAGTGATGTGTTCTATGCTATTTGAGAGTGTCAGGTCAGTAAGATCGATTGAGAAATTTTTTTCTAGGAATGCTAAGAGAAACCAATGTTTATAAGCGGATGGGTTACAATTGAGCGGAATCCGTATGGCGACCATCACATCATGGATTCAATGCTAGGCAGTGATGAAAAAAGGGAAATCTTATGCTTAGGGTAACAACAAGGTAGTAATGAATCTTAATTGGGACAATATCATAAAATTGTGTAGGGTTGGCTTTATATTTACAGAGGGGACCAAATTGGGAAAATTTGCAAGCTGTGGGATATTGTAATGGTTTAATAAAACATGAATGGCTAGTGTGATTTATATCAATCTAAGCTGCAATTATATGATCATATTTTGTACTCTATAACCCAAATTTTTATCAAAGTTGCTAGTTAATATCATAGTTACACAACCCATTGGCTAGCATTTTTTTTAGTTTTCTATTTGCTAAGTTTGTTACGTTGGACTTATTTGGATTGGGTAGCTGGTGCGTTTATTATTCCTATGTTACCTGTTTCAAGCGTAAGGGTCATTTTATTCATAATTAATCATATGGCACGTTATTTACACTTTGATCCATCTGCTTTTTTTTCACTCTCTAGTTTAGCATCTAAATTGTGGTGTCTGATGTAAACCTTAAAATTCTGAAATATTGTTTGAAGAAGTGCTTAACTTAATATATATTAATTTTAAAATCCAAGGAATTTGTATTAGTGTTTAGCTGTCTTGTTTATTTGTTCTAATGATACATTCCATGCTTCTTGGTGTTGCTTCATTACAAATTGCATAATAATTTGTCTGTCCCTTCTTTGTGCACGTGGGCTATCAGAACAGTTGATTTATGAAGATTGAGCCTTCCCTTCGAGCGGCATTGTCCAGATTGCTGCACTTCTGGGATGTGTGATGGTCTGAAATTGGGGTTAAGCTGAAGGTAAGGAATCTCAATGGTGGGGGAGGGGGGGCCTACATTAAGGTATATGGTTTGGATATAATTCAGTTTGGTAGATTTGATGAGGTGTAGGTTATATTGTTAAAAGAGTTGTAGATAAGGAGGGAGACTGTAGTCACATCTTTATATGAAGAAGTGCATGTGGCTCCCATATGGTTCGTCTTATAATTGAGCCATGGAACCTGATACTGGCTTTAAATTTTAATTAAAACAGATTTATATTTAAATTTTAATTTATTAATTCACCTTTCAACTACTTGATTTAATATCTTTGGCTTATCCTTTCATTTAGGAGTAAGGAGTCAAATTCTGTTCCAAGAATCCTCTAACTGTCACCAACACCATTCATAGTCAATCAATACACAAACTTGCTACCACTCCACATTTTCTTTGTTGTCATCTTCACCTGCATGCAAATCGTCTGAATCAGTAATGGTTTTGGTCTTTTTTGAGTTGCCTATATCCAACATCATTTGTGATTATTTCCACCTTCAAAAACTTCTCTTCCAATTTTGATCATCTGATGTTACTTTCAGAATTATCAACTTGAGCAAGCCTTTAGCCTGGGGTGGGCTCTCAACTCGTGATCCTGCTGCTTTGAACTTCATTTTTACTCTCTTCTTAAAAGATAAATCAAAATATTTTTAAAAAATTGCTCTCACCTGAAATGGAGGGATATGTGACTAGTTATGCGCATATTTTGGGTCTGGAGAGGAGTAGAGGATTTGGCCATCGTAGGTTGAAGGCAGTTTAATGAAGTCTACTTCTAATGTGCTTGAACTAAGGACCAATATGGCCATCTGCACTTTTCTATGTTTTAGAGATTGATGATTTAGAAATAAATACTGCCTTTGTTGCAGCAGTAATTTCTAGATCTAACAGCAGACGTACGTAGTTCCCTGAAGACTCAAGAAAACCTGTCAATTAAGAATCAGAATTCCACTGCGCTTAGGTCTTTCTCTGAGGATTGGTAGATCTGCTTGCTATTTGAATGGTAACGGAGAGTAACAACTTACTGCTCATCAAACTTTTCTGCTAAACAGTTTTGTTCACCGTTATGCCATTACATGTCCTGTTTGTTTTTGCTGTTTTGACCAGACATGATTATGTTTGATTGGGAGAACTAATGATATCAGGAACTCTTTCGTGTAAAATACTTCCACGAAAAAGTTGCTGGAATTTTGTGGGAAAGAAAAGTGATTTATAGAATACTGAAATAGCAAACAGCAAAATTATGCGTGACCTATTATAAAACTTTGACTTGCCTGTATCTCTCTCTCTCACTTGCATATTTTCTCAATCTTATCCTTCATGTATCTTGAAGTTTATGATTTTCCTCAATTCTCTTGTGTAAATTAGCAGCAAAATATTTCACTATGTAAACCTAATTGGTACCAACTCTTCATTCCTAGATTAGTTCTTAGTTCTGCCTAATTTTTGCTTAGGTTAGCTCTTGCAAATGTTATTAAGTAATAATTGTTTTTTCTTAGTTTACTGAACAATTATGAAAACTGATATAACTACATTTCATTAAAAGTTGCTCATCTTTGAAGATTTTATTCACTAACAATGGTGACATATTTATGCTGGAAGAAATGTTGAAGAACATCTTTTATGAGGTGAAGAATAAATTTGATACTGCCCTTGGGATTCTTTCCAAGGAAAAGATCACAATTGATCCTGATGACTCCACTGCAGTATCTCAGTATGCAAAAGTCATGAGGACCATTAGAGAAAAGTAAGAGTTTCCTATTCCTTTATTCAGCCAATATGTTAGTTACTTCATGCTTAACCTGATGAAAAATGCTTTATTTGTTGAAACTAAATCTTACTGTTGGATAGAACTCTCTCGGCTATGGGTAGAAATTGTTCAAAATGATTTGCGAAGATTAAGTTTAACCATTCATATACAAATGAAAAATGAAGATTCATAATGCTTATCTCAAATAATTGGGATGAGACTAATTTGATGATTAATAGTTTATTTCCTTAGTTTGCTTTGAGGAGCTTTGCTTGAGCATTGATCTATTGCTTTTGTCTAAGACATTCAAAAAATTATTGGCTTATATTTGGATCATTGCTTAGTTTGTTAACATTTTATAACCAAAATTGATTTGATTTTAAGCGCCCACTTCTTGATCTAAAAGTATGTAGGCTACCATTTGGCTTGTCATTTTATTCCCTATTCACCCTACTTTGTAAAATTAGAAATCTGCGGTGATGATGTTTTAGTTTAAAACTTATGATGTTGCAGCTGTAGTAAATTTTTTGAACTATATTTTTACCTACTTGATTTTAATAATTTGCAGATTTTGTTTCATATGTCATACAGGGCAGATTTATTTTCGGATTCTCAGAGAATCAAGTATACAATTGAACAGAGGACCCAAGATATACCTGATGCTCGAAATTATTTGCTAGCACTGCAAGAGATACGTATAAAGTATGTGATATGCATTTTGTTACTCTTTTTAATAGTACCTTTTTTTTCTAGATGAAGCCAGCAGTTTTTGGGGTTGTTTTTTTCATTTTTTCTATGTGGATAAGCTAAGATCCCTATGCTATAAAAAAAAGTTGAGTCACTTCTTTTAGTTCGTGGTGGTCTATGTTTATGATCTGTTAGAAAGAGGCTCTAAAGACAAGTTTTTTCTTGGATACATCATGCTCTTTGGTGTTTTATTGCCTTGCATATTGTTAGCATATTTACTTAAAAAAAGACATGAAACTATGTTCTTTATAAAAAATCGATGTAATTTTTTTTGCTGAAACTAAATTAAGTGATTAAAACAATTGGCTGTTAAACCAAATCAAGTATTGTAATGGCAAATAGAAATCATTCTTACAAATGCATATACAACATGCATGCTTAAAGTAATTTTTTATACTCATACTTAATAGTCCATGTCATCTGGCCCACATGAAAAAAGAGTAGTTTAATTAGTACGTTAATGCAAGAAATATAGATATCTGGCCGAAGTGTGACCGCTCCTTTTAAGTGAAGGTGATTAGTAAGTGTATTAGATATGAACCTATGGTAGGAAGTGTCAAATAAAAAGATCTAATTTAGAAGAGAGAAAATAAATATGAAGAATAAGTATAAGCTTCTAATAAAGCATAGAAAGGACAAGTTCAAAGCATATGTAAGAGGAACTAAGTGTTGGACCATCTGCACACCTTTAGATGTGATAAGTGTGGGGTGTGAGGGGTGTTTGGAAACCTATGATGCACTGATACATATATGAGAATATGCACATAAGACATGGGGCGCATAAGAATTTGTATGCTTAGCACTTAAAACTATATGATTTACCATATTTAGCACCAAAACTTCATTGTTTATATAATACAACACTCTTTTATCGGAGTTAGCAGAACTCTTGACGATGAAGATGAAGTCATAACAAATCTCATTGGGTATGAGGATGTCACGATGGGATACTATTGGGAAGAGACTTTGACTATTGTCTCCCTCTCTGTCAGAATAGAGCTTCTATCGATGAAGAAGAAACAAAAACCATCATGATGGGATCTCGTTGAGAAGAATGATGAGATCCACGATGTACCACCTCTTCCTGCAACTTCGAATACCCTTGTGTCTCTTGCCAAAACTCCACTGTCGCAATCGATTTTGTCGTTGACCTTTTCTTTTTTTCGTCGGTTATAGGATTGTAATTGAGAGGGTGAGAAGGGTGTTTTTTTTGTTGTTATTCAAATTTTTTATTATTATACGCGCAAAAGTTGGAGTATTATCTTGTAAATTTTGTCTTAGTAATATTTTGTGTGATTGTTCACGAATTTCAACCCAACTTTAGAAATTCTTTCTTTAAGCTGATAATGTTGGACTAGTTGCTTATCAAGAACTAATGTTAAGAATCTATCATTTTGCACAACAAATAGTAGGTTTGCTGTGATGTCCAGCCATTCATTTCAGCCAAAATAGTGTTATACGGAGTTTGTTTTCCGGTATTGTTATGATTTTTTTAGCTCTTTTTAGTTGATTTATTCATAAATAATTTAAAATAATATGATTTTGGTTTATTTAAGAAATGTGCGATGGAAAGCAATCTGCATCTTGCTCATGACTAGATGAACATGTTTAATACCCTATAGGAGTAACTTTTGTATGCCTATGAGGGTAGCTTTATTATATTGAATACTAAACAGTATGACATTAGAACAACGCGAGATTAATTGAAGCGTTTGATCTATAGGAGGAAAGCACATAAAATGGTTAATCTACTTGGGGCCTGTAACTAGAAGAGTTGTAAAATTTTAAGAAAGCAAATATTATGGTCTCAAAACAATTTTAGTAGAAAAGAAGCTTGTTGGGAATCTTTTGATGGAAAATTAAAAACATGATAATTCTTAATTCACTTATAAATTGAGTGTGGTGGCTAGTCTGTGGCCTCGCTGTCAAATAGAACAAGACTAACACGAATACTTCTCTATTCCATTATACCTCTCAGCATACTTTAGAGTACACGACATCCCTTGCGTAAGTGCACAAGTGTTGACGTCATAAAGTGTAATTTAAGAATTTAATATTCATAATCTGTGCCATCTTCTTGCAAATTTTGTCTTCAAGAGATCTTCCTGCGTTTCTTTTTTGCTCATTGTACTTGTTTTTGACAAGGCTGTTGTTAACTTAATCCGTAAGTTGCAAATATTAAAAAACAAATTAGCTTGACATTAATAAATTAATTTCTTGCAACCTGGTCTATAAATGTGAGCCGACTAACAAATAAGCTCAGACAAAGTCATCACACTGTATGGGCCATAAATGTGAGCCATAACGAAGAAATTGTGATGAAGTCTTCATACAATTCTTTAACTTAGGTTTAATGCAGGTTGATAAATGGATTAAAAAGTCATTCGAGGCACCCGTCTCATAACACGTATCCTCATGAGGCACTCAGTAGGTGCCTTAAATTAATATTTTTTGCAATTTTTTTTCCTAAGCATGATTTTCATCTTTTTTGTTGGAGGCTATTGATGCAAATTCTTATATTGATATTTGATATTTACTTAAAAAGCACACTTTTAAGTTATATATAAGAAGTTTAAGTTTTATGGTTTAGAGTTTTGACTAATTTTGGAGATAGATGGTTCAAATTCTTAGGGTTTTTTTCATTTATTTTAATTTTTTTTTATTTTAATTGATTTGTTCCCATTTTCTTTTATGTTCTTTTATGTTTTCTTTTAACTTATTTTATTGTCTTTGGTAACAAATTATATTTTTGTTTTTCTTGATTTGATAGGCATCTTTCAAATATATTTTTATTCTACAAAGGGTGTTGATGAAAAACTTGAATTTTGGAGGTCAACTTTACAGTCTAAAGGTTTTCATTTGTGTAGATCTAAACTTGAATACATAGATTGTAATTTTATTAGTAATAGATCTAGTGGTGAGAGTGTAATATTGGGGGATCAAGCCATTAAAAAAAGTGCACATTTTAGATATCTCAGGTTTGTTGTTCAAAGTGATGGAAAAATAGATGGTGATATTGTTAGTTGAAATATGTTAGATGGTTGAAGTGGAGGAATGAATCAGGCCTGCTGTGTGATAGAGAAGTACCCCTCAAACTTAGAGAAAAAAATTATAAGATGGTTGTAAGACTTGTAATGCTTTATGGAGTAGAATGTTTGCCATTAAAAAGAAGCATAAAATTTAGTTAAGTATTACAAAGATGATGATGCTCAGGTGGATGAGTGACTTTATACTTACGGACAGAATGCGAAATGAGTATATATGTGAAAAGGTTAGGGCCCAACCCAATATGGACGACACACCCCCCACTTGAAGCGCACCTTTGTATCGACTTTTTCACTATATCTAAGGGTTACGTCGGTGGAACCGGTGAACCACACGAGCTGGTTAGATGCGTGGGGCAGAGGGCTCGTAGTACCCCCCTTTTTGTCTTAGGGAAGGGAAGAAGAGGCCTAAGCACGGCAGATGCCGTACACTTGAGTGGCAAAGGATCACTCTAGTGGCAGATAAAATTAGAGAGAGCCGCCTTAAATGATTTGGTCACATAAAATGTTGACCTTCTGATGACCTTGTTAAGAGAGTCAATATATTAGATCTGGTCTATGTTAATAAAGGTAGAGTTAGACTTAAAAAGACATTATTAGAAAGTATTAAAAATGACTTTTTTATTAGATTTAAATGAGAATTGGACTCTTTATTGACATAATGAAGAAAAAAAATTCATGTAGCTGACCCCACGTAGTGGGATAAAGGCTTGTTGTTGTTGTTGTATTTTCTTTTTAACTATTTTTATTATTGTTTTAATTCTTTTGCTTTTATATTAACTGTTTTTTTTTTTGTTTTAGGCTTTAGTTCTAATTTTTTTAATTATGTGTTGATTATTGATGGCATATTTATGAATTATTATTAATTCTATGAATTTTTTTATTTTTATTTTGAGGCTTTTGCCTTGATTTATCTTAAGGCTTACACCTCACCTTGATAACGCAAAATTCCTTAGTTCTCAATTTTACTTTTCTAAACTTTAGTACATAGCTACTTAATCCTTAAGGAAGCAATACTTACATCTACATAAGGGCTTATATTGGCCAGGTTAACCAATAAAGAACCATTTTAGTGTCTATAATTCAGATTTCAGAATAATTTTTTAATTTGTCTTGTTTGAATTATATATATATATATATATATATATATATATATATATATATATATATATATATATATATATATATATATATATATATATATATATATATATATATAAAATTTAAGATTATATAATATAGGTTTATTGAAATCATTTTTTTATTTTCAAATACTAATAATTCTATTATCAAAATTATTTGTAACTCATCTTTAAAACTCTTTTGGTAAATGAACTTTCATTTAACTTCAATATTTCAACATTCACAAATATTTATTTGGTAATGCCCTTTGCTTTTTGTATTATTATGCTCAACTAATCCAATGTAATTTAATATTCATACTTCTGTTATCTTATCATATATTACCTTTTTTTGTTAATTTTGAAAACAAGATATAAAAATTTAAGCAAAATAAATAGAAGTAAAACAAAACCCAGAACATTCCAAACATCTAGAGTATGCATTAGATTGTATTCTAGGATTCAGTTATGAAAAGATGGATACATGGTATCTTTAATGTTAATGGTGGGGAAGAAAGGTTGAACTAAAATGCTTGAACCAAATAAAAATCACATATTGATTTGATTCATTTCATTTGACTTTTGTTTGATTTAGCTTTTGAAAGAGTCTTCTTATTTGGTCCTAGTTCTTGTCAATTTACGTTTGTCATGCAATTTTAGCCCTTGAAAATTTAACCTTGTACATTACCTTATGCTGAGAATGTTAAGCCTTCGAACTATTGGTGTTAGGCCTTTTTTCTTTGTAGATCCTATTTTTCGTATTTTAACTATTTGATGGTATTGTAGGAGTGGTCTCCTTGATGAATTGGGTGCTGAGGCAATGATGATCGAAGCATTGGATAAGGTTGAAAATGAGATTAAGAAACCTCTTCTAAGGTCGGACAAAAAGAACATGGCTCTACTCCAAGCAGAGTTTGACAAAGTCAACAAAAAGTATGGGTTACCAAATTGGCATTAAACTATATTATCATAAGCTTTCTATACTCATTTATTTTTATATATATAATTATTTCCTATCTATTTTCAAATCCGGAATAAATATTGCTTGTTCTTTTAGACATGAGATTTTACCTTCGTTCACATTGCTTTAAGTTAAATATTGATGGAGACAGACTTACAATCTTACTAGCAAATGTTTCTTTTAAGAGCATTTTGTCAAATACTTTCATCAATACCGCGAAAAGTTTTATAAATCAAGCTCATGGTCAATTCAGTCATTGTTTACTATAATAACCGAGTACTGTTGCAGGCTAATATAATGCATCTTCCGTTATTCTTGTCTACAACTTATTTGCACATTTTTGTTTGTTATGAAATTTTACGAAACTTCTGATTAAACGCAGTTTAATATTTGCATTCTTTTAGTTGGCATTATGCGTGAAGTAAAAGGATTCTGACTTCTTTTTCTTATGTAAAATTTGTCCCAGGCTTGGGATTAGGAAGGAAGATCTTCCTAAATATGAGGCGGACTTGGAAATCAAGATTGCCAAAGCAGAGTTGCACGAACTAAAGAAGGATGCAGTCGAGGCAATGGAAACTCAGCTAAAGAGGTGTGTTAGTTTTGAAACATTTTATTTAAGTCTATAAGGTATTCATTTTCTGTTTTAATTTCGTGATTTTTAGTTTTTAGAATTTTTAAATTTGCATGATTTCTTCTATCTAGGTGATTTGTAATTGCATTGTATATGTTATGTCATTTGTGCTAGCTCCTTGCCATCATTAATGCCAAATTGAACCTAATTGTTATTTTCATGCATAATTTCTTCTATATGGAATTTTCTAAGTGAGGAATAATCATGTTTGTTTGCTCAATAATTTACGGTTAATATTTATTAAAGGGGAAATAATTTAACAATTTTGTTGAACATCTGAACTGACAAACTTTAAAAGAAATAAATATTGTAGGCATTGCAAACTTGGTGTCATCTTCATTGTTCTTAGTTTTATCTCAACTATTTGGGTTCAAATTTTTATGAATTCTCTTTTTTATTCATTTTTGTTGAGTGTTGTCTTAACTATGACATTTATTCTTATTAAATTATTTTGAACAACTTCTACTCATATTACTATTCATCTTCCTTTTATATTTTCTAATTCTCTGACTTTAATTTATGCCTTGTTTCGTTGGTCCATTGTTGTTACAAAAGTTTGTTTTAAAGTGGTTGCGGAGAAAATAGAGTTTTAGGAAAAGCTGTTTGAATAATAGAATTTTTACATAATGTTTGGTTAAATTGCTCTTTGTGTGCTTTTTCAATCTAAAAAAGATAATAAGTGTTTGGTTCGGTTAATAGCTTTAGCATTTTTATTATAAATGACGAAATCACTTATATATTAAACTTAAATGTACATAATTTTTTTAATTATTTAAATAAATGAAAATATACATAAATTTTCTAAAAACTTTTATTTATATTATCATAATTTTTGGCATAAAATTTGATACGAGTACATTAAAAATGAATATATTAATTAATTATTATAATTTAATTTATATTTCTATTTACCCATATAGATTTGACAAGGACATGCATTAGCTATATTAATTTTTAAAGATTTAAGAAAATTGAGTTGTATGTAAACCTTTAAAAAATAGTTTTTTATATTATCATAACTTCTAACATAAACGTTAATACAAATAAATTAAAAATGAATCTATCACTTAATGATTAAAATTATTTTTTAACTTTTTATTTATACATATAGATTTGAGAGGACATTCGTTTGTTATTTTAAATATGTATGTTAAACATTGATGATAAATTCAAACTGTAACTCAAGATGATTATTGAACGTAAGAAATTCATAATGATAACACCGTTACACTATGACGATCATTTCATATAATAAATGCCATAAATGCCAGTATATTGTTACGCCGGCCCAGGAGGGGCCGGCTGGACCGGTCCAACCTGGACCGGTCCAGTTCTACTCGCGACGGAATCGCGAGCGGGAGGCGGAACCGAGCGGGCGAAGCGAAGCCGACGGGGGCCAGGGAAGAATTTTGGGAGGGAAATTTTGAATGCGAGGGGCTGTTTAGACATTTTGTAAAACTCCTTTATGGTTAATTAAGGGTTTTGGGTGTGTAGGAGGGATTATCTTGAATTTGAATTTTCTTGGAGTTCTAGGGTTTCTTGTTTGGGCTCTTGGCGTTGCCGGAGATTGTTGGAGAGTCGTTCTTCCTCTCGAATCGAAGAACATTGTATCTTTCTTATTGTTTTTGCTTCTACTATTGAAATACAATAGTTTTGTGCAATTTCTTCTCAGTTTTCTCGCGTTTTCTTCCGGTTTCTCCCTATTTCCTGGCTGATTTCTGCTGTGGACAGCAGTTTGGCATTGGTTTTTCTTGGTTTTGGGTAAGAAACACTTAGAAATCTAAGTGTTTCCTATCAAATTGGTATCAGAGCGAAGATCGGGACGGTGGGGGGCTGTTTTCCACCGTTTCGCTGCAGATTTTTGCTTTTCGGAAGGGATCCGGCGACCATTTTTTGGTTCCCATGGCATCTAAACGTGTAGAAGTCTTGGAGACCGAAGTGGGTCAATTTAAGGCGGATCTGGAGGAGAAGATGGCGACGTTGAGTGAGAATATGGAAGGGAAATTCATGGCATTGGAGGAGATGATGAAAAAGTTGTTGGAAGGGCAAGCAAGAGCTGTGCCAGTGGAGGAAAGAGGAGAAGGTAGTGGGAGCAAGGGTAAGGAGAAGGCAAATCCGGAAGGGGAAGAGGAGGTGGAACTGCTTGGTAGCAACGGAAGAATGCTACATCGGGAGTCCATCAGGAGGGAAGAGCAAGAAAGAAGGAGAGACTTCAGGGAAGAAAGAGAGGATGATTGGCGTCGTCAGAGGCCCGACCTAGTGGACCGGCCATGGGGGATCCATAACCACCATGGCGGAGCGCGAGGGGAAGATGGCTATCGACGGCCGAGGAGGGAGGATGAGCCCCGATATGGAGAAAGAGGAACTTGGGAAGACCCCATTGCCTGGGACAGAGGAGGCCATGGGGGGAACAGAGCATACGGGATGGACACGAGGGCCAGGAAGCTGAAAATGCCTGTTTTCGAAGAGGGAAATGTGGATGAGTGGATCTACAAGGTGGAAAGGTACTTTGCAGTGAATGGCCTTATGGAGGAGGAGAGATTGATGGCTGCTAGCATGTGCTTGGAAGGGGTGGCTTTTGCCTGGTTCAAGTACATGGATAAGTGGGACCCGGTGAGAACGTGGAGGGATTTCAAGGAGGCCATCAGAGAGAGATTCAGGGGGGCAGCCCATGGGAGATCTCCGAGCAGTTCTATGCCCTCACTCAGGAGGGGACAGTGGAGGAATACAGAAAGAAATTCGAGAGTCTGGTGGGCGACATGGAGGGCTTATCGAACAGCACGTTGGGGGGGAACTTTATGAAGGGGCTAAAGCCAGAAATTAGGGATGCTGTGAAGGTCATGAGACCGAGAGACCTGAGGGAGGCAATGGAGTTGGCTCAGCTGGTGGAGAACCAGAAGACCAACGCTCGAAGTTGGCGGAACAACCACTCAGGAGGTCCCACCAGGACAACCACCACTTACTTGGCTCCAAAAGGGCCAAGCCCTAGTGTCCCTAGAGAGAGTGGAAAGGAGAAGAGCGGGGTGACTAGAACTTCAGGAAGCTTCAAGAAATTGACTGAGGAAGAGATGCAGGAGAAGAGGGCCAAGGGCCTTTGTTTCAGATGTGAGGAGAAGTTTGTTCCAGGGCACAGATGCAAGGATCGCGCTCTTCGGGCTCTCACCGTCTATATAGACGAGGCGCCTGAGGAGGGTGATGACTCTGATGAGGAGCAGAGTGACCCCCAGTTGGAGGTGGCCGAGGTATCCCTCAATTCTGTGATGGGATTTACTCCTAGTCATACCATGAAGGTGAAGGGGAAGATCCATGGGAGGGAGGTAGTAGTACTGATCGATAGTGGGGCAACCCACAATTTTATATCCACCCAGGTGGCGGAGGAGCTGGGGATGGAGCCTACTGAGACAGGCAGTTATGGGGTGATGATGGGGACAGGAAAGATTGAGTCTAGCACAGGGATCTGCAAGGGGGTGGAGATGAGCCTACAGGAGATCAGGGTGGTGGAGGATTTCCTACCCCTGAGGTTGGGTAGCACCGATGTCATTTTGGGCATGAAATGGCTACAGACCTTGGGTGAAACCAAGGTGAACTGGGGAACCATGGTGATGGAACTGATGGTAGAAGGCAAGAGGGTGAAGCTGAGGGGGGAACCAGGATTGTCTAGAGCTGGAGTGTCACTCAGGTCGATGGTAAAAATTATCCATGAGGAAGGAGGAGGTTTCCTGGTGGAGTTGCAGAGCTTGGAGGATCAACAGGAGGGGGAAGAAAAAACCATTCCTGCGTTGGTTCAACCCTTTCTACAGGAGTTCGAGGATGTGTTCCAACCTCCGGTGGGACTCCCACCTGACAGAGAGCGGGAGCATCAGATCATCCTGAAAGAGGGAGCCTCCCCTATCATGTGAGACCTTACAGATACCCTCAGGTGCAAAAAGATGAGATTGAGAAATTGGTGGGGGAAATGCTAGAAGGGGGGATCATTCAGCCCAGTGTGAGCCCTTTCTCTAGCCCAGTTCTGCTGGTGAAAAAGAAGGATGGGAGTTGGAGGTTCTGTGTTGACTACAGAGCTCTCAACAAAGAGACAGTGCCTGATAAGTTTCTCATCCCTGTGATTGACGAGTTGATGGATGAGCTGCATGGAGCTGCTTTGTTCAACAAAATTGATCTGAAGTCAGGCTATCATCAGATCAAGATGAGAAAGGAAGATGTGCAGAAAACAGCCTTCAGGACTCATGAGGGCCACTACGAGTTTCTGGTGATGCCTTTTGGCCTCACCAATGCACCAGCGACATTCCAGGCATTGATGAACCGGATCTTCAAGCCACACCTTCGCAGGTTTGTGTTGGTATTTTTTGATGACATACTAATTTATAGCAGGACTGAGGAGGAACACCTAGAGCACCTGAGAGTGGTGTTGGATGTGCTGAGGGAGCATCAACTGAAGGCCAATTTCAAGAAGTGTGACTTCGCTCAGGCACGGGTGGAGTACTTGGGGCATGTGATATCCCAGGAGGGAGTGGCTGCAGATCAGTCCAAGATAGAGGCAATGCTGGCATGGCCTCAACCCAAGACCTTGAAGGGGCTCAGAGGATTCTTGGGATTGACAGGATACTACAGGAGGTTCGTGAGGGGATACAGCACTATAGCATGGCCACTGACAGAGCAATTGAAGAAGGACAATTTTTTATGGGGAGAAGCAGCTTCAGAGGCTTTTGAGAAGCTGAAGAAAGCCATGACGACAGTGCCAGTGCTTGCTCTGCCGGACTTCAATCAGGTGTTTGTGGTGGAGACGGATGCTTCAGGCTATGGATTGGGAGCAGTGTTGATGCAGAACCACAGATCCATAGCTTACTTCAGTCAAGTGCTGTCATCCCGGGCTAGACTGAAGTCTGTCTACGAGAGAGAGCTAATGGCTATTGTACTGGCCATCCAGAAGTGGAGACCTTACTTATTGGGCAGACACTTTATTGTCAGGACTGATCAGAGGAGCCTGAAGTACTTGTTAGAGCAACGGATGGTGACTGAAGAGCATCAGCGATGGCTTTCAAAATTGCTGGGGTATGACTTTGAAATTCAGTACAGACCAGGAGGGGAAAACAAAGCTGCTGATGCCTTGTCCAGATGTTTGGGTGAACTTCAGACAGTGGGTGTGTCTGTTCCTTTGATGTTAGATTGGGCGGAAATCAAAGTAGAGAGCTCGAAAGATGAGGGGTTGGAAAAGATCAGGGCTGATTTATTAAGGGAAGGTGATAGCCACCCAGGGTACTCAGTAGAGGGGGACAGATTGTTGTATCAAGGGAGGTTCGTGATGCCCAGGACCTCTACCCACATCCCAAACATCCTCCAAGAATTTCATGGGAGCGCGGTTGGTGGTCATTCTGGGGTGCAGAAGACCTACAGAAGGATTGCTGCTGAGCTTTATTGGAAGGGAATGCATAGAGATGTAGAGGAGATGGTGGCCAAATGTGAGATTTGTCAGAGGAACAAATACATGGCTATGTCACCAGGGGGGCTACTACAGCCGTTGGCGTTACCAGGACGAGTTTGGGAGGAAATATCCATGGACTTTATAGATGGGTTGCCCCGCTCAGAAGGCTTCACAGTGATCCTGGTGGTGGTGGATAGACTGAGCAAGTATGCTCATTTTATTCCCCTCCGACATCCTTACACCGCAGTAACAGTGGCTTCAGCCTTCATCAGAGAGGTTGTCAGGTTGCATGGGATACCAGAGGCAATCGTGTCCGATAGAGACAAGGTGTTCCTCAGTCACTTTTGGAAGGAGCTGTTCAGGTTACAAGGAACAGTTTTGAAAAGGAGCACTGCTTATCACCCACAGACAGATGGCCAAACGGAAGTGGTTAACAGGAGTTTGGAAACCTACTTGAGATGTTTTGTGTCGGAGACACCTAAGTTGTGGGCCAAATGGCTATCCTGGGCAGAATACTGGTACAACACTTCCTTTCACTCAGCTTCACAGATGACGCCATTCAAAGTACTGTACGGAAGGGATCCTCCACACTTGGTGCATTTTGGGAGTAGCAGCACTCCTGTGTCGTCAGTAGAAGAGTACTTAGAGGAGAGAGACCGAGTACTTGAAGAGCTAAAGAGGCATCTACTGAGAGCACAGCAAATTATGAAGAAGCAAGCGGATGGGCATAGGAAAGACATACAGTTTGCAGCAGGGGAGAGGGTGTTTCTGAAGCTCCGACCATATAGACAGAAGACAGTTGCCAACAGGAGGAATGAAAAGCTGGCTCCAAGGTACTTTGGGCCATATGAAGTGCTGGAGAAGATTGGGTCAGTAGCATACAGATTGAAACTACCTCCATCGGCAACTATACATCCAGTTTTTCACGTATCACAATTGAGAAAGGCCATTGGGGAGTACACCGCCAATTCTGAGCTACCAGCAACCCTGACTGAGGACTTAGAGGTGATTTTAGAACCTATGGAGCTAAAAGGGGTGCGCCAGAAAGAAGATAAAACTAAGGAAGTGTTGATCCAGTGGAAGAACCTTCCTGACTACGAGGCCACGTGGGAACCATATGAGAGGACGAAACAGCAGTTTCCTGATTTTCACCTTGAGGACAAGGTGACTCTTTGGGAGGGCGGTAATGTTACGCCGGCCCAGGAGGGGCCGGCTGGACCGGTCCAACCTGGACCGGTCCAGTTCTACTCGCGACGGAATCGCGAGCGGGAGGCGGAATCGAGCGGGCGAAGCGAAGCCGACGGGGGCCAGGGAAGAATTTTGGGAGGGAAATTTTGAATGCGAGGGGCTGTTTAGACATTTTGTAAAACTCCTTTATGGTTAATTAAGGGTTTTGGGTGTGTAGGAGGGACTATCTTGAATTTGAATTTTCTTGGAGTTCTAGGGTTTCTTGTTTGGGCTCTTGGCGTTGCCGGAGATTGTTGGAGAGTCGTTCTTCCTCTCGAATCGAAGAACATTGTATCTTTCTTATTGTTTTTGCTTCTACTATTGAAATACAATAGTTTTGTGCAATTTCTTCTCAGTTTTCTCGCGTTTTCTTCCGGTTTCTCCCTATTTCCTGGCTGATTTCTGCTGTGGACAGCAGTTTGGCATTGGTTTTTCTTGGTTTTGGGTAAGAAACACTTAGAAATCTAAGTGTTTCCTATCATATATGCTTCAATAAAAATAACTAGCAGTAAATGAAAATAAAATCTAACAAACAATACGAACAAACATAACTCAACAAATTTGATTTCATAGTTGTTTTTGCAGGAACTCATATTTGGTGATCCTCAATTTTCATCAGAAAATTTGAAGTATAACAAGAATATATTATAATCAAAACATCATTCATTAAGTACTCTGCATT
Source organism: Dendrobium huoshanense (assembly GCA_016618105.1). NCBI lineage: Eukaryota > Viridiplantae > Streptophyta > Magnoliopsida > Asparagales > Orchidaceae > Dendrobium > Dendrobium huoshanense. The sequence goes on from CM028348.1 coordinate 27,798,774, forward strand.
TCTTAATCATCAATAACAACTACTTATGAAATATTTAAATTTAACTAAATTTCTACTTAAATGTGCTATCTATTACAACTGTATAATTGCATTGCAATATTCTTTCTGACTTTAGTCATCTCATTCGCACCTTCACCATCAAGCAAGTCTACAAATCCATCCATACTTCCTAAGGGTTCATCTTCTCATACTATGTACCCATGTGCCTTTGGATGAACAAAATTATCATCGAAGTCACATTCCTCAAATTTAGGGTCAATACTTGAGCGATGTCTTCGTATGTAATTATGTAGTTTCATTGTAGCTACAACAAGAAGATGCTATATTTTGAAAGTAGTTTGATATATCTATTAGAATTCCTCCTATTTTTTCCATGCACCAAATGCACATTATATTACACTTCTCAAGGAGGAATGTCTCGTATTAAATACCTCTCGGTGACCCCTAGTAGGTCGACTATCTCGTATGAAATCTGATATTTGATATCGCATCTCTGGATAGGGCTTAGGAAATCCTCTTTGGAGAGAGTATCTAAAGTCAACTAAATAAAATTTACATGTTAACAAATATGTTACTTTCCTCATATACTATAATACGAAATATCCTTAATAAAATCATGTTCATTTATTCACAAAAAGATACCTGATGGCGATGCACGAAAATTGCGTCCCTAATCTCTTACAACATGTTGGAAAATATGAGCATTATGCGCTGAACCCTCTCATCATGATGAGACGAATATAAAACACTGTTAAAATCACATACTGCCATGATATTTGGTGTAGGTTAATGATGTCGCCTTATGTAAGGAATGTGATCTTCAACAGGAATGCAGACGTCGACATGAGTTTTGTCATAGTCCTTGAAATATGACATGTACCTCAGATCATTGATAATATATACAGGAATATCACGAAATTGTTTATCTTCTAGTACAATAATATCTATTGCTAAATGAACTAATGCTCAAAGCCCAATATAAAAATATACATTTATTGTTTCTCTAGAATGTTGAAATATCTCTGAGGTAGCTCTTACGGACTCATTGTGTCTTAGAATGAACAAAATAATTCAAACGCTTCTCTACTAATTTTATGTGAACCACGTAACCCATCACATGATTCAAACTTGCTAAGTCGTTAAATATTGCTTGTGACATCCTGAATATATTATGAAACCTAACGGAATGTCCACAAAATAGCTCCCATACCCATTTATCTCCACTTTGACCTTATGTCATGCAAGGTCTCTTGTTTAAGTAAAGTGAGTAGTAATCATGAAGCAAAAAACTTGATGCTAGCAACATAGAATTAAATTGAATAATTATCATATGATCTTTAGTTGGTAATATTTCTTCATTAGAGTCATTATTGAAGCAACTCCTGCTATCCTCCAACATTGTGTGTCTGCTTAAATTTAAATATTATAAAAATATTTTATTTAATATACATTCATAAATACTGTAACTTCAGATATGCATAAATGTAGATGAAAAGCAGTGAACCTTTCAAAAGCAGAGACATGGTATGTGTGAATATCAAAAGCGATGACATTGCCTGTGTGTACATCAGAAGCAGAGAAACTTATACTAACCACTTAAGTTGAAATCCCTGCTAGCTCTGGATACCTTAGGAGCTCCAGGCCGAAGTTGTCTTTTTTTTTTTTCATCTACTACATCAAATAATTTGAAAAAACTTAAAATATTATTTAATTAACTATTAATAGTTAAAATGTTTGACTTTTTAGTACAGGCGCATAAATTGATATTACCCTAAATCTTTTATAGAACTTAGGTTGCATTTATTTTAATCTGCATTTTGAAATTTTATTGAAATTAACTATTGTACACTTACAAAACAGCCTATTATATACTTGCCGCAACACACCTCTGGTTGCCAAGAATTAGGATTTAACTAGAGTCTTATGTAGTAAATCCTATGAAGATTAATGTCATGCACATAACACGCAAAGCAAGAATTATAGCGGCTCTTTCACAATCTATGTTCTGATTACCGCAAAACAATATCGTATCTCCAAACTCCATTCATAAATTGTCTAAACTAAAAAGAAAATAAAACCACATTATTTTGATTAGCTCGATACTGCTAAGAAAAATCACGCAACTTTACTTGGGATATATGTTACCAAAATATGAAATAAGATCAACAACCGAAAAAGAAAAAAAAACAAAAGAATTAAAACATGCTATTTATTGAACAGAATGGCATCAAATAATTCACGTAAATGCTCCAGAAACTAGAGCAGGTCCTGTCAGAATGGAAAATATGCAATTACATGATATGCTGAGATGGTTATGTTGACAAAAAAAAAAATGTGAAAAAAGACATGAATGAAGTATGTGTGTTCGCCTGTAGGATTGTAATATGACTAATATCTACCTATGATCTTTACTCATAGTTAACTTCAGTTTATATTCAGGAGTTAGTTATGTTAATTTATTAAAACTGTATTTTTCTATATTGATGCTTAATTGATGTTAAAGATACTCAATTACAAACCTGCAATATTGAACGAACCAATAGTTTGCATTTAGGAAAAATCATAAATTAAGCTTACAAACTACATTAACTAATATTGATTTGTTAAGCAAATCAAATTACTGAGATCAAGCATGTAAAGTTTGAAGAATGTTTCTGAATATCAATGCATTACAAATTGACTGCAGCTATAAAAGTTTAGTAGTAATAGTAACATGTCCTACTATCAAATAGAGCAACTTAATTACTTTGCAATTATTACTCAGCAGCACTTCATCTTGTGGAAAAAATAAATCAGTTAAACATTAGTTTAATGATTAACATTAGTTGTGAGTAAGCAAAACTGGACTGCGTACTGAAAAAGAAATACAAAGAATGTCTTTGAACTATGTAACATAATTTGTCAATCTACAGTTGAAGTTACATAACAAATTGTGTTCTATTAATAACAAATTGAAGCTCCTGTGATGTCTTCTTCTTAGCCATCAAACTTTCCTATCAGTAGGGCTTCTCATGAAAGTTTCCATGACTCCTATCTTATATATAGTCAGTCGCGGCATCGTCAAATATCTCTGGTACATGAGAGAGTTGTTTGTTGTTGATATTGCAGAACCAATAGATCTTACTGCATTTACAAACTCCTCAACATTATCGATGAAAAGTTGTCTCCCACTGACTTATTTTAATTCTTTTTCTTTTCTGAAAATTGGTTGAGTATTTTGTGACATTTGTGAATCGCCTCTACTAGGATCGTCAAGCCCATGAGCATGTAATGTATTTGCCTCATCACCTTGATGTTCAAAAGATGCATCTCCTTCTACATCTATGAATTCATGGGGTAATAAGCCTCAGTTTGAAACCCAAACATCATCATCAATATGATAGAATGCAGCCACCAAAGTGCAAGAATTGTTGAATTTCAAAGAAATTCAGCAAGTATGATGCCAAAATTGTAAACAAAGTCGAGAAAACAGCAAGTCTAAGCCTCCAATTCAACAAAAGAACAAGAAAATCAGCAAACGATACAAGGATCTTCAATTCATGAGGAAGATCCAACTCTCTAAATCTCTAGCCAAAGACTAGAGCCCTAGCGCCACACAGGAGATCAAATTCAAGATGAACCCTAACCCTCACAAGAGAAACTAATTAAAGCAAAGATGACAATTATAAATTTTCTAAACAGCCCCTAATTCAATTTTTCCCTCCCAAAGCAAAGTTTAATTGAGTTGTGGGCCCCATCTCCCAAAGCAAATCTTATCTTGTAAAGTCTTCAAATTTTATGTAGTAATCTAATCATAGATTTATATCTAGTTAATTCTTGTTTGCTTTTCATCAAATCGGGTTAGTGCGTGGTGCATCACTTCGAGGTGATTAGGGATGACATTCAAGCCAACTGTTGCCTATTTTTCACCACAATCGGTTTAAGTTGTACTGCGCCACTTTGAGTTGAAGCCCTAATAAACTACTACTTGTCACCACAATGAGATTAGAGCTTTGTTTGGTTGGGCGTAATTACGCCTTTCCTGCTAAAATCGGAAAAACGGTTGCTGTTTTATATTTGTTTAGACGATTTTTGTAAAAATCATTTTCCTAAAACTCTGTATATCTGCCGACCTAAGAAGAAAAAAATTTCTACTTATCCATTCTTAGAACCTCCGTTTAATCAAATGGGGCCTAGATCACGGTGCATAGCTTATAGCGGGAGCACCCAATCAGATTGGAAATTTTTATTAATTTTGACATAAATTTTATCATTGCCTGTCAACTTGATATTAACCCTAAACCATTCTCATATGGGCTGACTGGTTTATATTGCAAACCTGTGATGTCCCAACACGACCTTCCTGTTTGAAGAATTACTGACTATGATGCAGTATTAACCTTAGTACAAACTGCTACAGTTTCTCGCTAGCTCAAGTTTACTTGTTGATTTTGTTTGCCTGATCTCTCTGCATCATAAATCCAAGGCCGTATTATTTTAAAATATAATATCAAAGATGCCTTAAATTAACGTATCATTTTTTCCCCATCTAACTTTCTTCTTCTTCTTTGCGCTAATGAAATGCAAAATTTTCTTCTCGTTTGTTCAGGGCAGAATTCAAGGACGAGAAGATGCCCGATGTTAGATCACTGGATATCAGAAACTTCCTCTGAAAATTTGAGGTTATCTGAACCTTTTTTATGTTGCCATGAACATTTTTCTCTTTGCTGCATCAATTTCTCGGCCTGTGCCGGTCTCATGAACAACAGCAGGTAGAGCTTTCAATGTTTCAACTGAAATTCTGAAAATAAATGTATTGAAACAAAGTTTTCTAATGATATATTTGGGCTTGAAACATTTCTTTATTGTGTTCCATACCGGTTTCCTGTAAGTGTTATCTGGCTGAAGTGGCTGTATTCTGCACTGATTGCTCTGGAGTTTGCTTTAGTAGCTTTGCTATAAGCTCAGCTTTACCAGCTATTAGTACGCTTTAAGAGGATATTTAGGCTTCCTTTGGGACTGCTACATCTTAAAACAGTTTTTTAGTATAAAAATTAAAATTTTTATATTAGAAAGCTACTTTAAGAAGCAGTAGAAAAGCCGTCTCAAACAAAGCTTGAAGATATGTGTATTTTTAGCTTCTGCTTTTTTTAGAATCTATCGTATGCTTTTTATAGATTGAATATTGGGGGATGCCAAAATGGTCCACTTTTGCCCTTACATGGAAGTTGATGAAAAGAACCAAAACCAAGTTTATAGCCATTTCATTTATTTGGCCTGATCTTCAAAGATTGATTGTTAGCAATTTTAGCTTTACCCATGAAGTCTTGAAAATATTTCAATCATGAACTCCTAATCGACTTCCCATTAAATATATCGTAGCATCGTATTGTATGATACAAATCAAACAATAAGATATTAAATTCTTATTGTGAATGAAATAATTGAGTTTTACGATCTAAATTGTAATGTACGATCAATAAATTTTGATTTTAATTTATAATTGGTTTTAACTGTTGATTCCCTTTAATCATGGATTGATGATTGATGTCATATGGAATAAAATAAAACTACTTAATTGTTTTGTTAAATAATTTATTATTTATAAAAAGAAAAAAAAAATATTTTTTTATTGTGTATAAATAAATTATTATTATTATTATTTTCTAAAAAATAAAGATTATTCATATTATGAATAATTAATTAAAAAATCAATTTAAAAATATATAATATATATGTTGTGAGCTTTATAACCTTAACTCATCTATTTAGTTTCACATCATTTGGGAACAATCTCTTATTATTGTTTATATAGTCTTTTGGGTTTTCATGTGTTAAGAACTCATATGGAGTGGTAGAGCTATGTGAAGATGTTTAATTAGTGTTTTGGGCAATAATTATTATAAGAATTTCATACTTATTAAAAAATTCGGCTATTTAACCAGTAAGTTCAAAGGAATCGAGATTGGTGTGCTGGTTGAACCGACAGTTCTAGCCGGTTTAATCTGGTTTGATGCAGAAATGATTTTCAGACTGAATCGGACCGACCGGTTCAAAGTTGAATTGGTCGAACTGACAAATCCGATCCGATTTTCTAAACCTGGGAGTTTATTCTAATTGTTTTTGAACTATTGGAACATGCTTTTCTCATCCATTCTCATAATATTTAAATTATGATAAAAATTTTCAAAATGTTTCATGAATCTATGCCAATACTAATTTTGTTTTGATGATGAAGGGCATTCATCAAGCCTTTCAAAGATTTCCTACATGATCAATGTTTTGCTAAACAAAAAGTAAGCACATATTAAGCATAATAATTAAATAACAAAAGTGCTCATTAAAATTTCTTAAGTCAACACCCTTCATTAATATCTTAACATCGAAAAATAATTCTCGTTCATCAAATTTAGCTATTTATAAAATAGGCCTTATGGTGGTGATCATTTATAAGAATGGAACTCCCTTAGATGGAGAGAGAGAGAGTCATCATTTATCACTTAAACAAAAAGAATTTGATGAATGAATGAAATCCTATAATACAAAGCTTTTATTTATAGAACAATATCACATGACAATTATAAAAATTGATAATAAGTAGCTCTAGCTATCATGTATGGAATATAAATCATTGAACAATATAAATTTGTTTCCACTTATTTGTATAAATATTTTTAGATGTAAATAAATTCTAATTTGATATAAACTAATCCAATAAACTTAGTATTTTCTCTCTCCCTATCTATTCTTTTAAATTATTTTTAACATTTTAATTATTATTCTTGAATTTCTTATAGATTTATAATTTATTATAGCATTCATGTAACAATTTGTCTCATACACCATTTTAATTTTTTAGCTAACCAAAATTGTTGTGTCTTAGAGTGCACCATAGTCGGTGGGCTACCGAGGTCGGAAAGATCGTAGTCGGCAAGCGACGGTGGTTGGAGGGACTAGAGTCGATGGGTGATGATGGTTAGAGGAACCGTGGTCAGTGGACGATGATGGTCAAAGGAATCGTCGTTGGCGGACGATTGTTGTCGAAGGGACTGTAGTCGGTGGGCGATGGTGGTTGGATTAGACCATAGTCGACGGGTGACAGCGGTCGGAAGGACTGTAGTCAGCGGACGATGGTAGTCCGAGTGGACCGTAGTTGTCGAGCGATGGTGATCGCAGGGACCATAGTCGACAGGCGATAGTGATCAGAGTGGATCGTTGTCGACATGCGATAGTGATTGGAGGGACCGTAGTCGACGGACAATGGTGGTCTAATGGATCGTAGTCAGTGGGCGACAATGGTCAGATGGACCGTAGTTGACGGGCGATAATGGTCGGAAGGACTATAGTCAGTGATCGACTGAGGTCAGAAGGACTGATGTTGGAAGATGTCAACTTATCCCTTGGCTCAAGATCAGGGAGAAGATAATATACTAAAGAGATTTCCAAACTTTCAAAGATTGCTCCCCTTGATGTAGATTGAATAACATAGAACATTCCATCAATGTCTAACGGTGGTTGCAATTCAATATTAGTCAGCCGTTAGATAGATGTATGGAAATATTTGATTTTTGGGAAAAGATCCAACAACAACCCATGAATAGCCGAAAGTCCGACGACGGTTAGTCGTCAGAGTCCGGCGAAGGTCGGTGGTTGGGAAGAGATCCAACTGGTAGTGCAAGCTTGAGAAAGTAAGAGAGATCCTTCATTTTTTTTTTCTATTTCTCCTCCCTTTTGTGAAAATGAGGATCTAATTTTAATTTTTTGGAAATGACATGACTAATAAATAGGGAGACTATCAAGAACTTGTTGGGAGTGTTTCAATGGACGACCGATATTAACTCCTACGATCATAAGTCATTTATCAAATATTTGAGTGTCTTAATGTTGTCAGAATTCAATGATCTTGGGCTCGTTGGATTTGTCTCGTCTAACCGTTCGATTTGACTATAAGCATGCAACATTTGGATATAATTCAGTCATCCAATTAATGTTCTGAATCTTCTTAATTAGCTTTGAGCCCTCGATTTGGACCAATATGGATTTGGACTGGACTAATTTTAGTATTGTTGAGTTCGTTTTTTTCGAAACCTTCTGTTTTACTATAACTTTGCTAAAATCATAGTTCAAATAGTCTCAGATTTAATTTTAGAATTTTTTAATTCATATTTACATGAGAGTATGAAGATAATTTTTTGATGAAATATCGAAAATCTATCTTTAATTCTATTTCTTATGGATTTAATATGCATCGATATTTAACCTTTTAACTAGCTGGTAGGATAATGTAGCCCATTCGTTGACTTCGGTTTACTTTCGAGGGTCAGGATCGCTCCTAAAAGAATGAGCATGATCGTAGCCATCCAAAAAAGTATACATGGCTGTGATTAATACCGTCGTGGTGAGAGAACATCTTACTACAAAACCCTAACATTTCCCGTAAAACCCTCAAGAGTCGTCGCGAGAGATCCGTGCTCGGGCAATCGATTTGTTCTGGTCTCCGTGCTTTAGGGATTCCTCCTGTTTGCTCTCTTTCTTCTCTTCTTCCCATCCGTTTTACCCTTTCTTTGTTTCTCTTCGTATCATCCTGAAATGGAAGCCCTCTGCAGAAGTGAGAGCAGTGGAATTGCTCTCGATTTAGTTTTGATGTCTGTGATGGAATCTGCGGCGATGGAAATGGTTTTGGAAGCTGGAAAGTTTCTATTTTGGCTTCTATGTGTGGTATTAATCTTCTTCTTCTTCTTTTTTAAAGTTGTATGGGAAACTTGTGTACAGTGTTGAATTTAGCTCAAAGTTGTGATCTTGTGATATGGTAAGGCTGCAGACCAACAATCCAGATGCTTGGGTTTTGGGTTTGGATAAGTTTATATTTACTTTTCCATATCTGAAGTTTTTTTGCTTCAAGTCCAAGTTTCACAAGTTGTTTTGTTTGTTAATGTATTGTTCGATTCCCAGTTACTGTAGCATTAACTAACTAGTTAAATTTTGGATATCTTTGTTAATAATACATGTCATCTTCCGGAAATTAAAATTTGTTTCCTTTGCTGGTGTAATAGGGAATTTGTTTTGTTTGTGCACCGAGGAATCTATCTATGCCTTCTCATGTGTATGGTTTCACTTTTTAGTACTAGATGCTAGGGTTTGTATTTAGGGTGAAAGCTTTCCATATTTGTTATATTTTTGTTCCTTTGTGAAATTGTGTCATGTACTCATTTTAGATATGGAACAGAGGAATACTCTACAGATTTATCATTTTTTGCATTCTTACTTTTGTATGCTTCCCAAAAAAAAAAAAAAAGCTTTTGTATGCTTAGATCCTGAGACTTGTTTGGTTTGGGTAAAGAAATCTTATGCTTTTGCTCTTTCTTTTATGCAATCTTATGCTTTTTCCCTTTCTTTATGCTGCACTTCACTTTCCTATCTTTGTGAGAGTAAAGGTTTTTATTTTTCCCCTAACTACATAGCTCACCTTGGTCTGTTGGTTGGGAGCTTAGGCTACCAACTAAGAGGTCCTTGGTTCAAGTCTTGTGTATGCGATGTGTGTGTGAGTCTGCCTTAATTGGCCTAAATGTCCCAAAAAAAAATATTTCCCCTAACTTGGTATTCTTTTTTTAAGGTTTCCCTAAAGTCACTATTTACTTTCACGTGAATTTCAATACATTGGTGCGTATTTGGAGCATGTTGAAGAAAGAAATCTTAGGAATTACTGCTTTGATACTTGGATATGGAGAATTTTGGATATCTTTGTTAATAATACATGACATCTTCCGGAAATTAAAATTTGTTTCCTTTGCTGGTGTAATAGGGAATTTGTTTTGTTTGTGCACCGAGGAATCTATCTATGCCTTCTCATGTGTATGGTTTCACTTTTTAGTACTAGATGCTAGGGTTTGTATTTAGGGTGAAAGCTTTCCATATTTGTTATATTTTTGTTCCTTTGTGAAATTGTGTCATGTCTTCATTTTAGATATGGAACAGAGGAATACTCTACAGATTTATCATTTTTTGCATTCTTACTTTTGTATGCTTCCCAAAAAAAAAAAAAAGCTTTTGTATGCTTAGATCCTGAGACTTGTTTGGTTTGGGTAAAGAAATCTTATGCTTTTGCTCTTTCTTTTATGCAATCTTATGCTTTTTCCCTTTCTTTATGCTGCACTTCACTTTCCTATCTTTGTGAGAGTAAAGGTTTTTATTTTTCCCCTAACTACACAGCTCACCTTGGTCTGTTGGTTGGGAGCTTAGGCTACCAACTAAGAGGTCCTTGGTTCAAGTCTTGTGTATGCGATGTGTGTGTGAGTCTGCCTTAATTGGCCTAAATGTCAAAAAAAAAAAATATTTCCCCTAACTTGGTATTCTTTTTTTAAGGTTTTCCTAAAGTCACTATTTACTTTCACGTGAATTTCGATACATTGGTGCTTATTTGGAGCATGTTGAAGAAAGAAATCTTAGGAATTACTGCTTTGATACTTGGATATGGAGAACAAGTTGCCCCCCCCCCCCCCCCCCCCCCCCCCCCCCTCTAGGTTGTAAATCTTGTACACCGGGTGAATTACTACAGTTTGGGGAGAAAATTTGTTTAGAGGCACAACGTTTGTTGACTATTTTATGATTGAAGGGTGTTGGAAAATGCATTTTGGACTAAAGCAAATATTGGATTTGTTTACACTATTGGCTCATTAATAGGAAAGGAGTTATAGTTTTTTTCTTTAGCACTGGTTAAAACATTTTTAAAAGATTTAAACCACTTTCCAAGTAGGAAATTATAGATCTAGTTACTTGGTTATTTATCTATTTTTTTCTATTGTATGGAATCAAGCATCACCATTCTCGCACGTTAATATGGATTCTTGTAACTGGTCGAGGTTTATTGCCTTGCTCTTGTATTAGGACATGTGGCAACCATGGTTTGACATTTGAGTAGTTCAAACTATTTTGATGGCTTTTTTCCTGTCCTTTGTTGAGGAAATGGTTTGTTATGTCAACATTGAATTCTCTTAATTATTCATATCATTTATGTTCATTTCCTGAATATATTTTGAGATACCAGCATGTGTTCCCATTCCCTTTGCTATGCTGCAGCTGCTCTTTCTATCAAGTATGAACTCTTTTTGATGTAGGACTATGATAATTGCAATGACTTTGTCAAGATTTTACACAACTTCTTGATTAGAGAAATAACAAAGAAAGCTATTAAAATTAAAACAACGAATCAAAACGCAAGAGGGGTCACACCCGTTTAGGCTAAGTTGCATATCAAAAGATTTGAAGCTTCAAAATAATTTGGAAAATAACATAATGCCAAGATAGTAATTTCAACAAAAATTCCTAATCTAACAACAAGAGTTAGAAACAAAGAAGTGCACTCAAATTCATACGTTTACTAAGGTTAGCAAAATCAGGCGAACAAATCCTTCGAGACTACAATCAAATCACAAGAGAAGGTTAGACTTAAGAATTATGAGAAAAGGGAAAAGTAGAAAACCTTCGTCAAGGATCGGCGGCAATCCTCCACTCGACGATCTCAAGTTGTTCTTCAATTGCTTCAACCAAGGTGTCTAATATGCGATCCATGTAATCCTAAACCGTATGATCGATTCTCGGGTTGACGTTGAAGAAAGCTGAATGAAGAATATGCATGAAATCGTGTTCGTCGTACACAAGTCCGTAGTCAGTGTCGGGATCGGCCATTCATGGATGCTGGATGATGTTTTCTTCTGACGATTACTAGTAATCTTGAACTCCGTTAAAGAGAAAGAAGTTTCTCTTTAATTTGAACTTGGGGGGAAAAAGTGTGGCCGACCAAGGGATGAGGTTGGGAGAAGGAGAAATAGGTTAAGTAGGGAAGAACAAATTGAAAATCTGAAATAAATTTCAGATTTCTAATTGGGAGGGATTTAGGAATTAAATTTTAATTTAATTCCCAGAGAGGAAAGGTGTATTAAAGTGGAGAGAGAAAGAGAGGGGGCGAGTAGAGATAGGTGAAAGGGAAATATTTCCAAATCCAATTAATAGGATTTGGAAAGTAAATAAAATAAGGAGGCTTTGAAGATTTCGGCCAAATTAGGTGGGATGAGATTTAGAATTGTTTCCAAGTGGGGGTTAGAGGGTTAGGAAATAAATCCTAAATTCCTCTTATAGGGGTTGGCGGCATTAAGGCTAGGAGGAGCAATTAATGGGAGGAATTATGGTCTCTTAATTTGGGTTTAGGAATTAGGAAAGTATTTAATCAAATCCAATTTGAATTAATAACTTTCCTAAAATAAATTAATTAAATTAGGAAAAAAATTTGAATTTCAAATTTAAATTAATTTGAATTTCAAATCGATTCCTAATTAACTCCAACCAAATTAGGAAACCCAAGGGAGGTGGGAGAGGGGATGGGGGATGGAGGCTAAGGGGCTAGGGCCAGCAGTTTTTGGTGGAAACGCGGGTGGGGGATGTGGGGGAAAGGGGTCAGCTGAGCAAGGGAAGAAGGGTTTTGGGTGTAGCCAATGTAGAAGTAATTATGTGGTGGTGATGGAGAGGGGTTAGGTGGCCGGCGGCAAGGTTTGAGAGAAACTTGGCCGGCGGCTAGGAGAAAAGAGATTGAAAGGAAAGAGCGATAAAACAAACCACGAACCTGGCCGTCTCTAAGGTTGGTGGGTGTTCCGATCTCACTCTCTTAGGAATTCCTCTCTCGAACACTCAAACGATCTCTCAAAGAAATTGAAGGGGAGAAAATTATCATTCATTCATTAACTTACAAAGAGAAACATAAGGGCTATAAATAGCCTCTTACATAAGACTCAAAAAATAGAAAAGACGACAACGCCCTTAGGGCTTACATACGACATCCCTTAATAAAAAGGTGCAACAGGAAACTAAATAAAACAAATATAATACAACATCATAAATAAGAAAATACATGAAATAAATAAAAAATATCATGACTCAATCGTGGCCGTAGATTGGCGGCCACGCCTCTGATAAACCTTTCATGATCTGATGTCCCCATCACTTTTCCTAGTTTATTCTTTCTCTTCTCCAATCCAATTTGTTTATTGTAGAATAGAGGCTAATTTAGTAAGAGTTTATTATTCTCCTTATAAATAATTGTTTATCATGATTTCTTTCTCATTAAATGCACGAAACTGCTTAATGACTCTATAAGTTGCAATTTATTTCTATGAATGTCATATTTACAAAGTGAATGTTGGGTTGTTAAATCTAGTCTTAATTGCAAAGTGTTCATGTTAAAAATGTTTTTTTGAAAAATGAAGAAAACATTTTAATTGTCCATAATCCTTTTTTTTAATTTGTTTGGGTAAACTAAAGATTTATTATATTATTAATTTTGTGCATGGTTAGGACAAGTCTTGCTTTTTATGAGTTAATGGTTAGGGTAAATAAATAGTCTTCTATTCCATTTCGCCAACAATTTGTCTTCAAATTCTTCTCAAGTCATTCCTTAAGAATTTGAAAATAGAAAATTTTTAATTAAAAACTTTTTAAAAAATATAAAATTAATTCCATTAATAGATTGGATATTTTAGGTAGATTATATTTTTGCTTCATTAGTGTTATTGCTAGGGCGTCCCCTGGAAGCGACGCGCTGTATGGCCTGAATACAGTGACAAGTGTGCAAGGGCCGCTGCACCGGCGCCCGGGTGCAGTGTTAAATAGGCAAGGGTTCCCACATCAAGGACAGATGTGGGCAAAGAAGCTAGCCCATGAAACTAAAATTAGGATAGGAACTTGGAATATAGGTTCCCTTATAGGAAAATTAATGGAATTAATAGATATTATGATTCATAGGAAGTTAAATATGTTGTGTATTCAGGAAACTAAATGGGTTGGAGATAAGGCAAAGGAAATTGATAGTTTATGATTTAAACTTTGGTATTCGGGTAGGAGTCGTACTAGAAATGATGTAGGTGTTATTATAGATAAGAGTTTAAAGGATAATGTTATAAAAATTAATAAGATTAGAGATAGAATTATAGCTTTAAAGATTGTTGTTGATGATAAGATTGTTAATATTATAAGTGCTTATGCTCCTCAAGTAGGTTTGAATATGAGTTCTAAATTAAATTTTTGGAATGACTTAGAAGAATTAATACAAAATATACCTCTTGAAGAAAGAGTTTTTATTGGAGGAGATTTAAATGGACATGTTGGTAGAGAGGTAGATGATTTTAAAAGCAATCATGGTGTCCATGGATTTGAAACGACGAATGAAGGTGGCAAGACCATATTGGATTTTTGTTTAGCTTATGATTTTTTAATTGCTAATACCTTATTTAAGAAAAGAAATGAGCATCTCATCACTTATAAAAATGGATATAATACAACCCAGATTGATTATTTTCTTATTAGAAAATTAAATCGTTTAGATTGCAAAGATTGTAAAGTTATTCCGAGTGAAAATTTATGTACCCAACATCGATTATTAGTTTTGGACTTTAAGATAAAGGGGCATAAAATAAAAATAAAGTAAAACAATTTTGTAGGATTAAATGGGGGCATTTAAAGAATATTAACAAAAATATTTTTGAAAATAAGATTTTAGATCTTAAGATTTTGTCTGTGCATGAGGAGCAATTATTAGGTCCTTTCACTGGATGTAGAGGAAGGTTCGGTTTTAGGCAAAAATAGGTCAAAAAGTGCAAATACCGAGTTTTTCAAAAAACTCGGTATTTTTTCAAAAAACTCGGTATTTGCACTTTTTTAGGCAAAACCGAACCTTCCTCTAGCTCCTTGCACCAGACCAAATAAAAATCCGTGCATGAGGATGCTAATATTATGTGGAAAAAAGTGGCTAGTGATATTAAGAATATTGCAAAAGATGTTCTTGGAGTATCAAAGGGAAAAGCTCCCAATAGTAAAAATAGTTGGTGGTGGAATTCTAATGTGCAAGAAAAAATTAAAAATAAGAAGCTTTGTTATAAAAATTGGTTTAATTTTAAAAATTCTGATAATTGGGAAATATATAAAGTGGCTCGTAAGGATGCTAAGAAAGCAATATGCGATGCAAAGGCATTAGCTTTTAGTGATTTATATAATAGATTAGTTACTAAAGAGGAAGAAAGATATGTGTATAAGTTAGCCAAACAAAGAGATAGGAGTAGTAAGGATTTAGTTCAAGTGAAGTGTATTAAAGATGAAGATCAAAAAATACTTTTCTTAGAAGATGATATTCAACAAAGATGGTTGAGATATTTTGCTAAACTTTTTAATGAAGATTGTGAAAATAAGATTGACTATAGTTACTTTAGCACCCTAGATGAAACTAAAGATTTATGTTTTTATCGGCGTATTAGTAAAACTGAAGTTAGAGAGGCTTTAAAGAAAATGAAGGGTGGAAAAGCTGTTGGACCTGATGATATTCCAATAGAGGTGTGAAAATGCTTAGGAGATGAAGGAATTTCATGGCTTACTAAACTTTTTAATACTATTTTGAAGACTAAGAAGATGCCAGATGAGTGGAGAATGAGTGTGTTAATTCCTATTTTTAAGAATAAAGGTGATGCACAAGATTGTGCGAATTATAGAGGTATTAAGTTAATGTGTCATACTTTAAAACTATGGGAGCGAGTTATGGAGCATAGGTTGCGGCGTGATACTAATGTTTCTCAAAATCAATTTGGATTCATGTCGGGTAGGTCGACTATGGAAGCCATACATTTATTAAGAGGTTTGATGGAGAAATATAGAGAAAATAAGGAGGACCTACATATGATATTTATTGATTTAGAAAAAACATATGATAAAGTTCCAAGAGAAGTGCTATGGAGAGTTCTTGAAAAGAAAGGAGTCAATAATGCTTATATTCAAATCATTAAAGATATGTATGCATGAGCTATTACTTGGGTTCAAACACAAGGTGGATTGACCAAGTATTTCCCTATTTCGGTTGGGTTACATCAAGGATCAGCCTTAAGCCCATATCTTTTTGCTTTAGTCATGGATGTTCTCAGTATCTCACTAGACATTTGCAAGAGGATGTACCTTGGTGTATGCTTTTTGCTGATGATATTCTTCTTGTTGATAAGACTAGAGAGGGAGTTGAAGGTAAACTTGAATTATGGAGGTCAACCTTAGAGTCTAAAGGTTTTCGCTTGAGTAGATCTAAAACGGAATATATAGAGTGTAATTTTAGTAGTAATAGACCTAGTGAGGGGATGGTGACTTTGGGCGATCAAGTCATTAATAAGAGTACACGTTTTAGATATCTTGGATCTATTGTTCAAAGTGATGGTGAAATAGATGGGGATATTATCAGCAGAATTCAAGTTGGATGGTTGAAGTGGAGGAATGCATCGGGCTTGTTATGTGATAGAAATGTACCCCTCAAACTTAAGGGAAAATTCTATAAGATGGTAGTGAGGCCTGCAATGCTTTATGGTGTCGAATGTTGGCCTTTAAAAGAGAAGCATAATACTAAGTTAAGTGTGGCAGAGATGAGGATGCTTAGGTGGATGAGTGGCTTTACCCTTAGAGATAGGATACGAAATGAGCATATACGTGAAAAGGTTGGAGTAGCTCCATTAGAAGATAAGATTAGAGAAAGTCGCCTTAGATGGTTTGGTCACATAAAACGGCGGCCTTGCGATGACCCGGTTAGGAGAGTAGAGGTATTAGATTTGACTTATGTTAAGAAAGGTATGGGTAGACCTAAAAAGACTTGGTTAGAAAATATTAGGAATGACATTTCTTTATTAGATTTAAACGACAATTTGACTTTTAATAGGACACAATGGAGAAAAAGGATTCATGTAGCCGACCCCACGTAGTGGGATAAAGGCTTGATGTTGTTGTTGTTGTTTGTTGTTGTTGTATATTTTTGCTTCATTCATTTTGACAGGACCAGTATCAGTCCCTTTGTTTTGCAATCCCTTTACTCAGGTCCTTTAGCTTTCCTATTCTTTGTAGGTTCATTATGCATTCCTTAAAGAATCAACCCTTCTCGTAAACATATCTAATGGCTGTTTACTAGTTATTAGGCATGCTTTTGATGGATTTTTCATCAATTTCGGCAAAGGTGCACCATGGCACAAAAGTTTGTTGGAATAATTATGCATGGCTAATGGCCCAGAGTTTGCAATTTATAATAAAGTGCAAATTTCAAAATTTGGATTTATCAGCAATTAAATGATGTTATAGAAAAGACTTCTTAAAAATCATGTAACATAACTGTAGAGAACGTAATGTTATTCAACTTACAGGGAAATTGTGTCGGAAGGCACATTAAGGTTTTGTTTGGGACAGCTTTCTTACTGCTTCTTAAAGTAGCTTTCTAGTTCAAAAATTAAAATTTTTGTTCTACAAAGCTGCATTAAGAAGCAATAAGAAAGCCCTCTCAAATGAAGCCTAAACCTAAAGAAATTGAGGTGGACTTAACTACATTATAAGTAAAATAAAATAAAATTGATGCTGCATGAAACCTGTGTCTTAGTAATATGAATTACTCTTGCAAGCTCATGATGGAAAACAAAAAAATTGAACCAGCAAATACTAATAATACTTTTAAAATCACGACATTGGAGGTAGATTTAAGGAAAAGTAATGGTTCTTGGTGTAGGAAAAAAATATCCAAAATGCCAAATGCTAGCAAACCACAATTTGGCAACGCTATTGCAGATATGGTTAAGATAACTAAACCAACTGCATGGAGGAAGGGCTCATCCTCCTTGATTTCTTAAAATCATTGCTTCCTCCAAAATAAACAAATCAAAGAGAATGTAACCTAACCAGAAAAAGTTCTCAAAAAAAAAAAAAAGGGCTGACATCATGCACGCATGAAAAAATGAAGGCCATTTTGTGCTTTTGAACGATCCTCATTATATTTCTTTTCCCCAAACAGATTGGTGATGAAAAAAAGGGTAAACCATCTGCACATAGTATGCGCCATTGCAATCACATCACTGATGGTGCGAGGGTGTAGTGCCCTGCTGCTTGTGTCATGGCAACCATGATTTTGCGTTATTGATAAATTTAGGAATGTTATTGCACGGAAATTTACATACATACCATTTTATTTCATGCTATTTATATATCTAACACTCAAAACATTAATATTATATATCTACCGCTATACAACTTTAATATCAAATAGATCACTCCTATAATTCATTTCTACCATTCATATCATTCTATAAACTTTGATATTTCATTCCATGCACCTAAAAAATCTAAATTTATTCTGTAGGTGGCAGTCATGTAATATTAATGTTTTAGATGTTAGATATATAAATAACATGAAATAAAATGGTATGTATGTAAATCCCCCAACATTTAAACCAAGTAATTATTGATATGAAGTTGTTCTGATTTGAGCCAACTGATATTATAATTGTTACTTGGACTTCATTTGGTTTTACTTAGATTTTGTTCTTGTTTCTAAAAATTCTATTTTTCAAAATGTTGATTTACCTTGAATTGTGAAATGGGCAATGCTTGGGCATGTACACCATGGTTTCACATTCATTGCAGAGAAACTCTGTTGGTGTTGTGATGACTTGTTTTGCATAGCAAAATGAAGGTATAGTAGCTTGCATTTTGAGCTATCATGTAAACTATACACATAAGCAGGAAATCTATTAGTTCAAGGTTAATGAAATAAAGAGGATATAGGGGAGTGAAATAGTCCTAAAAGGATTATTAATGGTGACAAATAAAGATATAGTGAGACTAGTAAGGTAGTGAGAGGGAGAAAAAGTTTATAGGACAAGCCTAAGCTTTCACTGACAGTTGTGGTGTGATAGAGGTTGGCCTAAGGGTTCTGGGTGCACGACCAATCTATTCATGCCAAACTGTGGGAAGGTTGTTCTTGTTGTAGTGCAGCAGTGAGTAGTCTTGTGCAGGCATGTGTAGGTCTGCATAAAGAAGCCTGCCCACGTGTCAATTTTTAAGTGGATGTCCGGACGTATATTTATGTCCGGTTTCCGAACCTAATAATTTTCCATGTAAGTGGGCTCGTTTACCTGCTATTTACTGTTTGATCTGGCTGAAGCAGCTAGTCTATGAAGCATGCGGAGGCTCTCTCTGCATAGGGCAACCATCTTCTCTACAAGAATAGCAGCTAGTCTCAGACTTGAGCTAGCAGTGTAGGTTTACTTGTTGAGAATTATGATTATTGTGTTGGAAGAGCCGAAGAGCAATCAGATGCAAAGGGTGCAATATATTTGGACTTTTTATTACTTCATCTGCTACAATGCAAGATGTTCTCCGGTATGGGAACATTGTAGTGAAATGGAAGATGCCAGTTTTTTTAGTAGTAAATCTGGAATTTGCAAGTGCTATGATTGTTTTTATTGCTTTATTTCTTCATTCAATTCATGAAATGATGATGCTTTTAGATAGAATTTTTACCATTCTGATAGCATTTTGTCCATGTTGCCAAATAAACATTTCTGCTATTCATTGCTTTCTAAGTAGAACAAGCTTTGTTTGAGATGGCTTTTTTAATGTTTTTTAAAGTAGCTTTCTAGTACATAAATTAAAATGTACGAAAAAGTTGTCTTAAGAAGAGGTAAAAAAGCCGGCTCAAACAAAGCCTACGTGTGGTCTGATGTTTTGAGATTTTTTTTTAATGATGTCTTGCTTGCTTATTTTTTATCGTCCATTGCTTCTATCTATTTTGGTTTTATGTCTGCTTATCTTCTTGATGCAGATCGAATCTCCACATGGTGGAGCAGATTTATTTGGTGGAGGATGCGAGATAATCAAAGGGTAGGTTTGTAATGTCTAATTTGAACCTTGATATGTAAAACAAATTCTTTGGCATGTTTGGCACTTCATTCTTCTTGTGGTCTTTTGTAGGTTTCCCTTAGCATCTCTAAGGAGGATCAAAGGTGATTCTATGCCTGAGAACAAGGACGAGGGCGAGTCAGATGAGGATGATGAGGATGAGGATGACGAGGATGGTGGGGAGCAAGATGATGATGGTGGTGAAGAAGATTACTCCGGCGAAGAAGGGAATGAAGAGGACGATGAAGAGGATGAACTTGAGCCGAATGGCGCTGGTGCAGGCGGAGCTGGTGCAGGCGGAGGAAGTGATGATGATGAGGACGACGATGATGAAGATGATGAGGAGGATGGTGAGGACGAGGATGAAGAGGACGACGAAGAGGATGAGGAAGACCAACCTCCTCCTAAGAAGAGGAGGTGATCTATTGACAATGTTAAATGGCTTCATCACCATTAGCTCTTCCCCATGCGCAAGGAATTGTCATTGTGGCTGTTGTTGTTAGATTAAGGTTTTTTGTGGCTTTGCCTTAGATTAGGATAAGTGATTCACATTTGGGCAGGTACTTTTATCATCTATCTGACTTCTTTGTAGTTTATGCCCCTTATTTAAGTTTTTATCTTGATGATTTTATAAGACTATTGGGTAATGGATGCATGTCTTGTTTTCATTATTTTATCCAGTCACGAATTGTCTATTTTTGATGTTCTTCGATGGTTATTTTCCTGTATCTATAGTATTGCACAACTAAAAGTTTTTGGATCTATTTTAAAGATAAATGTAATAAATAAATAATTTATATTGTATTCTTATTTATGTATAGATTTAAAGATTTAAAACAAGATTTAATGACTTATGTTTTTCAGAAATAATAAAGCAATAAGGCAATAAAGTAGAAATAAGCTTTAAATATTTTGAAAATATATTCTCTATTGGAATCAAATGGTGATTTATGTTTTGTTTGAGATAATTTTTTTATTTCTTTTTAAAATAAAATTTAGTATGAAAATTAAAGTTTTTATATTAAAAAATATTATAAGAAGCAACAAAAAAATTGTCTTAAATGAAATCTCAATTTGATTGCAATAAGCTTTAAATATATCTAAAATGGAGAGCATTCAACAATAGAATCATTCTCAATGTAGCTATGCAGCTCATCTTAATTTGTTGAATGTGAACTTTAACTACTTATTAAGAGATTTTGAATTCGAAGTTTGTCTTAATTAACTTAGAAGTTTAAAAAACAATTCTCAAAGAAAAATCCCAATAGTACTTTAACTTATAATCTTTATCCCAAGTACAAAAACTCATAAAGATCACTAATTATATATATATCTCTCTTTTTTAGCAATAATTATTAACTTAAATTTCAATTATATAAGGCAGTTTTTTATGATAGTTCAATATTTTTCAGAAGATATAAATAATCCCAACCATCAAATTATCATAATAGAAAAAGAAAATCTTAGGAAAAATAAACAAACACTAATGCCATGAACAAGCTCTCTGCACCACACAAACCAATATCACATTTGATTATATTATATATATATACCAACACAAGAGAAACTTTGTCAATCACACTTATGATGTACCAGAGAATTTTATTTTAGAACATAGAAAAAGAAATGGAGAGCTTTAGCTGTATGTAAACGAAGAGTGAAAGAGTTAACAGGAAAGGAAAGCCAGATTAAAAGACCTGGAGACAGCCTCGCACCATGCCTCACACATTTTCTTACGTTTCTCTGCATCCATATTGGGGATGAAAGTGGTAGAATTCTCTTCGTTTTTGCTTGAGAAGATTTCCTCTTCGGTCCACAGACCAATGGCTAATCCGGCTGCATAAGCTGCACCGCGGGCAGTTGTTTCTATGTCTGCTGGCCTCACAACCAAGCTCCCCAAGAAATCAGCCTGGAAATATGTTGACGGGAATCTTATCATAATCATAAATAAACAAGTGGGATGAAATTCTTGCTTTAGCGTCATAATAAGGAGAAATTATTCTGTGCGGACTTTGGACGAGAAGAACAGTCCAGATTGCTGCTTATTTATTGAGTATTTCAGTAAATACACAGTAAATCAACAAATACTCACAAAATACTGAGCTATTACTGACAAAGTATTCAGTAAATATTCACAAAATACTCAGTAATACTCACAACTGAGTATTTTGTGAGTATTTATTGAGTATTTGCAAATACGCAGCAAATACTCAATAAATATGCAGTAAATCCGGATGGTTCTTTCCGTCCGGACTCCGCATGTAATAATTGAGTAATAATTTCTCCAAAATAAGATGAAGAACAAGGAAATTAAGAAAAATACTGCTATATAATGTTAATAAGCATCTAGACAAGACAATGGTTGAGAATGGTTATTGTTTGCCTGATAAAATTCAAATTTGATATAACAAAGATCAGGTAAAGAAACGCCTTTTTGCTCGGCTTGGATATATAGGATTTTTCTCATTGCAAAGTATTCCTGAAATTTGTTATCATTGCAATTTTCAAAGTGAAGATGTTAACTGGGAAATAAGGTCTCCAAAAAGGTGCTTCATAGACTGCTTTTCTTATAACAAATTTCTTGCATCAAGCTGATTTTTGTTTTAAAGGCTTGAGAAATTCAAAAATTTTGGAACAATTTATAATGTTCAGCATCTATTAGGCTTTGTTTTAGCACTAGCTCAAAGATGATAGCCATGATATAAAAGATGCCGGAAAAAGCATCTCATTTGAGATTTTGTTTTCTTGAAAGAATGTACTTTTTTATTTCGATGAGTAAAACATAAACACGATGAACGACGGTGAGTAGTAATAGTGATGGAATCTCGAGCATTTGCAGAGACTATAAGTCACTGTTAAAATAAGATTGCAGACACATTATAAAGAGAAGGAAAGTAAATTTTCATTTGTGGATCTCTCCTTAAACATCGAAGCTCTATAATTCAGCATTTTCATTAATCAGCAAATTAGTGAGTCCTTTTGACGAGTTCAGTAGCTCAGTACCAAGGGCTAAGTTAAAGTTCTCATGGGCAACTTGACAAGATTCAGTTCCAGGATATTTGATGCTTTGGGTGACTTTCAAGATTGTTGAGTTCCGAGCCATATTTGTTTCAAGCTTGTTGAAACCATTTCAAGTTCTTATAATGACTTAAAAAAAAAAAATTTCTTATAATGACTTAATTAACTTGATCAGTGAATATGGGTGCACATTAGTTCACTATTTTGTAATATGTGAGAATAAAAGTTAAGAGAAACCCATCCTAGGCGCATTCATCATTTCTATGTTTGCGCAATGACACCACAAAACTATATATATAAGAATCTACAATATTTTGATCCTATGTTTGCGCAATGAAATAATAATGAAAATTTTATCCATCCAGAGGCAAATGAGCATAGAGTGGGATAAAATTTCATGAAAATCCTAACATGGTTGATGGGGAAGAGAGAAGAAGATGGTCGAACTTAAAAATGATATTGTTATGCAATTATACCATTTTAACCAGTAATACATTTATACTTAAGTATTTATAAAAATGTTAAGTTTTTAAGAAACGACAATGAACAATACTAGCATACACTGAGAAAAGAAAAAAAAAAAAACTGCAAGAAGTGAATAAAAACCTAAAATTAAGTAAACTGTAGAGAAAAAAAATTCTTATTGCAATAAGTAATGTATGGAAACACTGAATCAGGACATCTTGCTAGAAAATGCTGTATACAAAGAAAACTGAAGGACGACATGGATCAACAGAAGATAAGAATTAAAGGAAACCAAATAGCTACTTTGAGGTAAATTGTGCAACTGAAGAAGTTAGAAAATGTGAAAAAGAAAAAGAGAAATAACTGAAGAGGCCGAAAAGATTCACAATTGCTTTACTTAATAAACTATGTATATGCGTGCATGTGTGGGTCCGGGCATATTTTGAACGGAATTGCGTCACTTTTCAAATTATTTATGCAATAAAAAAAGGAACATGTACAAATAAGAGTTTAGTATACTAGTGAGGTGAACTCAAATTTGAGGACTTTCAATCTAGCAAAGCTTTTCAAAATCAGTGCTGTCAACTGTTATTAGAAAACTAGTAAACCAAGAAAAATTTGCGGGAATTTAGTATTCTTTTAGGTGACCCTCCCTTGAAAAACAAACTCAAATAAGAGGTTTAATAACTTGTTGAAGAGGTCAAGTTCCTCAAATTATGCAAAAGATTTGCATGCTTAATTTGATCATCAACCTTGAAAAATGCAATAGTCATCTTAAGACATGGAAAGCTATTAAAGTTAGTGCGCCCAACAAAACTAGCAAAAGGAATCCAAATAGCAGCATGGACATAGCATGTAATGCAAAAGAAAAATTAATCACACCAAACATAAAGTAGTTGCTAAAAAGATAAAAAAAGGGGACTGCAAACATACTTGAGTCTGCATCAGAAGATTATTAACTGTTGCACCGCCATCGACCCGAAGTAAGAAATCTCCACCTGAATTGTCAAAATCCTTGTGCATCGAATCAAGCACGTCCTTCACCTGAAAGCACAAACTCTCCAGCACAGCCCGGGCAATGTGTCCATTATTTGTGAACCTCGTAAGGCCAAGCAATACACCTCTAGCATCATCCCTCCACCATGGTGCTAACAGTCCATTGAATGCTGGAACAAAGTACACCCCTCCTGTATTTACCACTGTTTCAGCCAACTCTTCAATATCTGATGCGGTTTGGATAATCCCAAGACCATCCCTAAGCCACTGAACCGCAGCGCCAGCGATTGCAATAGAGCCTTCCAACGCATACTTAGTTGGTGCATCGGGGCCAAGCTTGTACGCAATCGTAGATAGTAGTCCATTCGATGATTGAACGATCTCCTCACCAGTGTGGATGAGAATAAAGGCCCCAGTTCCATAAGTACTCTTAGCCTGCCCCTTCAGGCAGAGCTGGCCCAACATAGCTGCGTGTTGATCGCCAAGGCACCCGGTAATGGGGATTCCAGAGAGGGGCCATCCATTGGCAATTAGTCCAATGGGTTCAGAATTACTAACAATTTTTGGAAGGATTTCAAAGGGAATCCCCAATTGCTCTAATGTGGGTCTATCCCATTCAAGGGTCTTAAGGTTCATGAGCATGGTTCGAGATGCGTTTGAGCAATCAGTGACATGTAATCCTCGAACATATTTATCCCCATAGGGAGTACCACAACCACCTGTGAGATTCCAGATGACCCAGGTGTCAATAGTACCAAACATACAATCTCCAGTTCGAATAGCTTCTTTAACACCATACAAATTTTCAATCATCCATAGGATCTTGGGAGCACTGAAGTAGGAGCTGACAGGTAAGCCGCAGGTCTCCAAAAAATGTTTTTTTCCACCAGCCAGACGCTTCTCCAAACTCCTGGAGAATTAAAGGAAAATGTTTCATTCATTTGGAAATTGAGCCTTTAGATTCCAGTTTTCTCTATTTTTAACAAAATCAAGACATGAAAGGCCTTTTAGCTGGTTACTTTTAGAGCTCATTCATCTTTGTTTAAGCTCAGTCATTCTTCCTGTTAAATTATGCAGAAACGTGAATAAATCAAATGAAAAGAACATTGCAAACTTCCAAGTAAAGAGATTAAGGAGTTGTTTTGGTTTCGTATTATTCAGCGGCCAGCCTAATAAGTTCTCGGTGTTCTCTTTTGTTCAATACTATATTTTGAACGCCAATCTAGCTATCAGATCAAACTAGAAATGAAATGTAATTTACATAAATGTTGTGAAAAGATCTAGCGGATCAAACAATCAGCAATTGCAACAACACAACATTAAATCGGCAAATCGAATAGGCTTAGGATCTACCACTATGGTTCCAAATCAAGGATTTAGGTCATTTAACTCATACAATATCAATTTATAACCTCTACCCAATTTCAATGCAGAGAAATGGAAATCCAAGACAGGGCCCTACACAAAACAGCCCAAAAGATCATAAACTGAAGGAATGAGAGGAAGCGAACCTGCAGATTAAGTTGCAGCGGAGGTCCATCCAGACGATCGCATTGTACAGAGGAAGTCCCGTCGACTTGCTCCACATAACAATGGTCTCCCTCTGGTTTGTGATTCCAATGGCCTTGAGCCCGTCTTCGACGTTGTACCCGGCGGCGGTGGCCTTTTCGAGCGCCTTCGCAGTGCAAATCCTCACACTCTTCAAAATCTCATATGGATCATGTTCCACCCATCTAATCCCAGACCCGACAATGGTTAAAAAGAGGCCCCTTGAAAAAAGACAAAAGAAAATCAAAATCAAGCGAAGAACAGTACCCGGCTTCGGGGTAATACTGGGTCAACTCCAGCTGATGTGAAGCGATGGGCTTGGCCTCGCTATTGTAGATGATAAATCGAGTGCTCGTCGTCCCTTGATCGAGCGCGCCGATGAAAACTTCCTGCGAGGACTCTGACGACGTCATCGTTTTTCTTCTCTCTCGCCCACTCTCTGTTCGATGGAATGCCTCGAAATGCTGCGAGGATTTATCTTTCGATGAGACCAAAGAGGCGATAGAGGTGGGGTTGACGAATGGCAAGCGACCGGTGAGATGTTCGCGGGAGCAGTGTAAGGAGGGGACAGCATGTCCAATAGCGAGATTAGAAGAAATGCGGTTGTTGTTCTGCTTAAAGCCCGGGGCAGTTTTGCGTAAGAGGGCCAGAGAGGAGAGTTGCTGGATGCAACCGCCACGTGTCAGGATGACATGGTGCATTGACCTATCCAGTTATATTTTGATATAGATAGTTGCACGTAATTATCTTAAAAGTAATAAATTTGTCAAATAATTTATAATTTAATGGTTACCGTTTAAAAAAAGAAAAATGCATATCACTTGGGATTAATTTATTGCAGAAATATCGTTTCACACGTTACGATGTGAAATACGAGCATTAAAAATATCAAATAAATATTCCAAATAAGATCAAAAAACATTTTTATGTATATATTTTGATATAAATTAGTTATTTCAATTTCAATTGAGCTTGGGACCGTCATTTGTTGTTTTAGTTTTTTTCTTATTTGACTTATCATGATAAAAAGATAAATTATATTATTAAAAAAAACATACAATTATATAACCACTTCTTCTTTTATTCATACATCAGGAGACTCATCCAATAAAAAATCAAATAAATCATCACCTCATTCATTCATAATAATATTCATGGTTTCAATGTAGAGGCATGAGTGATTTCCTTCTGAATTTATGTAGCAACAAGTTTATTATTATTTTTTTGAAGCATTTTCTAAGACCATTTTTTATGCTTTCATTGTGAAATGCAAGGAAGTGAAGAAGCTCTAAAATATTTCTTTAATTTTTTATTATTTAGATTCATCATTGATGCGTCCTGAAACATTCGCGGTGGTAAAGAGATGAAGAACTTAACTTTGAATAAATATCTATCACACATACAGATAAAGAAAAAGGAGTCAAAAAAGTCATAAGAGATACTATAATTTTACATGAAAAATCCTAAAACGGGAGAAAAATCACGAGGTCGTGCTTAGCTGAAAAGAATTAACTAGTATTTTGTTGTTGATTACAAATAATACCAATCCTCGAAAAAAGGCGTTGGATCAATATAAAAAATATATAGCATATTATATAATTGGGGTTGGAAGAATTCAATGGTATAAGAGTCATTCTTAAGAGATTATTGGTCTGTTCGTTAGGTTTATAGGATCGTAGTCGAACGACGGATATCGGAAGGACCTTAGTCATGTGACTAAGGTCAAAAGGGTTGTAGTCAGTGGGAAATAATGATCAGAGAGAATATAGGCATTGAATGACATTTGTTGAAGGGACCGTAGTTAGCGGGCCACAGAGGTCGAAGGGATTATAGTCGGCGAGCTATGTTCGTCAGAGGGACCATAGTTAGCGGGCGACTGTGGTCTGAGGGACCGTAGTCGATAGGCGACAGAGATCGGAGGGACTGTAATCGTCGGTTGATAGAGGTTGGAGGGACTGTAGTTAGCGGGTGATGGAGCTCGGACGAAGGCCCGATGATGGCTGCTAGATGGATGTTATACGACGATGGTCTGGCAGAGGTCCAATAGCGGTGGCCTGGTGCCGACGATTCACCGGCAGTGGTGTTGTGGTGGAGCTCCAGGATGCTTCAAGCCTCAGAGCTCTCTTAAGTATTTAGCTAATAATCTGTCTTCCAAAGTCTAATCCTCCATCATATGGGAAGAGGGAGTCAATTTATAGATTTTGAGAGTGACATGCCTCATAAATATGGCGATGATCAAAGACAAATTTGTAGTGATCCATTGGACGACACATACTGCTTACTTCGATCATGGAGCCTTTGTTTAATATTCAAATGCCTTAATGATGTCAGAAATAAGTGATATTGGGCTTGTTGGATTCACTTTGTCAAACAACTTATTTCGTCTATAAGCATGCTATATTTGAATATCATTTGGTCATCCAATTAATCCACTTAAGCTTTCAAGTATGCTTTAGTCCATTGATTTGGGCCTGTTTTGACTCAAATTAGACCAATTTTGGTGTCATTAGATTCGTCTCACTGAGACGTTCAATTTGATTATAAGTTGATGAAATTGGATTTCAGATGATATCTAAATTAGTTTTAGAAGTTGTCAGCTCATACATGCTTTGAGATTCTGATGGGGGCTGTGAAGTAACTTATATAATATAAAATAATATAGGGCTCTATCAATTCTTAAAATACTTAGGTTTTTTTTAATATGAAAAAAAAAATCTCACTTAATATACTCAAGTATATGTGTCAAATCAAGTAATATAGTGATAGAGTAGAGCATCGATCCAACGAGGAAGATATGCTTACTTATAAACACTAGTTCTTATTACTAATTATAACAATTATTCTACTCGATAAAAGTATATGTTATTGAGATTCAATCACTTAAATCAAATTATATAAAGATAATGATTACATTAAATAAATATAATATTTTGGATTAATGAATGTAAATAACATATATTCCTAATAAATCTCTTTTAAATGTGATGTTACTCAGAGTAGATGCACTCTTAGATCTCTATTAAGCTTGTAGGAACAAAGGATGTCAACAGACTTCATACAGTTATATCATCTACTTAAGAATGTAGTACATTTCACACCCTATACCTACGTATGATGCATACTGATTCAATATACCTAATTATGTTTGCTTTATCTATCGAGACCTCACAATACACCTAATATTAACTATACATATGACCACTATGCGCATTAAATGAAGATATGATAATATTGAACATAACTTTGTAATCATTTAAGGAAGAATATAATTCATTAGTACAACATATAATACATATATCATCAAACTAAAATAAGAGAATTTAGTCAGATATGGACTAGAATTGAAGCTAACTCAATTTATGTTATAGAATGATAGACATAAAATACAAGAGATGGATATCACCATATTAGTTCAATAGATTTCCTCTACACTCCTTCTAGATTTGCTTCCACAAACACAAGTCAAATATCAAGTACTTTTATAAATTTCTTTAGTTGTCAGCTTAAGAAAGTTTCAGAGAAACACTCTTAATTGTAATGAAATTATTTAAGTGACTGAACTCTCTTACAAATAGAATATAGTGACTATTTATAGGAAAATACAAAGTAGGCATCTAGCACAGTGGTGCTTGAAATGTTGGCGCCATTGCGCCTAAAAAATGAACCAACGTTGTTGCGCTGCTTTTCTGGTTCTACCGTGGTGCTTGCTAATGTGTATCAATTACTTAGTGAAAGTCATGTCATTTTGCTGGCAGATAGTGTCCATGGAAGTTACAATTGCTACGTCGTGACACTGTTGAATTTCGAATGCTGCGGCACCAAAAGAGCAATTTGGGTGCTTAGGCTTTATAGAGTCTGGCACTGTGGTGCTTGACGATAAAGCACATGACGCCGCAAAAGCTGAACTTTTGACGCCGTGGTGGTGTCCGACATAAAAGTTGATGTTTTTTCTAGCGCTCCAGCGATGCCCTTAATGGCACTGTGTCGTTGTTTGTTTTGACACTACGGTGATATATAAAACTTAGAATTTTATATTTTTTTACATATTTTCTTTTACAATACAACGAAAATAACACATTTTCACTAAAAATATAACACATAAAATAACACAATATTTACAATTATCTGATTCGCGCCTAAGTTGCATATCAATCTTGATCATGAAGAGCTAACCCTTGATGTAAAAGAAATCAGACACAAACAATACTGTCAGTTAAACATGTTCAATAATCTCTTTAATTTTAATTAGAAGGTTTTGTAATAACTAATCTAATGTCTTGTTGCTGATTCATTAAATTCTGACACTTTCTCCATGCGATGTTATGAGCACTATTAACTTGCCCCATATGAAACTAAAATCTATCCTTTTGTGTTAAAGCTATCACCACATGCTTGCTTTCCTATTTAAAGCTATAAAGATTACAAAATAAGTAATAAGTTACATCTTTGGTGGTGCTATACTCGAACCATGCTTTGTAATCATTAAACCACACATAATTAAACATACATAACTTGTTTTCAATTTGTGTTTGTAAGTTAATCATGAGGTTAACAATGCCCGCGTAATAAGATTTACTCATTGTATCACTATCATTTGGATGATAATCAGAAATCTTTTTTCTTAATCCAAGATCAACAAGTAAATCATCCAAATTTATTTCAACACAAAGATATTTGAATTGTGTATTACTATCATCACAACTTGCTTCATGTCCAAGTTGTGATAAATTTTCTCATCCGCTACAAATTAATAGAGGCTTTAATAGAGAGTTTAGTTGGGATTGTATTATAATAATTACATCTAAAATTTCCCAGAAATTTTGCAGAATTTTTTTGACAAATCAAAATCTGTAATCTCCAATCATGCAAATTGAAATTTGTATAATTGTACTGGAAGTACATGAAAGTGGAAGATGTTATAATTTGTCTTAATATGAAATTTGTATAATTGTATTTGGGGAGCTCAACCTTTCATATGTTGAAGATGTTATTAAGGAACATTAATTTTTTGGCTGATGATTTAAATGCTGGTGAGGAGTGAGAGCTATCAGTCATTTATTATGCAATTAGAAAATGATATTTATATGGTTTCTTAATTAAATTGTATTGCCTATTAGACATGCATAAAAATTATTTTAGAAAATAATAAAAAAGTTGTCACAAATAAAACCTACAGCCTTTTCATCCTTCTTAATGGATACATACAACATTAACTTATACGCCCTACACTTTTGAGTTTATCAATAGTTAGTTGTGCCCTAGTAATTGCTACCCCTTTTGTATCCCCTGTTCTGAGAGAAAGCTCCAAGAAAGGGAAAAGAAGAGAAACGTAGAGAAGAAGACAAAGAAAGGTAAATTGCATTCATATCATATTTGGTTGTACAGGTATTGCTTATAAAGAGAAGAGATGGCAGTTACGTAAATTAATACAATATCAGAACCGGCTTGCTAATATCCTCCCGCAAATTAAGCATTCGGTGGAATGGTTAATTTGTTGCATAGTTCATTAAACCGAGTAATAGAGAACGGTTTTGTCAATATGTCGGCGATCTGGTCGTTGGAGGAGATGTGAATGAGCTGAATGGTGTTTGAGATGATATGTTGTCGTATGAAGTGATAGTCGATCTCGATGTGTTTCGTCCTCGCGTGAAATACCGGATTTTTGGCAATGGCTATGGCCGAGGTGTTGTCGCAATGAATTGTGGTAGGAGACAGTTGTGAAATGTGTAGTTCCTCGGCGAGACGACGGAGCCATATCACTTCAGATATTGCAGCGGAGAGGGCGCGGTATTCCGCCTCGGTGGACGACTTGGCGACGGTGACTTGCTTCTTGACAGTCCAAGAGATGAGGTTAGGACCGAGGAAGGAGCAGTAGCCGGAGATCGACTTCCGGTTAGACGCAACGGAGGCCCAATCAGCGTATGTGTAGGTTCGTAGTACTTGCGAGCCGGTGGTGATTGGCAGCCCATATGTGATGGTGCCTTTGATGTATCGTAATAACCGCTTGAGGGCTTTGAAGTCTTGATCCGTTGGGTTTTGCATATGTTGGCACACGACGTTGGTTGCAAATGCGATATCCGGTCTCGTTATGGAGAGATATTGTAATGATCCGGCGAGCTTGCGGTAGAGTGTCAGATCATGGAACGGTGAGCTCGTCGTTTGTTCTTGTTTGGACGTGGGTGTGATTGGAGTGGGTGCCGGTTTACAATCGGTGTAGCCTGCATCGTGTAGAATTTTCATAGCGTAGTGTTGTTGGGTTAGAAAGTAACTGTTTGTGGATTGAAGTACCTGTATTCCCAAGAAGAGTGCAATTTGTCCAGCTGCTTGAGGGAGAATTGCGCTTGGAGCTGACCGAGAAGGTGTTTGATGGCGGAATCGTCGTTTCCTGTTACAAGAAAGTCATCGACGTAAATTAAGAAGTATATTTGGATATGATCTTTATGAAAGATTAAGAGAGAAGGATCAGAACGACTAAACTCGAAGCCTTGAGTCTGAAGAAAGGTTGTGAGCTTGTTGAACCATTGTCGTGGAGCTTGTTTGAGCCCGTAGAGTGACTTGTGTAGTTTACAGACTGCATCTGGATTTTTGGGGTCGCCGAAGCCGGGCGGTTGCCGCATATAGAAGTCGTCGTATAGATCTCCGTGAAGGAATGCGTTAGAAACTTCGAGCTGATACATTGGCCATTGACGGCTTAGAGCAATGGTTAGAAGGAGACGTATCGTTGGCATTTTTGCGACCGGGCTGAAAGTTTTGGTGTAGTTGATTCCAAATTGCTAATTGTAGCCAAGGGCTACAAGTCGAGCTTTGTACCAATCGACTTGTCCGTTTGATAATAGCTTCGTCTTGAACGTCCACTTACAACCAAGAATTGGTTTGTTGGTCGGTTTGGGAACAAGGGACCAGGTCTATTGATTTGTTAGTGCCTTAATCTCATTCGTCATAGCCTTCTTCCAGTGGTCGATTTTTTATGCCTGATTGTACGTGGAGGGAGTCACGCTCGGTGCGGATTGGACAAGAAGATTAAAGATTTGTTTGGGTTTGGTGATTCCCGACTTGAGTCTGGTCTGCATTTGATGAAATTGGTTGATCGATTTTATGGGAGCCCGATCTTGAGGGGCAGGAATGGGTAAGGGTATCGGGGAGCTGTGTGAAGGGGAAGTTGGGGTGGTCGAGCTGTGGTGTGTGTTCTGGGGTAATGGTGTCGAGTTAGTAGATTTTGGTGCTGACGAAATGGGTAATATGGTGATAGGTGGTAGAAGAAGAGGTGAAGTGACGGTGGACTTAGCTTGGATGGGTGTGAGGTTGGATGAGCTGCTGGCCTTGTAGGGGAACGTGTGTTCGTAGAAGACAACATGTCGATGTTGACCTCGTTTTTAGCCTGATTTGCTCTTTAGCATATTTGATCGATTCGATCGGGCCTCGTCGGGCTCGATTTAAGTCGAATCAGCATGGATTTGAGTTCGATTTATTTTTATCCTATTTTATTGAATTAATTTTTGGTCGAGTCGAGGCGAGCTCGAGTTGACCCGAATCGAGCCGGACTTGATTCAATTTTGCACTTGATTTCTGCCCCATGAGTTTAACTAAATCCTAATCAAGAATTGATTAAATCTCCAAGCCAATTTGAGTCCGTTGGATCAAGCATTTGATCGGACGGCTGCGATTCCCCTTTTCTCCCTTGGTGCCCTAAATGAGGCCGAAGCCTCCATCCCGCTCCCTCTCACGCTCGGTTCGGACTAGACAAGAGGAGGCGGCAGGAGCTCTCTTGCTCTCACACACACCCGATCACTCACGCTGCTACCTCTCTCCCGATCTCTCTGCTCGCACGCCGGCCTCTCACTCGGTCTTGAAGAGGGCAAGAGGCGAAACCTCCCGGCGGCTCTTCCTCTCTAGTTCGCACAATCCAAGCGGAAACCCCGGCTCCCGTCGCTCCTATCGTGCTCTCGCTTGCACTCTAGCCGAAGCCTCCTTCTCACGCGAGATCTTGGAGTTCTCAAGGCTCTCTCTCTCTCTCAGTTCCAAGGCCGAAGCCCTGCTCTCTCCCCTTCTAGGTTTCGCACCACCCAGGCGAAGCTCCATCTCCCGTATTCGGCTCAGACCTCAGAAGCAAGAGGCCAAAGCTCCATCTTGCTTGCTCTTCTTTCCTGTTTGGGTCGGACTCCAGGACCCCTGGCCGATGATAGTCCGACCTCATCTCGAGGTCCGAGCCTGACGTCTCCCATGGATCTCGGTTTCACACGCCTTCGTCTGTTCCTCTGCTTCGACAGTCTCCAGCAAATCCGACGCCAGCCGTCCGTCCCTAGTAGCTAGACTTAATGGGGAGCCCCGAGCCTATCCTCAACCAGCAACATCTCCCATGGGCAGGTATATCCTTCCTTATGTTCTTCTCCCTTCTTCTTCTTCCTGTTCCTCTCTTTCTTCCTCTCCTTCTATTCCTTCTTCTTCTTCTCTTCCTTCTTTCTTTTCTTTCTTAAATCTTCCTCATCACCATGGTGAAATAAGCTTGATTGGTTCAAAGTAAAGTTTATCTTGTGTATATGATCATGACTTATGTGGATTTGTTTGGATTAAGATTTACTTTATGAAGATGATTGTTTGAGCCATGATGCCTTATGAAGATTTTCACATTATCATTTTTAATGAAAGATTATTTTTCTTTGTAGTCGTTAGACAATGATGTATGCTATGTTGAGCCATGAATAATGATGCTCACCCTTTATATGCTACATGGCTATTCAGTTATGATCATGTTTAGAGAAACTTAAATTCACAAGCATGCTTTAGTATGTGTACTTAGCAATAAAGGTTCATATGCTTTTATCGGAGCTTATGTTATCTTATCACAAGTTGACTATCGTCCTGTTGTGAGACATGGAATATGTGTTATTGATTCCAAAGTTTTGGTTTCATATTGTTCCTTGCTTAAGTAGTGTGGGTTAACCATACGATGAAATGCCTCAAAGAGACCTTTCTTATATTGAAGCTTTGTTTTAAGAAAATTTGAGTAGTTGAGTTTATCTTGATTGTGATGAATTTGAGAAAGCATTTGTAATAACAAACTAGAGAGATATGCTCTTCTTTGGAAATATGAAAAGAGAAATGGGTACTTATGTCGGCTTTGAATAATACTTGCTTCGTCTTCTCATTTTGATTTGTATCATGTTGTTACAAGATGGATTTTCGTCATGAGAAAGAAAAAGGCTGATATTGCACTTCTTCCTTTCAATTTTAAATGATAGTTGGGCACATTTGACTTCAAACCGTTTAGAAAGGAGAATGTTCCTAGTGATGTGTTTCTTATAGTTCAAAGGCTGTTTGAGCTTTCGATTCATAAATATGGATTTTCGATTTAAAAGAGCTTACTATGAAGGATTTTTTGTAGATGCATCGCTTTGCCTTGAGAAAAGTTTCTTTTGGGATGAACTCTTTATTTAAAGTATAGTTTTGGGCATGAAAGTAAACATGTGAGTCTAAGTTTGAAAAGATCTTTTCATACATTCGTTGGCATATGGCGTGGGAGATTTATTTTTAAGATAGAGAAGTTTCATGGGTGATCTAATGTTAAAAATGCTTTGAGGTGAAAAGTTTTAAGGGTTGCCTTTATGTTGAAAGTTTCATGAGTTGTCCTTGGAATAAAAAGGAATTTTTGGGAAGTTGTTTTATATACTGAGAGTACCTATGAGTTGCTTCATGTTGGAAAACCCTTCTTTTCTCATTTAATTTAGTGCGAATTAAATTAGAATGAGATGATGAGTTTTCTTTATTCTTTGTTGAATTTGCTTGAGCTTTATGTGAAAAGTATACTAGCAATTACATTGAACATCTTTGGAATTTTGGAGAGTAAATTTGGCATTAAATTATCTCCTTTCTTCTCCTTACCAATAACATGATAACTGATTTTGAGTCTTTTGGCGAAATGTCGTGTATTTAGCATGAGGACAAATTCATGAATTTGGGATAACGGTTTATTTGGAATTTTTGGTGGCACATAGCTTGAAGATGAAAGGTTTTGTTGGAGAATATATATTTGTTTGCTAGATTCAAAGTTATGTCATCATCTTTCTATAAAATATTAGCGAATCTTGAGGTGCTGTTATGCTTATTGAATTCCATTCTTTCTCTGTTTGCTCAAATTTTATATGAAGATGATGTTGGCAAGTGGTTGGAGAGCAATCGTAAATTTCTTAATTACGCCACTTATGTTGTTGGAAACATGTTTAATCAAAAAAAATTCATGGGCTTTAAGATACCTTAATGCTTATTTTAAGCTTAAGTACATCCTTGTTTCTCCAAGCATATTTTCTTAACATTTAAAAAAGAAGAAAACTAGTAGGCATCAAACTATCATTTCCTTTCGTTCCCATGATATAAGATTGGTGTTTAACTTTTGGCAAGGTGCTGTATATTTTGCATGAGAATAATTTCACAAATTTGAGGTTTTATGTTTGAATGAGCTATAGTTTATTTCATGCTTAAAGGAGCTTTGATTTGTGTTAAACCCAGTTAAAAAAAAAATCTTAAGAAATAGTTTATGGTTTGGGAAAGATTTCTTTTAAAACTTTTGTTGGCACAAAACATGGAATCAGGGAAATTTGTTAGAAAGTTTTATGAGTAGATTTACACTGAAGAAATGCTATGATTTGTTTTATGTTAGAGAGTCGTGTTTCTCGTATTTCTTCCTGTTGGAAAGCTTTATGAATTGTTTTGTAATGAATTTTATGAATGTTTTATGAGGCTTTCTTGGCTTTACCCCACGCCAAACGGAAAAAGCACTTGATTGATTTTTGTATCAAAAGAGTTTTTAGCATTTTGTTTTCTTTTTGATAAGAGGCTTTATGTGTTATTTCATTTTGGAGAATTTTTCATAGGATATTGCTTTGGGGTCGAGACCTTAATGAGGTGGATTTATGTCTAGATTTTTCTTATTGGGATGAAGTGATTTATCTTGCATAGGTTGTCTCTCTTTCATTAGTGTTTGTTTCTAAGGTGTAAGGTTGGAAGAATGCGGTGGGTAGAAAGAGATGTTGTTTTAGTTCTAGTTTTGGGAACTTGAGTTTCCCTTGTTGCTTTGCGCTTGATAGGGAATAGTTTGCGTAGTCGAGTCGGGTCCGTATCAAGTGCTGTGTTTGGATCGTGGGGACAGTAAATGGCATTTAAACACTTCTCTCCTATTCATGACATATTGAATGGGAGTGAAGGGTGTTTTAGAGACATGCTTGGCTTCGAAGAAGCATGTCCAATAGCAAAATGCCCACATTCCTTTATTGTTTTGTCTTCTCATTTCTTCTCTCTTTTTGGAATTTTGTAGTTTTTGTTCTTCTCGCATTTCTACTACTCTCCCACTTATTGTCTCATTTCACTTATAGATCACTAAACCTATTAATACATGTATGAATGTCTAGAAGGATTAGAAAAACATCTCCTTTCATTTCCTATAACGCTAGTGACAACTAAGGACAAAAATTAAGGATCGAGTCTTAGATAACATAGACTTAGGATGCATGTTCCTTATAGGATAGAGACATTAAAACTTAAATTTAGTGACACATTTCCCTAGATCTAGTATTCCTTAACTCACTAATAATCAACCAATGAAGGTTAATCTTAATTCAATGATTAACAAATACACTAAAACACTTAATTTGTACTCGAACCATAATTAATATTTCATAATCTCTAAAATACAAAACTTAAATTAGATCTAACAAATCTAATAATCCACTCATAACAAACTTAAAATTTAAAAGATGTAGATTGAGTTATGACAACAAATCTAAAATTCATCAAGCTAAAAATCTTCTAAAACCTGAATATACTAATTCACCTAAAACTCAATCAAACCTTAAACTAATCTACTAAAAAATCAATCAACAAACTTCTTAATATAACTATATCGACTTGGTTTTTAGGATGGACTACTCCGGGCTGCGGGGCTAAGTGTCCTAAGGAGGCCTGGTTCCTCGAGCCTGGTGGCACAACGCCACGAACCAGTTGATAGCAAACTTAATCTAACCCCTTAATTGACAATAAACTGCCTAATTCACCTTTCTTTCTAATTTGTAACTATTGAATAATTCAATCAAATTCTAAAAATAAAATATCTTAAATCAATCTTTTAAAATACATCAACAAACCCCTTAACACATAACAACCACTCCAAAGATGAAGTTTATTGGATGGACTACTCCGAGCTGCGGGGCTAAGTGTCCTAAGGAGGCCTGGTTCCTCGAGCATGGTGGCACAACGCCACGAATGAATTCGATGGAGTGACAAAACTTTAAACTTAATTGATTATTAATGATTTGAACCAAACATCAATCGATAATAAATCACTCAATTCACCTTTCTTTTTAATTTACAACAAACTAAAATAATTCAACAAAAATTGGTTGCCACTGGGTAACCCAGGCCTACGAGGCTATTAAGTTAGCCCCAAGGAGGGTGAAATAAACCTCACGGCCTCGGTATGAAACAAATGTGGTAATCAATCAAATACTAAAAGTAAAATCTCTAAAATCAATCTTAAAAATACTAATATTTAAACTCAAATTAAAAATCTTCCTTTTGGCCTCTAACAAACCAAATGCAAATAACTTGAACTAATAATCCTACATAGGACATACCCTAAATTACACAGCCTACACATACCTTAGACATGTTTGATTAGAACACGACTTTTAGCTCTAGGTCAGGCTTACATTTTCTCTTGTTATTCAATGCTTGTTACATATACATGTTCTATAAATGCAATTATTAAATTTCTTGTTAGCTATATTCAATTTCCTGTTAGTTATATCTTTGTTATTTATCTGCATTTCTTTTCTGAACGGCATCTACGCTCATATATATATTTCTCTGTTATCTTTTCTTGCGAGGTACATTGGAGCTTAATGATCAGGAGCTAAACGGAGCAATTTACTTATAAGCTTTTAAGTGGCAGCGCCACATACAGTCAGGTATAATTTCTGCAATTTATAAAGTAAATTTTTAGTTATATATCGAACTGCTTCACATCACACACTACTTGTTAGTAGGTATTCTAGCATGTTTAGGTAGCCAGCCTTAGGTTAGTTCACTGACGAAGCTTTGGCCCTATAGGTCAAAGCTTGCCCCCCCCTTCTGTGAGCCTTAGAGACCATTAGGGTCATTTAGGCCTGTAGAGTAGGCCACCTACTTGTGCCATTGGGCATCGTCGTTTTCCCACACGAAGTGGGCATCGCTAGGTTTTTTTGGCCTTCTGGTTTTGGGTACGATACCCTCCTTTTTCTTTCTTTTTTCTGTGAGCCTTAGAGACCATTAGGGTCATTTAGGCCTGTAGAGTAGGCCACCTATTTGTGCTAGTGGGCACCGTTTGAATGATTTTCTGTGCGGGTACCTTGCCTGGAGGGTATCCTTAGGGTGTGTTTATTTATTTTTTCTGTACTCTGGATGTCATGCATGCATTCGTTTTTTTACACACCTTACCTCACATTATGCTTCACTTACATACATGCATCACATCAATAGATCTAAGGATATTTCGTATCTGTTTCATGCATCATACATGGCGCTAGGTACATTCTTTCGCATATTGTAGAGTCAATGATTGAAATCTTTTAAACTACGAATCATTGATTTCCTAGGATAGAGCCTTCCTATCTTGTATACATATAGGACGATTGATTGTGTTTAGGATGTTAGCTGGCAGCTCACTCCAGGCAAGCATAAGCCCAGGTTGTACACTCCTCAGTGTGTCTCCTTTCATCTGTGTTTTGAGTCTGTCATTTCTCTTAGGATAGTAATCTGGTCTTTGATCTTCTAAACTCAAAATTTTAATCACATCTTTATCCATTCAAAAATGTCTAATCATCACTAAGGGTAAATAGAAGAGACTCTTTGGAATAGGACTTAGGAACTCTTTTTGTGCACCAAATCAAGAAGTGAATAATACACCATCCTTAATCGAGAGTTTTCTTAGACCGAGGTCTAAGATGTAATTAACTACGGGGGCTTGCGCCCGTAGGAAATCGATCCCCACAATCAAATAAACCTTATTCGATGCTGATGTATCGAATAGGGGAAATCTCGTGAACTTTTGGGTTATAGATATTATTATCCATCGAGGTTGGTAGGTGAAAGCCGCTATCTTCCATGGCTAATCGTATCTATAACTCCATCTGCTCTTCCATTGGCCTGCTTGTGTCGAGTGTAGAGGCCTACGACCATTTTATCCTTCGGGATAGTGTGATCGTACCCTTTGCATTCGAACCACACGAGCGGAATCCTTTCGGAGACCCACAGTCGAGAAGTGTAGGTGCGATCGTTTTTAACATCGTAGCATTTATACCCTTTATGAATCGGTGAATATCCAAGAAATATGCATTCAGTGGATCTTGGTGATAATTTGTTTGATGCGTAGGGCTTTAGCCACGGAAAGCAGAGACAACCGAAGGTCTGGAGGTGAGTGTAAGTCGGCGGTTTTCCCTATAGGCATTGCGAGGGAATTTTAAGA
The DNA here is from genome assembly GCA_016618105.1 of Dendrobium huoshanense. Classification (NCBI taxonomy): domain Eukaryota; kingdom Viridiplantae; phylum Streptophyta; class Magnoliopsida; order Asparagales; family Orchidaceae; genus Dendrobium; species Dendrobium huoshanense. The sequence goes on from CM028348.1 coordinate 27,838,996, forward strand.
TTTATGGCTTTATAGGGTAGATGGTTTACCAGGTAATGAACGGTCGATAGTGTTTTTGCCCAAAATGTGTGTGGAATATTGGACGCGTGAAGGAGGGCACGGGTAAGCTCAAGGAGGTGGCGATGTTTGCGTTCTGCGAGTCCGTTCTGTTCCAGCGTGTGAGGGCAGTAGAGCTGTTGTTGTATGCCATTGTCTTGAAAAAAAATTTTAAACATTGTGCTGGTGAATTCCCCACCACCATCAGATCTAAGAGTCTTCAGTGTTCGATTGTATTGATTTTTAATTAAAGAACAAAACAATTTGAATTTAGTGAAGGCCTCTTGTTTAGTATGCATGAGGTAAAGCCACGAGTAGCGGGTGTGGTCGTTAATAAAGATAATGTAGTAGCGGTGTCCATCGGACGAGGGTTGCGGTTCAGGGCCCCAAACATCGGTGTGAATGAGTTCAAACGTGTGAGTAGTCGTAGACTCATTTTTATTAAAAACCTTTTTGTGGCTTTTGGCCATGTTACAAGAGATACAAGAAAATGAATGTGGCACATTTTGAATTTCAGAAAATTGTTTTGCAAGAACTGAAAGAACGGTAGAGCTCGGGTGTCCGAGGCTAGCATGCCATAGGTGATTCGACGATGTTATGGCGGCGAGGACTGTGTGCGATGTGTCCGGTGGCTGTCGGAATTGGTAAAGACCATTAAGAAGACGCCCATGAAGAAGTGGATGATGGTCCTGAAGATCCTTAATAACAAATTCGTTAGCATCAAAAGAAATTGAAATATAGTTATATTTAGTCAGTTTAGACACCGAAAGAAGGTTATGCGTAAGAGCGGGCATGTGAAGAAGGTTATGAAAAAATAGCTTATGAGAATTGTCGGGTAGGGGAAGGAGACCTTGCCCGGAGTTGTAAATAACTGAGTCTGATCCGGTGTACGCCGTGGGGTATAAGAGATTGTTTGCGTCCGGAGTGAGATGCATGGGCGCACTGGAGTCAAGAACCCAATCTTGAGTTGGATTGACGGACAGATTGGCAAGGAGAGCCCGCGGTTGATGAGTGTCGGTCGGAGCGTACTTGAAGTTGCACCGATGCCAGCAGTTGATTGCAACATGCCCGATTTTGCCACAGATTTGGCAAGTCGGGAGGGTTGAGTTAGGCACATTGGCAGTGGATTGTTGGTTTGTCGGATTGCTGATCGGGTTTTGCATGTTCTTGTTCTTGAGATACCACTTGTTGGGACGTCTGCGAGTTTGATTTTTTGGTACTGCATAAAGAGCTGTTGGAGACGCCGCCTGATGAAGGTCCAGCTGCTGTTCTTGTTGTAGGTGAATCTCTTCATTACAGAGAAGATAGTAAAAGGTATCTAGATCAATCGAAAGAAGAGAGTTTCGTATGGTGGATTTGAACGAGTTGAACGTCGGTGGAAGTCCATTTAGTATGTGTAACATGACATCTTCCGGTTCTATTTTGGATCCAGAAGCAGAGATACTATCGACGATTGATTTGATGCGGGTTAGATATTGCTGTAGAGATTGATCTTAATTTCATTGTGATTCGGTATAGTTCGTTCTTGAGTTGCATGACTCGTGAACGACTGGTCGGTTGAAGACACCGTTCAAGAACGGTCCATGCATCGTTGGTGGTGATGGAGGTGATGATGTAGGGTAGTATAAATTGCGAGATGGTGGAGAATAAGGATTAGAGTAAGTTACTGTCGACGATTCTCCAGCGAATGTAGGCGTCGGATGTTGAATCATCGGGAGCCTGAGTTGTACCGGTGAGATGTCCGGAGTATCCGTTTGCCGCAAACTACTGAAGGATTTGCATACGCCATATTGGGTAATTCTCCGCCGTGAGGGGATGAGGAGTTAAGTTCTTGATGTTGGACACACGAAACTTGAGGGGTTGAGGTATGGTAATGGAGTCGGTGGGGGTTGCGGTTTGTATGGTGGAGGAGGAGGGAGGGATGGAATTGACTGAGTCTTGATCTCCCATGTTGAGCTCTGATACCATGAGAGAAAGCTAGCTCCAAGAAAGGGAAAAGAAGATAAACGTAGAGAAGAAGACAGAGAAAGGTAAATTGCATTCATATCATATTTGGTTGTACATGTATTGCTTATAAAGAGAAGAGATGGCAGTTACGTAAATTAATACAATATCAGAACCGGCTTTGCTAATATGTTCTACCCCTATTTTGTAATATTTTCTTATTTGATGGCATCAAATGTTAGATATATAGTTTCTATTTTGTAATAAATGTGTTTTTCATTATATTTATAACTTTGTTTAGATTCAATATTATTTTTAGATAAATATTTTTTCCAATATGTACGCTTATTTTCTTAGGTCCATATTAAGACAAATTTTTTAATTAAAATTTAAATATTTTTAATTAAATTTATTTTTTAGACATGTATTTAATTTATTCTAAAAGTAAACTAATTTTGTTTCATGTATAAAATTTATTGAATTAGTTTTATTCAGGTTTCAATTTAAAATTATTTAAAAATTTATATCTAAATTTTTTCAATAGTCATATGTAAGTTTTAATTTAAAATAGTTTGAATTTTTATATATAATTTTTTTTTTGTATGTTTATGGATTAATATATTGTGCTTAAATATAATTGCTTATTTTTCAAATTGTTTAATATTATATTATCATATATTTATTTATGTGAAATATCTGAAGTTAATTTGATGTGTTGTGATATAAATGTAAATGATTTGAATGATTAATTTTGTGAGGGAGGCCTTGCCAAAATCTTTTACTTTTTTTTAATGAACTTTTCATAGATTCACTTCTATTAGGGCATCTTCAACGGAAAAACCTATTTTCCACTCCAAAATGCAATAATTCATCTCCAATCGAACTGCATTTCTTCTTCTTTTTCGCGCGCTTCTTCATCTATCTGCAAATGAACTGTCTTTCTCCTCTTTCACACTTTTCTTCCGCAAATCCCGTAAGCCCATTTTTTTAGGCATAGTTGGCGTTGCACTGTTCACTCCCGGAACGATTAACAGACAATTTCACGATCGATTGGATCATTTGGTGAACGATACACACTTGTTTACCGTTTGGCTGCATATGGTCTTATGTTGCTTGATTCACATGCTTTTGTATAATTGTATTGTCTACTTCACTCTCGACAATTTGTTTTTTATTTGTAGGTTCATCATCATAATCCAAAGTTCCATGAGTATTCAACACGGAGAGTACTACCATGAAAATTAAAGATATCTCCATCAATATTAGAACTAGATTTTCAGGGTTTAAGTGAGCTAAATTGGCTCATGAACTAACTTGAGCTGCCCACGAATTTGAGTCAAAGTTTAAATTTGAGCTCATATATTATACGAGCTCAAACCTAACCAGCCTCAGCTCATCTGCTTATCTAGCTGGCTTAATTAACATATCAGTAATATTAGCCTACTTAATTATTATTTATTCAAATTCAAAATAAGAAATTGAACTCCAAAATAAGTTAATTTAGAATTTTCATATCGAGCTTGAGCCGCATAATTTTTACTCGAGCTGAGCTTGAGTTCCAACATAACATAGATTAAACGAACTTGCCTCAATTAAACAAGAATTCAACTCAACTCGATTCATTTACTGCCCTAATTTGATTCACAGAAATGATACAGATTATTGAACCAAACATTCAGATAGGAGCAATATTCCAAAGTGAGCTGAATCAGTAATAAAAACTATCTCCTGGTGTGTTCTTCAGCTGGTCAAAAGCTATCTTCCTCTCTAACACTTCAGTGCAAACCACACCCATCATGTTATAGAAAGAGAGCAGCTCTGAAAGCTGAACCACAGACATTTTACTCATTATGTTCCTCGCCATGGTCTCCCTCTCCTGCTTCTTCTTAAGCATCTGAAGATAAGAAGTTGAGTTCCTCACAGTTGCTCCCATCTGCTTCAGTCTCTTCTCTTGCTGTACACTTAGCGCTGTGTTCGACTGCAATTAATATGGAACATGCAGAATTTTTCAAAAATCATTTCATGTGATATTCTGGTAGATCTTCTATGCTCTTAAAAAAATTAGAAATGCCATTGTTTGATTGTATATTCCTCTTATGTAAGAAATAAAATACCTCAAGGAACTCTGCTCCAGGTTCCAGATCAGATTGCTTAGAGATTGGCAAGTCGTGCCTTCCATCGTATAAGTCCTTAGCAATGGAGAAGCTTCTAACAATCACCTTCCTCTTCTCCTCCATCTCCTGATCCAGTTTTGGACTGCTACTGCCAACCTTGGGATTTATATCGCCATTAACCTTTGTCTGATAAGCTATGACTGCCTTCACAAACTCCTGTAATAGTCACATCCCCAAATTCATATATAATTATATACATTGTTATTCATATATATATAATTGTGGGGGATTTATATGCATGGCACTTAAAATTCTTTAATTTATATATTTAACAGCTATAATTAATTTGTTAGTTACGAAAATAGCACTCTGCTAAGTGCTAACGTAACCTCGATGATAAAGATGAGTTCACAACACAAGCTCGCCGGAGTAGCCGTGATGGATGGCCTGATATGGTGGAGGTGGTGGCTGACTGAGTGAATTTTGATGAACATGGTAGAGGCTACTCTGCCAAAGGGGTTGAGAGAGGATTTGCACTGGGCAGTACTCAAGAGGCCAGAGGGGGTTATATATCATGGGTTACACAACGTTTTCAATGAAGGGCTGGAAAAGGATTCGCCAAACGACGACAAATTTCATGTTGAGCGGCACCTAAGAGGTGTCTGTGTGGGTTCCGTGTGGGTTCTGCAACTGTTTGTTACATTTTGCGCCTGAAACTATTGTCTCCATTTGATCTGACTCGGGGCTCATGAGCTGACTAAAGCTCGACTCGGTAATAGGCTCGACGAGTCGAGCTTATCGAGCTCTCAAGTTGAGCTCAAACACGATTTCGAGCTTGATATAGTATATCGAGCTCGAGCTCGAACAGACACCCTATCGTCTCGTCAGCTCGCGAAGGTGACTGGGTGGAAAAAGAAATCTCAACCGAGTGGGCGGACGCAACGATTCAAAGGTCGGGTGGGAAAACCAAAACGACAGAGCATGCGGATCTCAACGGCGGAGGAGCTCGGGAAAACAAATCTCGACGACGGACGTGATGACAAGCTTGAGATGACGGATCTCCACGGCTGATGCGACGACAAGCTCGGGACAATGACGGAACTCATGACGACAGCGGATTGGACGCGACAACGAGCCTACTCGGGACGGAGCTCAACAATGGAGCTCGGGACTGAGCTCGACGAGCCGCTCGACATGAGACGAGTCGAACTCGAGCTCGGATTTTGCTCAACTTGAGTTTGAGCTCAAGCTTGAGCACAAATATTTGGCAATCAAAGCTCGACTCAAACATCCCTGGCTCAAGCTCGATTTGACTCGTTTGCACCCCTAAATTTGACAAACATCAATCTAGTGAGCTTGCACCCATAAAGATGAGGTTAGGGGAGTGTTATCTTTTTAAATAATAATTTTATGTATTAAATATGTAAAATAAGTAATTTTGAGTGTTATGTAGTCTTCCTACAATCATTTAAAGAATAAAATCCGATCAAAATTAAGAAGTAGGAAATGACACCTGATAAGCCCTAGGGCAACCCGGATAATCAAACTCATCCGAACCATTCTTCCTCATCCTCTCCGGATGAAACTGCAATCCCATCAAAAACTTCCCCTTCTCCACATCAAACGCCTCCGGATCATAAAACCCTTCCACCAATCCATCCTTAGCCAAAGCCATTACCCTAAATCTGTCCGCCAATCTCTTAACCCCTTGATGATGATAACTATTCACCATTATCTCCTTCTCCCCAAACCATTCCCTCAACGGCGTCCCTTCCACCACCTCCACCTCATGCCTGTGCCCGTCATAATTCCCATAGTCAACATGTTCGACGAAATGCCGCAGCTGTTTTCCGACGTCGCAATAGAGAGTTCCGCCGCAGGCGATGTTGAGAATCTGAGATCCGCGGCAAATGCCGAGGAAGGGAATGCCGCGAGAGAGGCAGAGGCGGGAGAGACGAAGCTCGATGGAGTCTTTAGAAGGGTCGGTGGTGGCGTCGGAGGAATGGGTGAGGCGTATTTCGTCGAGCTCGGAGGGAGAGAGGAAATCGGTTTGATCGGAGGAGTAGTGGGAAGGGTCGATGTCTTCCCCTTCGCAGAGCAGGACGCCATGGATTGGTTCAAAGCTTTCCAGGAGGAGATGGACACCGGCGACGCGGGGGACGATAACTGGAACGGCACCGTAACGGATGATCAGGTCCAGGTGGTATTCTCCTGCTCGCCGGCGACATAACCAAGGTTAAAAACCTTAATTTTTATATGATAATCGGAAGAAGAAAAAAAAAAGGATTTTGTTTTGTAGATAATACAGACCGACAAAATCCACGAACTTGTTCTTCCGAACGCATCGGCGAGAGACGATGACGACGCGAGGAAGGATGGTGGAGAGATCGGAGGAAGCCATGGCTGCTTTAATTGCTTTGCTTTCTTGCTTCTAACTTCCTCAGATTTGTTTCAGATTTTATAGAGAACAAGACTAGGGAGAGGGCAACCTTCTTTGTGTCTTTTGGTATCTTCATTTTGTTAAGAAACGGAAATAATTATGTTTCTTATTTTTGATTTGGAGATCACTTCGAGGATGACGAGGTGTATAGGTCGAGGCGCCGCGTTACAACCGATTTGGTAAAATTTAGCAAATAAGAAACAGCATATTTGACTTATAAAATCTGGACAACTGTTTGACGGAACACGGGGCATGTAGATATTGCATAAAAAGTTTCGGGAAAGGCCAAAGGCTGATGTGGCATGAAAGGAAGATAAACGTCTCGTACGTGGCATCATGTAGGTTGCCCCAACGGGATCCACGTGATCGGATCTCGGTCAAAAGTCAGATTTGACTTGCCGACTTCTTAATAATTTTTAATTATTAAGTTTTTTTATATAAAAATACATAATAATAATAATTATTATTATTATTTTGTAGTTTAGGGCATCATATATGTAGGAGTGTCAATTTAGGTCACGAGTTAGGTTCGGATCGAACCTGAAATTGACAATGCATTATTTGGGTCAACCTGAACCCGACCCGTTTTTGCAAACTGATCGATTTTTCAGACCCGAACCCAACCCGCTTCAGGTCCGGGTCAACCCGACACTACCCAAAAGACCCAGAAACGTGAAAAATTTGCTAGTTTTTTGGTAAAAAATAAGTCAAACTCCGCTTTTCGAGTCGAAAATGGGTCAATCTCGAGTTTCCAAGTCAAAAATGGATTTTCGGGTTAAAAATGGGTCAAATTTGGGTCACATTTAGGTCAAAAGGGTTAGCTCGAACCCGACCTGATTTTTGAAATGGGTCCAATTGTTGAACCAGAACCCGGCCCTTTTCAAACCCAGAATTTTTGGGTCGGATTCGTGTCAGATTTTTGGGTCGTGTCAAGTATTGACACCTAGTGGTGTCAATTTCGGGTTACGGGTCGGGTTCGGGTCGAGCCCGAACTGATCCGGGTGGAAAACGGGTTGACCCTAACCCGACCCAGGTAGAGAAACGGGTCGAAAATCCGAACCCCGACCCGACCCGCGCGGCAGAGAACGCGACAGACGGCGCGAGGGCGGCAGGACGCGGCAGCGTGAGAGCGAGCTCGAGCGCGGCACGCGACGGCGCGAGGGCCGCTGCCATCAGCACGCGGCAGCGCGCGGGGGCAGCAGGGTAGCGCGCGGGGGCAGCGGAGCAGCAGCGCGGGCAGCGAGCGGGGGCAGCGAGCATCGGGCGGAGGCAGCGGGCAAAGGGCGGGAATTCGAAATTTTTTAAATTAAACGGGTTGGTGGTCAACCCGAACCCGTCCCGCTTTTTAAACGGGTCAATTTCTGAAACCCGAACCCGACCCATTTTGAAATCGGGTCGGGTCCAACCCGGATTTTCCTAGTCGGGCCCGGGTCGGGTTTTCGTGTCGTGTCAAATATTGACACCCCTATTGACACCCCTACATGTATGAATTAGATGGGGCAATTTTTCCATTGACCAACAAGCCATCGCTCAATCCGCAAAATATAGATTATAAGTTACCTTGTATTTTCTTATCATTTTATGATAGGAAGAAATATATAATTATAGGAATTATCAAGATTTATTTAGCATATTAATCAAATTCTCAAACTAATTTTCAATCAATTTAATTCAGATATGATTGGGAATTAATTTATGATGACTGTAAAAATGTTACCCCAAATAAATTCTTAATTATTTTAATTTGATTATTAATAGTGATTGAAATATTGTGAAATAATTGAACCAACATATAATAGGCGAGATGGAAGCCTTATTTGGTGATATTTATAAGCTATTTTGCTTTTATAATTGATTTTTTTTTTCTTTTTTGTATACAAAAGTTAGGACGAAAGAGACTAAAGGGCTATATCATAATTCATATGTTTATCTTGTTCATGACTTCTTCATAATTATAAATAACAACAAAGAAGTTTGAAGCTTATTTTGAATATAAGAGAACATAAGGAATTCATTTGACTTTACATTCTTTCCTTTTTTTTTAATCAATCAATGAGAAGTGGATTAGGTATGCATTAATAGCAAGAACTATATGGGATAGTTTAGGGTAAAGTCTAAGGCCTTTTTTTTTTTCAGTATGGTCTAATCAGTAGATATTTTCTTTAGATTATCTTCACATTAGAATGATAAGTTTGAAAAAGGGAGAAGTTTGTACGGATGAGGATAAGGTTTATGATCCTTTGCATGTGTAGAGTTTTTTTTTAAGGAAAATTTTGGGGCATAAAGCCAATATATTAATAATAAAAAAGGATTACAACCCAACAATAGAAGAAGAATACAAGTATAAAAATAACTATACCTCCCAAACCTTCATAAAAAATCTGAAGGAGCACAAAAAGAAGAGAGAAGCGAGAATCATAGACTCAGAAAAATTAGATCTACATCCCAAATAATTACGGGCTCAATTAGGTAGAGGAACAAAAAGCAGTCGACGGAGTAGTGGTTGCCATATATAGACAAAAAAACAAAGCATGACCATCACAGTAGCTCCCAAAAAAATCGAAAACGCCATGTAACAAAACTTCTTGGTTGCCATAAGGCCATCCAAGAAAGGAATGATAAGATGTAGACATTGTCTCTTCATTGTCCAAAACCGAAAAAACAGTAACCAAAATCTCACCCTGGACATGCAGCAAAACCAAAAGAGAACTAAAAAAAAAACTACAACTAGCACCATCCGAGCCCAAAAACTAGGCCATCCAAACAAAGAACTCCAATAATCCAGACATTCCAAGGCTGCCACCAAGCCCCATCATGCCCAGCATAACAAATACCAAAACCCAAAACCAGAAAAACTCCAAGCATTATCCCAAAATTTCCAAAAAAAAACTCTTTAATCTTATCCAGGAAAGACCAATTCTTAGTTTTCGCATGAATAGCATAAATCGGGCTTTCATAAGAATTAGTGAACCATCTCTTATTCCTTTCCCTCCATAGATAGTAAACAGCACAAGAAATAGTAAGAAAGCCGAAAACTTTTTCCTTCATATTAAAATGCTGGATATTATCCAAGTAATCATATGTTTGCAAAAGGTTAGGCCTAGGATAAAAAATTGCAGAGCAAAGGAATCAAATCGGTAAGGACCAAAAAAGTGTAGTCACTCCTCGTCATCGGGCTTGGAAGAAAACCACAAGAACTCAATATTAGAGTATGAGCTGAACAAAATAAATAAATTTATTTCAAAGTAATAGAACAAAATTTACAAAAATTTACAAATTCATTCAAATTTACAAATTTATTTCAAAGTAATACAACTACGATATAAAATTGCATGCTCACTGTCAAGGTGGCTACAATTAATATTTGGCGGGAAATGTTCATTATCTCTGTGAAGTTTCATCTCATGGTACCGCATCTGTAACAAATAAGGGCTGACAAGGTAATTATTCTCTTCTCGGAACCTAATTTGAAGAGATTTTCAACCGGCGTCATTTAAGAAATCTCTTGTCTTGTAAAGTTTTACACTAATTAACTTGGTGTCCATATCCCAAAGGCAATCATCTCGTCTTTTGACCATTCATGTATGAAACACCTAAATATCTCATTCTGATTAGCCTTATGCTCTAACATAATGTCATTAGCTCGTGTTATGCAAGCATGCATTCTTCGGCTTGCAATTGCATCATCGAACATTTCTTTGTTGGGGACGCCTTTAAGCTTCTTCATAGATGATCAAAACATTATGAATAACTCAAACATTATGAATCACTCGTTTAATGGGCGATTTAGGCTATGAGACCTAAATCGTCGGTTAAATAGATAATTATGCCTAGTTTATATTTTTTAATGCTTAATCTCCTAATTAAAGAATTAATGATGCTTAGTGTTAAAATTTCCCCAAGTCTATTTTGATATTGAATTATTTTACATATATATCAAATCATTAGCAGCTAAATTAAACTCAAATATAAACTATTTTGAATGTTACTAATAGGAAAAAATTAGGAAACTAACACTTCATTTGGGACAGCTTTTTACTGCTTTTTTAAAAACAGCTTTTTATTTTAATTTTTGTAGTAGCAAGTTGATTTAAGAAACAATAAGAAAGCCGTAAGGCTTCGTTTTAACTTTTAACCACTATTTTTTCATCGCTTTCAAGAAATTTTTGTATTATAAAGCTGCTACAAAAATCAATAAGAAAACTGATGTGGCCATCCCACCTAAAGAGCCATGTGGGCATATCAACCCACGATTCTACCACTATCCCTTAGTTCTGCTATTTACTTTTATTCCTGTTGCTTACCTCTTTCAATTAGACACTTAATTGTCCTTTTCTAAAAGTTGTTTTTTCTTATTTAGCAGCCAACGTGCCCAGGGCCCTTGGCATACATATATGTTATTACAAACCATGGGAGGAGCAGATATATACAATAGAAGTTCTCAGCTAAACTCTACTGTTCTATTCAGTTTCTTCCCTTTCAGGGTCTTCCGGTGGCATCCGCTGCATCAGAACTGGTATCAGAGCTAGGCTGACCGTGGACATGGCCGAAGGAAGCAACCAGCCCAGGCTCGACGGCGATCGGAGCTTGGAGGCGCTATGGGAGGCGCAACAGCATACATCCAAGCAATTGGATGAGCTTATGAATGTTTTTACTCGTTTTGCAGGTGAAATGCGAGATGAGATGCGGCAGATTAGGACCGCTACCAATCCAGTGGTGCGTCCGGTGGCTCCGACAACCATACCGGGTCCAAGACTAACAAGGCAGGCAATTCCGGTGCCAAGACAGGCGCCTATCGTTCCTCCTGAGTTTTCGTATTCTGAAGAAGAAGATCGTCCTGAACCAGAGGAATCCGACACCGAGGACTACAATATGTGTCCCGCATTTAATCGAAGGAGGCGTCAAGTGCCGCATCGGCGAGAACCCGAGAGTATCCGACTCAAATTGGATATTCCATCTTTTGACGGCCGGCTTCACATTGAAGACTATTTGGAGTGGGAAGGTGCAGTAGAAAACTTCTTTGATTATATGGAAATTATTCCGGACAAGCAAGTCAAGTATGTAGCTTGTCGTCTCAAGGGCGGGGCGAATGCTTGGTGGATGCAGTTATGTCAGACAAGGCAAAGAGAAGGTAGAGGCCCCATCCGCAGCTGGAATCGCATGAAACAGTTGATGCGTCGGCACTTCCTACCCACTGATTTCGAGCAGTTATTGTATATCCAGTATCAACAATGCAAGCAAGGGCAACGAACTGTTAGCGAATATACCGAAGAGTTCTACCGACTCAGTGCTCGCAACAATCTGGCCTAATCCGAAAATCAACTGGTGGCCCGTTATATCGGCGGGTTGAAGGATACACTTCAAGACAAGCTAGAGCTCAATTCGGTGTGGTCGGTATCCCAGGCCGTGAATTTTGCCCTCAAAGCAGAAGCACAAATTCAAAGACCAAACCGCCAATCTTTTTCCAGAAAATTGTTTCCGGAAGGCAACACAGTTTTCTCTAAGGCAGCAACACAGCAATCAAAGGTGTCCGGGTCACCACAAGCACCAGTGAACAATACTTCTACAGACGTGAAAGCAATTGCGCGACCAAGGGGGCAGGGTCGAGATAATCCCTATGTCAAGCCTAGTGCTATCAAATGTTTTAGATGTCTTCAACCTGGACATAAGTCAAATGAATGTCCCAACAGGCATCAGGCGCAGCTCATGGAAGGTGAGGGCGAAGCCGATCAGTTCGGTTTTGGAGAAGAGGTGGATGAACCCATTGAAGAATTGATAGCAGATGAAGGGGAACCGATTCTGGGTGTATTAGAAAAATTGCTACTAGCTCCGCACAACCCAGTTGAAACTCAAAGAAACAGCTTGTTTCGTACCAAATGTACGATTAATGGCAAAGTTTGCGATGTCGTGATCGACAGTGGCTGCACTGAAAACATTATTTCTATGGCGGTCGTTCAAGCTTTACAAATAAAAACATCCAAAAATCCTCACCCTTTTAAAATTAGCTGGGTCAAGAAAGGTGTGGATTTCACCATTTCAGAATTCTGCAAGGTCATGTTCACCATCGGGAAGAGCTATCTATGCCAAGTGACTTGCGATGTCATAGATATGGATGTGTGTCATCTGATTCTTGGACGCCCCTGGCAATATGATAGTGGAGCAATTCATGATGGTAGATCCAACACTTATACTATTGAATGGAAAGGAAGAAAGATAAAATTCATACCCACCCCTCAAAGTCAGAACAAGGTTGATACTAACAACCTGACGTTGGCGCGTGTTGTGTCTGGGCATACCTTACTTCAACTTAAGGAAGTAAGCCATCTTATGCTAGCTATAATTGCTGATGACTCCTCGGAACGAGACCTGTCAATACCGTCTCTTGAAGTGCAACAGCTGCTCAATGAATTCAGGGATATCACTGCCCCAGAACTGCCCTCGTCACTTCCTCCCCTGCGGAATCTTCAGCATCAAATTGAATTCATTCCCGGTGCTAATTTACCTAATCTACCTCATTATCGTATGAGTCCACGGGAGCACGCCATTTTAAGGGAGATTGTACAAGAACTATTGCAGAAACACTTCATACAACCCAGTTTAAGCCCTTGCGCTGTCCCGGCATTGATAGTTCCCAAAAAAGACGGACAGTGGCGTATGTGCATTGACAGTAGGGCTATTAACCGGATCACTGTTAAATACCGGTTCCCCATTCCCCGGATTAATGACCTCCTAGACAAGCTGGCCGGTTCGAGCGTCTTCTCCAAGCTGGATTTGAGGAGCGGATATCATCAAATCAGAATTCGACCCGGGGACGAGTGGAAGACCGCTTTCAAGACGGTGGATGGGCTGTTTGAATGGAAGGTTATGCCCTTCGGGCTATGTAATGCTCCCTCTACATTTATGCGACTAATGCATGACATTCTTAAACCATATTTAGACAAATTCTGCATTGTGTATTTTGACGACATTTTGGTATTTAGCTCAACATTAAAGGATCACTTGGGCCATCTGAGATCCATTTTGGAGACATTGCAAAACAACCAGCTGTTCCTCAACGTGTCCAAATGCGAATTGGGGGTCACCAATGTTAATTTCCTGGACTTTGTTCTCACGCCGGCGGGAATTAAAACCTCTCCACAGAAAGTTGCTGCTATTCAGGATTGGCCAACACCTCACTCAGTATCGAACGTGAGAAGCTTCCACGGATTGGCTAATTATTACAGGCGATTCATCAAAGATTTCAGTGTCATAATGGCCCCTATCACTAATTGTCTGAAGGCTCCATCATTTTCGTGGACAGCATCGCAACATAAGAGTTTTGAACAAATAAAAAGGGCACTCAGTTCTGCGCCTGTGCTTGCCTTTCCCGACTTTGATAAGCCCTTTCAGGTGGACACAGACGCATCGGCTATCGGCATTGGAGCCGTCCTGTCCCAAGATGGAAAGCCTGTTGAATATTTCAGTGAAAAACTCAGCGACACTCGACAGAAGTGGTCGGCATATGAGCAAGAATTGTACGCGGTGGTGAGAGCTCTCAAACAGTGGGAACACTACTTGCTCCATAGGGATTTTGTTTTATGCAGCGATAATCAAGCTCTCCAGTACATTAATAACCAGAAAAATATAAACAGAATGCATGCGCGTTGGATTGTCTTTTTTCAACGCTTCAGTTTTGTGATCAAACACAAGGCTGGACGAGCTAATCGTGTGGCCGATGCCTTGAGTCGGCGATCTGCATTGTTGACGCATCTCCAAACGGATATAACGGGATTACAATTGCTGCAAGATCTGTATGAGGAGGACAAGGATTTCGCTCGGATATGGGGTACTTGTAAAGCCGGGCAACCTCTACAAGACTTCACACTCCACAATGGATTCTTATTTAAAGGCAATAGTCTGTGCGTGCCCGACTCTTCGTGGAGGCCACAATTAATCAAGGAGCTGCATTGTGGGGGATTGTCCGCCCACACAGGTAGAGATAAAACTCTGGAATTGCTGCAGTCTCGTTTTTACTGGCCCCATTTGCGCCGGGATGTCACACGGTTTATAGAAAAATGTTCAGTTTGCCAAAGGTTCAAGGGAACGGCGCAAAATATCGGTCTTTATCTACCACTTCCGATTCCTGACTCTATTTGGGAGGACCTAACACTTGATTTTGTATTGGGATTGCCGCGGACGAAACGTGGAGCCGACTCCATCATGGTCGTTGTTGACCGATTCTCCAAAATGGCGCATTTCATCCCTTGTAAGAAAACCTTCGATGCCGTCAACGTTGCCCAACTCTTCTTCAAGGAGATCATTCGGCTACATGGCCTGCCTCGTAGTTTAACTTCGGACAGGGATGTGAAGCTTGTGAGTCACTTCTGGAGGGAACTTTGGAAGAGATTGAATACTGAGCTCAAATTAAGCTCGGCATACCACCCCCAAACTGACGGCCAAACCGAGGTGGTTAACCGAACTTTAGGTAACATGTTACGTTGCCTTGTTCAAGACAATCCGAAAAGGTGGGAAGAGCTCCTTAGTCATGCCGAATTTGCTTATAATTCTATGTACAATCGCTCCACAGGGTGCAGCCCTTTTCAGATAGTGTATACCAAGCAACCTAATCACCTAGTTGATCTCACTATTCTTCCTAAAGGCAGCAAACCGGCAGTACAAAGGACCATTACTCAAGCACAAGAGACGATTCAGGCGGTCAAAGAGCAGTTGCAGAAATCGGCAGCTAAGTATAAACATGATGCAGATTTACACAGGAGGCCCAAAGTGTTCAACACTGGAGACTTGGTAATGTTAAGAATGAGGCGTGAGCGGTATCCGCAAGGAACTTACTCCAAGCTCAGCCCACGAAAGGTTGGTCCATTCTCCATCAAACATAAAATCAATGACAACGCGTACGTGATTGACCTCCCACCTCACTGTTGACCTCGTTTTTCGCTCGAGTTCCCTCGAGCACCTTCGATCGACTTAATTGAATTTTGTCGAGTCTAATTCGAGTTCGAATCGACTCGAATTGAGTCGAATTAGACTCGATCGTATTCAGTTAGGCTCGATTAATTGGCTCTGGTCGTGTTGAGCCCGATTCAATCTAAATCAATAATCATTTTTTGAATTTAATTTTATAATCAATTTTTGTTGCGTCAAGCTCGATTCGATAAAATTATTGATTATTTTGGACTCAATTTCGTACGATTAATTCTGTCGCGTCGGCTCGAGCCCGAATTGGTTCGAATCGAGCTAAACTTGGACTCGAATCTAGCCCGATCTCAGCCAATTTAATCTGATTCAGCTCAATACGATTCAACTAAGAGCCATTCTACTTTCTTTTTTTTTTTTTTGAATTTTATTTTCTGTATCGGGTAATGACCTCGACGGTTCAGATTGCCCCAAAATCTGAACTCTGCCGCAGCCACAGAGGCCAGTCGCGTGAATCCTCAAACGAGCAATGGTCTCAAATGACTTTGCGAAGAGGCAGACTGTCGGAGAGCTATTCTGATCTCTCGAGCGAAGCAGAGTGTTTAGAAAGCCGAGAGAAGCCTTCGGCCGGAGGTCTTCTTGATCCTTGGCCCGTGCTCCCTCAGGCGCTCTCTCTGATTTTTTTGGCTCCAGCTCTCTCGCCCCCTCTTGGACACTCTCGTTCGGAAGCAACCCAGGAACATCGCTCCCTCTCTTCTATGTTCGCACGAAGACAGGCCGAACCCGCTCCCTCAATTCTCTGTTTCGCACGGAGCCAGGCCGAACCATCGGCGCCCAAGCTCTCGATCCTATCTCCCGTTCGTGAGTCAGGGAAGAGGCCGAACTCTCCCCTACTCCCTCTCCCGTTCCAGTTCGCGAATCAAGGGGAGGCCGACGCCGCCTGGACCGAGCAAGCTCCTCCTTGCAAGGTGAGTATCTCTGCTTTTTTTCTTCCCCTTCTCTTGATCATTTCTCTTCTTTTTCTTCCTCTTCTTCTTTTTTTTTAATCTTCTTCTTCCTCTTCTTTAACTTCATTTGTACCTCATTCACGCCTAAGGTTTGATGGCGGATTTGGTTGGTAGAAAACCACGTTAATACACCAATGCAAGTTTTATGATATGTTCTTTTACCATGGAATGCACTCATTCATCGTGCTGGGTTTTACAAGTGGCTTGTGATGAACCAATTACAGTAGTTGATTTTAGCAAAATGTGTTAATTTATAGTTCTCTTGAATGGATTGATTTGTTTTGTCTTAGAATGGACGATTGACATCTTAAATTTACTCTTGCTCCTTGTCTCTTTTTTTAGTTTTAGGTGTGAAACATGTAAAGCCACAAGAACCTTGCATTTTCTTTATTAAAGCATGCACATAGGGTGTTTGGTGAAAATTCCTTTAAGAATTTTGTGACACTTGGTGGATAACTCATAGAATATGTGAAGCTACCTAATTAAAATTGGGTGAGCATTCTCCTCTATTTGCTCTTTTGCAAGTTTATGCATCTTCTTATTTGCTGTAGAAATTTCCTTGATAAATTTTATTGAACCTTTTCTCTAAGCTTGCAATGGTTGTCAACTTGGAAAGCTATGTTGTTCTTTTACTAAAATATATGTTTGAAGTTACTTAATCAAGTATTTGGTGAAGTCTTGTCTTTTGCATTGTTGGTATGGCTACTTAGTGTATTAGA
Source organism: Dendrobium huoshanense (assembly GCA_016618105.1). NCBI lineage: Eukaryota > Viridiplantae > Streptophyta > Magnoliopsida > Asparagales > Orchidaceae > Dendrobium > Dendrobium huoshanense. The sequence goes on from CM028348.1 coordinate 27,856,169, forward strand.
TAATTATGATTCCCTGTGAATAAAAAAGGAAGGGGAGCAAGAGTAGAGCTTCTTTCCTCTTATGGTTGAGTATAGTAGAAGTTTGATTTCCATGTCATATTATTTGCTTAGCTTCATATTATTGTATTTCAATTGTTTGGTGAAATGTGTCTATAGATGTCATGAGAAATTTTGTTCTTTCTCTTGTGGTTTTGCCAAATCTTATATGAATATTAATGGTGTCATCATTATTGAAAGCTTACGGAAGACTTTAAATATGAAGAACATTTACTAGCATTCCGTGGAGAGTTTAATTAGAATTTCAAGTTGTAGATTCATGTTCTTGTTTCTATATACATGTTTTGAAAGTTGATTGGTTCTCATGAGATGGTTGTATATCTTGTTTTGGTTTAGTAAAATGTGTGTAGGCTCATTCACCCAAGCAAAATTTTCATGTTAATACCATTCTTGTGAAAAATCAGAAAGTTTGTTGTAAAGAAGAAATTTTGGTTGGTTCAAGTTTTTTTTTACTTCTTGCTTTAAATGACTATGTTTTCATGCTCGTTTTGAAAATCTTGTTGGAAAAGAAAGCAATGAGGCTTGTTGTAGATTAGAGAAGGTTGGATTTTCTTCCTTTTTTTTTTTATGCACCTCAGGTATAGGTTCTGCATAAACCAAAAATGTGATATTACTTATTGATGGTTGGAATATTTTCTTGAAGGTTGAGGAGGTACGGTCGCGTCGAATCCTCTTTATTATCTTATTTACGTTAAGTAAAATAAAAATATATTTGATTGGAAATATGCATATGAGGATTTCCTTCTAATAAAAAATCTGGGAAGATTTTCTTAAATCTAATTACATGGCTTTGAGAAAGAAATGGTTACCTTATTTCTTAAAAAAAAAAAAAAAACAAAATATAGCAAGGAGTTGATTTGTTGTACATTGTATTGCATGAAGCAGCATGTGTTTTTTTGAATATCAAATATTTGCACCAAGGTTTGACACAATGAGTATTTAAGTTCTTGATCTTCTTATGCAATGACAATGTGCGAGAATGGGTGTAGTTTTTGGTAAATTGATTTGAGTCCTAAACCTTTTTTTTTTAGACGAATGAATGCAGGTTTTGCTTATTGCTTTGGCTTCCAAATTGCTGTAAGAGTGTTATAAGTGCAGATTTTGGAGTGGTATCGCTGTTTTTTTTATAAGTATTCCTATGGCATTCGGGTGAATTTGTCATTGCTTTTCTATGAAAATTCATACAGCTTTTTGTAGAGATTTTGCTACTGTTTTCGTAAGCGAATGAGTGCAGATTTCGAGAGTTTTCTCAATGTTTTCATGCAAGAATACTTATGGCACCTGAGCGAATCTTTTATTGATTGTTTTGTAGAAGTTTCTACAGCTTTTATGAAGTTTTTCCCTGTTTTTGGTAAGAAAAGAATGCAGATTTTTTAAGAAAAGAATGCAGATTTTTAAGAAAAGAGTGCAGTTTTTTTTAAGAAAGGAGTGCATATTTTGGAAATATTTTTGCTGTTTTCGCATAAGAATTCCTATGACATTTGAGTGGATTTGTCATGGCTTTGTTGTGAAATTCCTACAGATTTTTGTAGAACTCTTTTTTTTTACTATTTTGGGTAAGAAATAGATGCAGTTTTTAATGTTTTGGAGTTCCTAATTTGTGTTGGGAACATAGTATGTGCAGATTTTCATTATTTCGATGTCCCAAACTGTTTTTGGTAAGAGTATACATGCAGTTTTTTTCATAGTTTTCGGCTTCCGGATTGTTGTAGGAATGGGGGAAGTGCAGATTTTTGTCACTTCGAGCTTCCGCATTGTAGTAGAAATGAGATAGGTGCAATTTCTTCATGGCTTTAATTTCTAGATTGCTTTGGTAATGAAATGAGTGCAGTATTCTCATGATTTTATTAAACTTGGGTTGAAACTTTTATTAAGCTTTTGTTGGCATTCAAAGCAATTCATACTATTAGAAGCATGTTCAAGCTTAAGGTTCATAGCATGGTTTGATAGCTTGGTGAGAATGGGTGATTTTGGAAGCAAGGACCCTTATGATAGCTTGCTTGTAAATAATCATGTGAGCATTGCATATTACCCCTTTGATGAAATACCATTAAAAGAAGTGGTAACTTACTTGATTCATAGGTTTTGAGTTTCCAACAGGTTGTATATCACATTTTAAATATTGAGTGAATATTTCTTAACAAAAAAAGACATGCCAATACTTTCCTTTTGAGATGACATTCATCAATATATGCATAGAAAAATATTCTGTTAATACAAATGCTTATGACACAGCTTAGACCTCATGTATAACTTGTATCCGGCTAGATGTAATGATGCTAAACTTTTCCTACGGTTTACAAAATAGAAGGTTTATTTTTAATGCTATAAGTACAACATGGAATCACGAATAATTATGCTTTGCGAGGATTGTTTAAAACACTTTGACTACACTTTGAGCAAGTTTGGTTGAAGTGCAATAGTGTAATGTCTCACATTTTCTCCTATGTTAGAGTCTTTAATGAATTTCATTTAGGTTTGTGTTTTGATGAACTCAAGTTTAACATGTGGATAGATCATTTCTCTTTTAAAAAAAAAACGCATGGCATAACTCTCATATTAACTTATTGGCTTAACTTTATATTGTTGAATATCATATATACATGAAAATACATCTCGAAAGGAAGCATTGTGATGAGTTTCTCTTCTTGTTATTCTTGTAAAGGTCTTTGCATTAAACTTTATAGATTTAGTCGCTAACGGAGTTTTTTTTTTTTAGAAGCTTTTTGGAGGTTTTGTAAGCTTATTTTGCATTAAGAAGTTTTGTGAACTTGCTTCTTGTAGGAAAAGATTTTATTTTGCTTGTGTTGAGATAGCTTAGCATTAGTTTTGGATCAATTTTGTTTAAAAAAAAAAAAAAAGAGAAAAGTTTTATGCGACGAATTTTGCGAAAGCTTTGTAATGAGGGGTTTTATAAAACTCCCTTGTTGTAAAGTTTTATGTTTTCATACCCCACTCCAAATAAAGAGGAGAAGCACTTGATTATTAGGTATTTTTTGGTAGGGTTTTGTGTCAAAACAAAATAGTGATTTTGATAGATGACTTTTATAGGGTTTTGTGTGACACTTAGTTTAGAAGTTCTTATAAGTCATGTCGGATTTTCTTAGACTTGTGTAGTAGTGTCCCTTAGCGCCTTTTGAGAATGATTATGGTTTCTTCATTTGAGTTAGATTATTTTAATGTTTATTTCAAAAGTGAGTTGGTAGGATTTAAAACCTTAAGGAGCTTTATGTTAGGAGTCCTTAGTGTCCTCTTTGGAGCAAGACAGTCCTTACTCCTTTGGATTCTTTCTTGAATGTTAGTCTCTAAAAGTATAGAATTTTGGGATCAGTGCAAAACAGATAGAGTCTAGCTCTAAGTTTAGCTTTAAAAGTCTATTTCCCTTAGTTGTTTTAAGCTTTGTTTGTAGTAGGTTGTGAGTAGAGGTCCCAAACGTATCAAGTGCTTTGTTCGGAGTGGGAACAACAAAGGGCATTGTTGATATAATAGGATGCACTTGACTTCTACAAAGTGTGTCCAATAACAACAATGCCTACACCCCTTTTTGTATTCGATTTTTCGTTAGTTTTCTCCGCCGTTTCTTTTATGTTTTTGGTGCTACATGCTTGCAAACTAAGGAGAACCCAAAGCACAAGTGACTCAACAAATAACTAAAAGGTACGTTCTTCTTCTTTTCTTGCACTTCCATTCTTTCATTAACTGCTTATAGAACTGTTCTAATGCCTATTTTCTTTTATGTTGCGAGGTACCTTTTGGAAAGCAATGGACAAGTAGCACTTGGAGCTGGAGCTAGGACGATCGGATCCAAGCATCAGTCGTCCCTACCCATCTGGTAGGGGCGCTACGGGCGGAACCACCGGGTCGTAGCCCCCGGTGCTGTAAGTTTACTAGAACTTAGAAAACCTTTAGGGGCTTAGATGTTTGTACGCCTCCCATCCTTAGGGCCTTATAGAAACTTCAATTATAATTAGGATTGCTTTACTTTTGTTAGATCCCTAAAACCTTGTGACATCCGTATAGAAGTCTTAGGAATTAGAAAACAACATAACTTTCGATCCTACAACTTTAGTGACATTTAAGGACAAAAATTAAGGACTGAGTTTTAGAAAATATAGACTTAGGGTGCATGCTCCCTATAGGATAGAAACATTAAAACAACTACTTAGTGACACGTTTTCCTAGATTTAGATTTTGTTTTTCTTAATTCACTAATAATCAACCAATTAATCCTAATCTAATTCTTAAAATCTATTAAAACACTTAATTCTTAATTAAATTATTATTAACATTCTATAATCATTAAACTTCAAAATCTAAAACATAAACATAAATCAATCCTAACTAATTTAATAATTGATTCATAACCAACCTAAAATCTAAAAGATGTAGATTATATTAGGAGATTAAAATACAAATTAAATTCATTAGGATTAAAATATTCTTAAAGATCAAACTTAGGATAATCTTTTAAAAGTAATCAAAAAATTCCTTAATACACAACAACCGCTCCAAAAGTGAAGTTTATTGGATGGACTACTCCGGGCTGCGGGGCTAAGTGTCCTAAGGAGGCTGGTTCCTCGAGCCTGGTGGCACAACGCCACGAATGGATCTAATGGAGCGTCAAAACCTAAAATTAATTTTTCTAATTGGCATAATTCAAACCTGATTAATAAATGATTTAATTCACCCTTTTCTTTTTCTTTTAAGAACAAACCAAAATAATCAAACAAAGTTAATTATCACTGGGTAACCCAGGCCTACGAGGCTATTAAGTTAGCCCCAAGGATGGTAAAATAAACCTCACGGCCTCGGTGTGAAACAAAGGTGATAGTTAATCAAACATTAAAAATAAAACATCCTAAAAAATCAATTCTAAAACACTAATATTTAAACTTTAACTAAAATCTCTTCTTTGTCCCTTTTAACAAACAAATCAAATATACATACAACTCTAACTAAAACTACCCTATATAGGACCTACCAAAATCACACAGCCAACACACACATAGATGAGTTTGCTAGGACACGACTATTAGCTTTAGGTTAGGCTTTTGTTCTCCCTTTTTCTTTTCTGTGCTGTGTTGTGACGCTCTGCATGTGACCCGTGTGCTGTTTGTTTTTGCTACCTGTTGTAGCCTTTCTGTGATGTGATTTCTGTACTATTTTTCTAGCTTTCTTTTCTGTACTGTGGTTGTGACGTTAGAATACCCATAGGTTAGGCACGCTCTTTTATACTAATGTTGTCTTCCTGCAGGTGGTCGTGCTCATATAATGCTGCTAAAAAGGGGGCTAAAATTAATAATAATAAATGTATAACTGCTTTAGGTACCTGCTTCAGCTGCTTAGCCCCCCATAGTCAGAGCACGGCCAAGTAATTGATGTGCGCATTTTTAATTTATATAACTGCTTGGGTGAAATTTTTATTATAACTGCTTAGGATAACCCCTGCAGGAGAGTCTAGATTTTTCTTTCTTTCTGTTGAAATGTATTTGATAGTAAATTTTGTAAAAATTATTAAAATGAGGCATTTTTAAAGAGATAGGAATCCAAAGGGAAAAGTAAACCCCCATAGAGGGTTTCCTTTTTCATTTGGATATCCTTTTGGAACGTCCGCTGCGAGGAGTCCAAAGGGAAAAGTAAACCCCTACAGGGGATTTCCTTTTTCATTTGGGCATTCTTTTGGAGGACGTACTACGAGGAGCCCGAAGAGCTGAAGATGATCCAATGACGAATCAAGAAGAAGACTGAAGAGATATAAAAATGCCTTATTTTAAGATTTGCGTCGTTCCCGGGTTGTTGTCGGTGGAGCCCGGCCACCATTACTTATTGTACTCTGTGATGTAATATTGTATGGCACTTGCCATGGACACTCTTTTTCGTGGGATTTTGTTTCTGTTGATTGCTTGTTTACTTTGTTTGCGCAGTAGAACTAGCATGCTTTTCATAGGTTTCTTTCTTGCATGTGCTTGTGTCTGACCGCTAGGCTCTTTAGGGATAAAATTTTTATACTCATAATTATTAAATAAAATTTTAAGATTAATTCACATAGAAACTATAACGATTTTAGGGAATAGCCGGAATCGTCCGGGGTGGCATACATGCATTCTCTCTCCTTTTAGACAAATTTCCCCGCCTGTGGGTAGAGTCCGGATAATCTGGCCTATGAGGATGAAGTGCCGGACCTGGGGAAATTTAGTCATTCAAAAAATTATTTTTATAAAGCCTTTTTAAAATTCATACATATCTGATTTGGAGACTTTAATCAGCATAAATTGCATTAGTAACTAATTAAAATTAAGATTTAATTGCACTAGTTTTAGAAGCATCATACCACTCATAAGTGTGGGATCAATTAGGGATTTCTCTACTTTGTCGATCTCAAATTCAGTGTCTAAACTATCCACCCTTCTTCATACAGACTGGACAGCATGGATTTTATACGATTAGGTGGTTTTAGCTGGCTTCCTTTGTCAGACGAGGAATAAGTCCAGATTGCATTAGCTAGGTCGTAGATGCTAGTGTTGTGTGTACAACACTACATCTTTTATAGATTTAGGGTCTAAAGGTGAGTGGTATGAGTGTACCCCTATACACCTTATTGGTGGGTAAGCTATCCATCCTTTCGGAAGCTATAAATCCTACCCATCCGCGTCACACAGATGACGCCACCTCCCTCTTTCTCTCGTGCATGTCTGAGTGCGTTGTCCCTCTTTCTTTTCTCCAGTTTTCACTTCTCTTAGCCGGCCGGATGTTGACTGAACCCTGTATGACTGATCGAGCCAAGTTGGGACATTCCCCTTTGATTAGGAAAACCTAGAAATCCCTTACACTAAACCCACTTTAGAGGAGATAATCTACCATCCTTAATCGAGAGTCTTCTTAGATCAAGGTCTAAGATGTAATTAACTACGGGGGCTTGCGCCCGTAGGAAACTGATCTCCACAATCAAATAAACCTCATTCGAGCTGATGTATCGAATGGGGGAAATCTCGTGAATTTAGGGTTATAGATATTATTATCCATCGAGGTGTGTAGGTGAAAACCCGCTATCCTCCATGGCTAATCGTATCTATAACTCCATCTGCTCTTCCATCGGCCTGCTTGTGCCGAGTGTAAAGGCCTACGACCATTTTGTCCTACGGGATAGTGTGATCGTACCCTTTGCATTCGAACCACACGAGCGGAATCCTTTCGGAGACCCACACTCACATTCAGACGTCGTCTACCTTCAATGTTGCCGACATATATAGCTATCATCCACCTGATGGTGACGGGCCAATCAGTATCTCGTCGGAGTCGAGCTTCTCCGAAGCGGGGGAGGATTGATGTGGCCATCCCACCTAAAGAGCCATGTGGGCATATCAACCCACGATTCTACCACTATCCCTTAGTTCTGCTATTTACTTTTATTCATGTTGCTTACCTCTTTCAATTAGACACTTAATTGTCCTTTTCTAAAAGTTGTTTTTCCTTATTTAGCAGCCATCGTGCCCAGGGGCCTTGGCATACATATATGTTATTACAAACCATGGGAGGAGCAGATATATACAATAGAAGTTCTCAGCTAAACTCTACTGTTCTATTCAGTTTCTTCCCTTTCAGGGTCTTCCGGTGGCATCCGCTGCATCAAAAACTCTCCCAAATAAAACATCATACTTTACTATTTTTAAAATTTATTTTATATTCTTCTGATTTAAATATATATAATAATTATTTTTATATTAAATAATGTTTTGATTAAAATATGTGATCAATATCAACATAAAAACTTGTTAATGCTAACCCCTAATCTTCACATTACTATCACGTTTTTTTTTTTCTATGATGGTGAACCTGTTATTATCACTAGCTACTTAATCGCTGTGGTGAACCTCTAATTATTAGCAATGTCTAGTTGTGTGCCCATGCATTTAAGTTATTGTGGCAATGTCAATCCTTCAATTATGGAGGAATAAAATGACTTCGTTTGGGACGGTTTTTTTATCATTTTTTAAAGCACATTTTCAATACAAAAAATTTATATTTTTACTAAAAAATTACTTTAAGAAGTATAAAAAAATTGTCCCAAATAAAATCAATGACTCTACACTGATTTAGATGGTCATTTTTTTTTAGGGGAACATTTAGGTCAATTAAGACAAATTTATATATACAAGACTCGAACTCAAAATCTCTTAATTAATAGTCAAAACTTCTAATCAACTGACCAAATGAGTTGCGAATTTTTTTTTTTTTTGACCAAAAGCACATGGTTTCTCTTTTGAATGTTTGGCCTCCTTAGAAGTTTGAAAAACTGGTAGTGGTCTTCTTGAGATTTGAAGGTCCCAGATTGGATTCGCATGGAAGGTTTCAACGGTTCTGATTGATTTCATTTGTTTCTGAAATTAGCCGTTATGCTTGAATAATCAATCCCCGCCGTTAAATGCGTATCAGACGGCCTGGATGGAGCTGTATATAATTATCATGAAGTAGTACTGCAACATGCCAAATTTTGAGCCAACTATGCATATCTTCTGATTAACATCAATAAAGGACCACTTACCCTTTGACAAACTCCACCATGTACGCAACATCCTTATCAGAATCTTATTAAAAACAAAAGGGTTAGATACAGTGATTTTTTTTTGGGACATTTAGGTCATTTAAGGCAAATTCATACACACAACGCATACACATAGACTCGAACCTTAGACCTCTTAGTTGGAAGCCTAAGCTCTCAACCAATAGGCCAAGGAGAGTTGTGTGATACAGTGATTTTGCTGCTGTCCTGATCAAATTTTAGAAGTAATTATGTTATAAATTTTATCATTCTGATCAACAAAATACTTCCCCAATAGATGGAAGTAGAGAGCGAGAAGCTTATTTATGTAGTTTTTCATTTTCTTAAAAGATAACTGTTTTGTTATGCACTCCAACAAATAGCATATTAGTTGAAAATAAAGGAAAAAATCTTTATAGGATGCATAGCATACCCTCATCTTTGATTTGGGGATTAATTATTCTGTGCGGATCCCGGACGGTGTCCGGTGATGATTGAGTGTGCGCTACATCACTTTTTTTTTGTTTACCGGTGCTGTGTACCACAAAGTACCGGATGATGTGACGATTTTCATTCATTTCCAGGCGGTCCGGTGTCCGCATAGAATAATTTTGACAGCTCATTGTCATAATTTTTTTGTTGCTTTTAAGATATTTTTGTACTAATAACTGTTGTAAAAAACAATAAGAAAGTTATTCTAAACAAAACTTAAATGAGGCATGCAATTGAAAATATAGCACCCACTCACTTTTCATCAAACTCAATTAAAAAACAAAAATATCAGCGTAAAAATTTAAGATTACTTTTATTGAGAAACACTAAGGCTTCGTTTGGGATGGTTTTTTTACTACTTCTTAAAGCAATTTTTTTTGCACAAAAAAAATAAAAACTGCTTTAAGAAGCATTAAAAAAGCCGCCCCATACGAAGTCTAATCCTGATCTACTTCGATCAAGCAGAATGCTCAAACTAAGTATTTTACTAAAATAATAAAAATTTCAAGACTGAAATTTTACTTCATAGAATTCTCCAAAGCAATATATTTCAAATAAGAATCAATATATGGATATATATAACTCAAATCAATACTCCTTATTCCTCTGTCTCTTTGATGCGATTCAACAACAATTAATAAAGAAGCATGTCATGGTCAATGCTTAAATTACTCTTTAACTACTTAATTTCTCTGAAAAATAACTTCAAAACCGAGCAGATTTTGCTTACAAAAGCTGATTGTATCTTCAAAGGAAGAATTGCAAGAAATTAAGAGGTCAACTACAACGCCAAATTATTGAGAAAAACTGAACAAGAAAACTAAATTACTCACAAAATTATATATAAATCTATATGATCAATAAATTAAAAAGTCTGAAGCAGAAAACTCTCAGGCACCACAGCCTGCACCACAAGCCACTCCACAGCCAGCGCCATCGTAGATCTGAGGATCTGAGTCCCCTATTTTTCGATCCTTCACTCCCTCAGCACATAGAAACACCACAATCGAGACGAGGAAGAACATAGATAATAATACTGTGCAGATGAACAGCAAATCTGCACTGTCGTCTTCACCTCCAACGATAGCAATTGCTTCCAGCTTCCACAACCTCCTCATCGATCTGTCTTCTCTTGTCTTCTCCTCTCCTCTCCAAATCCAACCTTAGCAGATATTTAATAATATTATAGCCAACTAATAAGGTGGTAGATGGCCACTGCATATTAGTCAACATATATAGGGATTGCAGAATGACTATTGGAAACTTGATGGGGACTGAGCGCACAATGGTTGGCTTTTCTTTTGGAGAAATTATTAGGTGTGGAATCGTCCAGACTCCATTAAAAATTGACACGTTGAATGAATATGTAAATATTGAATTGGATTTATTTTTTATTTATATATTTAATGTGTCCGTGGAACTTGAAGCCAAGCACCTCAAAAGCACTAATGAAGCTCAGTCAAAGCGCGGTAAAAAAAAGCGCAAAAAAAGAGCAGTTAAAACGTAACTAAAGAGCTGGTAAAGTGCACAAAAAAAAGTTCAACCAAAATGCACTCCAAGTGTCAAATTTTAAGTGAATGTTCGAACGTATCTCTAGGACTCCACACCTAATAATTTCTCTTTCTTTTGAGGTGGATTCGTTTAGTTAATTTCTTTAAGTTTAAAGTAGGATGCCACTTGTGAGATAAGGTTGAATGTAAGCATCTCGATGCTTTACTTTACTCTTTTTTTGTAACTATAGACATTTAAGTTCTTTTTTTTTTAATTATTTTATTTGTAATGATTGTGATGTAGTGGATCGTCGGAAGACTCAACCTGCAAGAAGGATTTCGGTTTCCCAATCCAGCGAAGAAGAAGAAAGGCAAGCTCAAAGGCTTCAAGAGTGTAATATCATTCAATCTCCCTTTCCTACTACAATGCACTCATATTTATAAAACTAAAAGAGTATTCTAGAAACTAGATAAGGTGTTCCTAAGGAGAAGAATCCTAGCTTAAAATGCACCGCATCATTCTCCCCTTGTGTAAAAAAAAGAGCTCGATTCCGTTCGAAGCTCGCTAATTAGAAGGGATGTAAGGTGACAAACAAAATTCCGGGATCGAAGACTTTGAATGCAGGCTTCAAAATTAGTACATGAAGAGGCTTCCTGTGAGTCCCTCGAAGCCTTGAAGAATTATTCACATACTGCTCAATGTAGAGCCTAATTGTGACACCTTCTGAGCCAGTTCCAGATAGGCGGAATGTCAGCCGGGAATCATATGCAAACAAGAGACGGATTACCTGGTGCTTGGAGACTGAATCATCCACCTGTTCATTGTACTCAAGTTCATCAGCATTCACAACATCCGTCTTCTGCACTTTAGTAGGAAACCAATATGGGCATCCAAATTCAGCCTTTAGCCAAGCATACTGGTCAGAATATTCACCATAATCTGTATAAGAGCCAAGCATAATCACATGGACACCTGCAACTTCAAAAGAATAATAGATATTTGAAGTGGAGCCGCTCTCTGCATAAGGCATTTTCCACCTTGCATTGTATGACTGGAATGGAGATTTAATAAATGGAATACTCTCCATCTCATGGTTCCCTTCTGTTTCCATCCACGGCCTAGCACTTGCATATGGCTGTATCAGCTCACCAAAGGAATCCCACAAGTGCTGTCGATAATCAGCATAGGAAAGGTCCCCTGGGAGCAAATCCAAATCATATTGGCAATCATTGATGTGCGATAGTGTGGATGCAGTCCAATCAGTCTGACCAAGATCACCAACTACAACAAAAGTTAATGGGAATTTAGGAGGAGGCGTCTTAAACTGAAAATCTGGTTCCTGCCCTCCACAACGGTAGTAGTAAAATGTATCATCCTCAAGAGGTCCAAATGATTCTGTGTAGAAAAGATAACCTGTGTACTGCCTGGCTAGCAGCTTCGTTTTAGCTTCATTCAAGTGGCCTACCTTGACATTATGTCGAGCAGCTGAGGGGCATTGCCGATGATAAACTTTGTCAGCCAAATTTAAACCTGGGATTTCCACACCTGCAGTAAAATCATTCACATCACCAACATTGTAGTTGTCATTTAACTTAGTTTCTCCATCTCCATGATCCGCATCATGATCAATGATGCAGTGCAGCTTCTGGCTGTTACTCAAGTAGGGCTCGGTCCATTCCACCAGCTTCACATATTTGTTTCTACCAGAAGTTGTCTTCTTCTGTGAAGAATCAGTGTTTGCATCGTCAAGACCAAAAGGTGGTGGAGGAACATGGGCCATAAACCCAAAAGGAGTAATACCATCAGACCATCTTGGAATTTGCTTTGTCAAGGACAAAGATTCTGCATCTTTCTCTGTCTTAGGCTCAGCTTTTGCAGCTATAGACTGTTGCTTCTCCAAATCAAGTTGCCGATCACCAATGGAAAGGAGCATCGCGATTGCTCCTGGCGTCACTGTCTTCGGTGCGTAAATGCGCTCGTCTCCTGGCGTGGAATTTCGCTCGTCACAAGGCGCTGGCTCGCGCTCATCATCTGTCTCGCGTGAGCAGCAGGGGCCGCATCTCGCGCGGGCGGGAGGAGGGGCCGGGTAAACGACGGAGTCGGAATGACTTCCATCCATGGCAGAGTCCGGAACCCGCACTGCCTTGTTGCCGTCCGCAGGCAATGCAGGAAGACGGCAAATTTCCAGCTGGAGCTCCATCCCGACGGAGTCGGAGCAGGCAACGAAACTAGGATCTGGTCGTGATAGATCGAGCTCGTGCACATGTCGGGTCGGCGAATCGGAGGCTGGATGTGCGGGAGTCTGGTCGGCTGCTGTCAGAGACGTCGGAGTGGCGGTAGATCGTCGGGGTTGGGAGTTTTGGAGGCCAGCGGGTTTGGCTTGAGCGGAGGTAGCGGCGGTTGTTTCATCGGAAATGAAATCGGAATAAACTCCCACGCAGGACATTGGGCGTGCGAGTAGATCTAAACAGGATTTGACGTGCTTGAGCGGAAATGGTTCGCGCCACTGGAGCGGAAGCTCGAGCGGAGGTTTGTCGTCAACTACGGTGGGAGAATAGTGGGATTGATAGCGTTTGCGAGGAGCAGACAAGGATAGCGAAGAAGAAGAATGCCTCGGTATGGATGCCTCGGTATGGTTGCCGACGACATCCTCATCCTCCTTATTGACCGAAGGGTTTCACGAATCCGATCAAGGTTTCTATCTACCTGATCGAGCGACTTCTTCGATTGAGCTTGATAGAAGGCGATCCGGCTTCGAGCATCGTTGACAGCCCACCTTCCTTGGCGTCGATCGTCGTCGACCGCCAATCTTGTTTTGCGGCTTCGATCGTCGTCAACAGCCGACCTTCTGCAATACATCGATCTTCGCAAGCTTCAGGCTCTGATACCAACTGATGTAATGGATCGTCGGAAGACTCGACCTGCAAGAAGGATTTCGGTTTCCCAATCCAGCGAAGAAGAAGAAAGGCAAGCTCAAAGGCTTCAAGAGTATAATATCATTCAATCTCCCTTTCATACTACAATGCACTCATATTTATAAAACTAAAAGAGTATTCTAGAAACTAGATAAGGTGTTCCTAAGGAGAAGAATCCTAGCTTAAAATGCACCGCATCAGATTGTTATTGTCATTATAACTTTAATTAAGATCAATTTGTAGCTTAACTTTTTTTTTTTTTTTTTTTTGAGTACTTTATGTTCAACTTTACCTTATCATTTTTTATAACGTCCTTTTTTGTTGTTGCTTTTATTTATATCATCTAACATAGTTATTATATCATGATTGCGATTTAATTAAAAGAGAATATGCTATTATTATATACTACTTATGAAAAAATTTCGATGTTAACAATTTGGATTTGTTGGAGGAAAGTGCAGATTCGGGCGTAATATGGATTTTATCATAAATGATAGAAAAGAGTTTTATGGCTTTCTTTGGGACTGTTTTTTCATTGCTTTTTAAAAAAAATTTAATAAAATATTTATACTAAAAAGCTATTTTAATAATCAATAAGAAAGTCATCCTGATCGGAAATACTTGTAGATCTTCTGAAAAATAGCGAGAACAGTGACTGGACTGTTGTCCACTGCTGGAAAACACAGCAAAACTGTTGTTTACAGCTGTTTAACAGCAGTATTTCATAGGAAATTTGAAAGAAAACTCAAAGCAAGATTTGTATTCCACTAGACGATGAATAAAATAGCAATATACAATTGATCCTCAATTCGAGAGGAGGATCGATCTCTCCCAAATCTCTAGACGCCGCTAGAGCCCAAAGAAAACCTATATCTAAGAGATCTCAAATTTCAGCCAAATTCAAGATACCCAAACCCTAGAAAAATAAACAATTCAATGCATACAAATCAAAATGAATTCCCTAAACAATCCCTACAATCAATTTCCCTCCTAAACTTCCTCAAAATTCATTCCTAAAACAGTCCCGCAAGGCGAGCGGCTTGTGCGGCCTCCGCCCAGGCGGAAACTTCCGCCGTTTCGTGTCTGGTCCGGTCTCGCGTGGACCGGCTGGACCGGTCCACTAACACATCCCAAATGAAGCTTAGAAGAGTTGATAAGATCCACAAAGAAATCACTTGAAAATATGCATTTTTAGTAGTAAAATCTGCCACATGAGCTAAAGCCACTAGAAACTATATAATTTTAGAGAATTTCTAGTGAAATTTATTGCCGGAAAAAAGTCATAATAAATACTTTTCAACAACCAATAAAAAGTGACGTTTTGATAGATTTTCAATAGATTTGACTATTGATATTTATCTTTGGTTTGACGATTTACATAGTTGTAAAATTTACCAACGAAAATCTTGTTTGCAATTTTTTTTTTTTTTTGGGAGATACTAATGGCTTTCTATGGCAAACTGACGATCTAAATTTTCCAATATATTTTTCTCAAGAATGTCTTCGCTAAATTTATTTTATGAAAATTTTATCAGTCACTAAGGCTTCGTTTGGGACGGCTTTCTTTCTGCTTCGTAAAGCAACTTCTTAGTACAAAAATTAAAATTTTTATACTATGAAGTTGCTTTAGAAAGCAATAAAAAAGCTGTCCCAAACGAAGCATAAATCTCTCAACGAAAATTCCATTAAAAATTTGGAGATTTTTTCTACAACAATACTTTGCTAGTGAGAATCATCTACATATCATTCTTCAAACATAATATTTTCTACATAAAAAATAATACATTAACATATTTGCATATATGGTGCACAACAAATGAAATGCATCAACTCACATAAGGGAAATAATAATATTATTACAAATTATTTCAATATTTTGCTCTACCCTTATCTCACTTAGTCATTTACTCATTTTATTTTGCGTCATTAACTCTTTTCTCTTGATTTGTTGTTGTTGTTTTATCACACTATTTATTCTTGATTAAAATGAATATCAATGTGTACTTTTATAACCACATTCATAAGAGCTCATATATCTTCGATCATAGTATTAAAATAGTTCAACATCATCGACTGCATATCCTACCCTAAACAAGTAAGATATGTATATAAAGTATAAGTATGATACCTATATCTAGAGTGTCTAATTTATAAATTATACAATATTCTTTTCATCTAGCAACCTTTGTCTATAATATATAATTAATCATATTGTTTTTAGGATGATTTGCTCAAACATCCATCTCATTTGTCTAATTTTTCTATGTTTAATAAAGAAAAGCCTCAACCAGACAGTCACTTGCTTCTCCTCCACATGTTTGCTCGAACTCATGTTTGCGGCTGGCTCCTTTTCCAATCCTGTGAGCATTTCACATTTGCAACAGCTTTGCATCCGATCCAAGTCCCACACCTCCCTACATCCGATCCACAACACACACGACCCAATCTACACAATCTGCTAAGGAACATCATGTGCCCGTCTCTGCGTGGCTACCTCCCACACGATCAACCCACTTGACCACACTACGTATGGCTTGAACCTGAAGCCACATGTGCCCACGATCCCAGGCTCTGCACTCATGCAACTAGCTCCACGCCCGTTGTTCGAGCGACCAGATTCTAGTGCAACCACCACGCCTAGTGCAACAGATGCTTCCCTCAAGATAGACCTCGTGAGCTCTTACCTAGCTCTGCTAATGTGTACAACAAGACACTACCTTCGTGTCCAATGTTTGTATCCAAGTGTGAAACCTGCACAACCTGTCCATACAACTTCTGCCTACACAATTGGTCCAGCTGCATATCTGCGCAACCGCCTCTATTCAAGCCCGCGATTGAACCGTGACGCCAACCCTCTTGCATCCACTATTCATGATTGCACCTTGTGTGCTCCTCTCCAAAATCAAGTGGGTTCGTTGTAACTTGTAAGCGGGCCCCGAGCCTTGCGGTGTTCACTCGTGCCTTGCGCATGTCTGGCCAGCTAAATCTTTCTTGTGAAACCACACTCTACTTCTCAACCTGAGCCTCATGTGGCACCAGCCGCAAAACCCACATAAGCTTAATACAGGCACATGATTCTCGCAACCTCCTCCTGCCATTTCTTGACTGCAAGAAGCTTTCTCTTTCATCAAGATCGCCTCCACCAGTCTCTGATACCATTTGTTGGGAATTCTTGAAAGAGGAAAGAGCTTCTTGTTTGCTTCAAGAACAACCATCCATAAAAGAAGAGAGGAAAACTATAGGGAGTGGGAATGCACTCCAATTAGAGGAAATAAAACTAAGCTTTATTTAAATTTTTCCCACATAAAAACTTTACAAATAAAGTATATATAGACACTAGTACGATGTCTTGAAAATTAACTAACTAAAAATGATTAGCAAGTGGACAACTTGGCATAAATTTAAGAAGGCAAAAGAAAATGACATAAAGACGCAACATAGCTAGTTGGCTTAGAGGCACGAGGATAAAAAAAATTGTTCTTGATTTTTAAAATGTGTTTAATAGATATATTTTATAAACCTTTATTAGTTAATATCTTTAATATTAAAGATTTAATCTATAAGCCCTCTTAAAAAGAAATTATATATATAATATTTAAATTCATATACATGTCAAATAAATCAAATTCATATGGACGTCATATATATAAGACTTAAATTCAAAAAAATTTAGTTGGTAATCAAAACTCTCAACCAATAAATCAATATGAGTTACATAAATTATCATACCTTGAGACCCGCTTTCAAACCATAATGTCCAATCTTGTGATAATTAGATAATTTAAATGCTCCAAATTTTGGAATGAATTGTAAAATTTTCCAATTGAATTTTGCTAAAAAAAAATGTATGCATTTATGATTACCTTTAAGAAAATAAAATAAAAATGAAAATAAAAATCCCAAAAGGAAGTAAATGCCAGCATGAGGCAGCTTTTTCCAACGGTCGTCACCGTTAGGCCCTCTCCGCAACACTAAAGCGTCCACGTTTATTTTCTGTTCACATGAGCTTCACAGCCCTTGAAAAGCTTTACCAATTTCTACCCTAAAGCCCTACGCCCTATAAGGATCCAAGATGTGATTTTTAACACTAGAAAGCGTTCTACTCGAGGTCCTTACAGTCTGCATCTCCACCAGCACTCTTTTTTTACCCATGAGGATTACATCCACAGCAGCTTCCATTTGGTTACTCATCTTTCTCTTGAACTACACTTGCGAAGTTCTCTCCTTAAATGAAGAGGGATCTGCCCTTCTCTCCTTCAAACAATCCATCAAGGAGGACCCAGAAAGCTCTTTTGCTAACTGGAACTCCTCTGACGAGGACCCTTGCTCCTGGAATGGGATTATATGCAGAGAAGGGAAAGTCATTTCTATTAGCTTTCCTAAGACTGGGCTTGCAGGTACACTTTCATCTTCCATCGGTTCCCTCCATTACCTCAGGCACATTAATCTTAGGAACAACAGGCTTTTTGGGAGCTTGCCTTCTGAGCTTTTTAGAGCTCAGGAGCTCCAAAGTTTTGTTCTTTATGGAAATTTATTATCTGGTTCTCTTCCTCCTGAGATTGGCAACCTTTCTTACCTTCAAATCTTAGACCTTTCCCAAAATCTGGTAAGTGGGTCGATACCGGCTTCACTTCTTCATTGTCAGAGGCTGAAATTCCTTGTTTTAAGTCATAATAACTTCACAGGTGCATTGCCTGATGGTTTTGGGATCAGCTTTTCTTCTCTGGAAAAACTTGATCTTTCATTCAATATGTTAAGTGGTTCAATTCCTAGAGATATCGGTAATCTTTCTAATCTACAAGGCATCCTTGACTTGTCGCACAATTTCTTCTCTGGATTGATTCCGGAAAGCCTTGGAAATCTGTCTGAGAGGGTCTACATCGATCTGGCATACAATAATCTGAGTGGCCCAGTACCGAAAAATGGAGCGTTGGTTAATAGAGGTCCTACTGCTTTTATTGGAAACCCTGGATTATGTGGCCCTCCATTGAAGATCCCATGCCTTTCATTTTCACCACCTCCAGCTCTTGCGAGAAATTCGAGTGCGAACAATGTCGGCTATAGTAGAAAACTGAAAGGAAGTGCAATAACTGCAATTGTTCTCAGTGATGTGGCAGCTCTTGCTCTTATTGCATTGGTGTTCTATTTTTGTTACCGTCGAGCAATTTCTTCTAAGAAAAAAGCGGAAGAAAGGTACTTTGGTAAAGGTTCGAAGAGCTCAAAGGAGCTTCTTTGTTTTAGGAAAAATGAGATTGAAAAATTTTCAGAAAATGCGGAGCAGTTAGATCTCATTCCATTGGATCAACAAGTGTATTTTGATTTGGATGAGCTCCTGAAAGCATCTGCATTTGTTTTGGGGAAGAGCGATCTCGGCATTGTTTACAAAGTTGTGCTCGAAGATGGACTTACCTTGGCTGTTCGAAGACTTGGGGAAGGAGGCTCTCAGCGGTTCAAAGAGTTCCAAAGGGAGGTGGAAGCTATAGGGAGGATCAGGCATCCAAATATTGTTACATTGAGAGCTTATTACTGGTCTTTTGAAGAAAAACTTCTTATTTATGATTATATACCTGGTGGGAATCTGTCTACTGCTATTCATGGTAAGTTCTAACCAGTTGGCCCCTAATGTTTTATATCATTAAGAATTTAACAAATCATTGGAAATGAAAGGTGATAATTTTATCATGTACTTCAATATTTGGGTGGTAGTATTATGAATATATACACTTTGTTGTAATTTTGTTAAGGGATTTTTACATACATAACACCTAAAACTATTGAAAATACATATTTAAGACGTAAACTTCTCTATTTACTAATATACTACCTAAAATCCCCTTTTCCTTCTATTCTACCACTCCATTGAAGCGATGAGATACTTGTATTCATTGTGAAAGGATGTCTTTGACAGGGAAGACAGTCATTGATAGTGATTTTTGACTGAAGGTTTAACGGAATGTTAAAATTGATTAAAAGATGGGTTTTAGGTGGTATGCATGCATGATTCCAATCGTACAAACAAACTTCTTATTTTGTGCTCGGAATTTACCTATTTTCATCTTTGTGATTTCTTTTTTTATGATTGGCGTTTTACTCTAGGAGATTTTTCTCCACTACCATGGGATGCTAGAATCAAAATCATGAATGGAATTGCCAGAGGCTTGGCTTTCCTCCATGACTTCAGCCCAAAGAAGTATGTACATGGAGATATCAAACCAAACAACATACTTCTTGGCTTGGACATGGAACCATACATATCTGATTTCGGAGTCGGTCACCTTGCAAATATAGCTAGTGGATCACCTGCAACACACTTGAACAAGATAATTGCAGAGAAGTCACAGAACTCTGATTCCTCGGTAAGCCCAATTATAAACATCACGCCATCTTACCAAGCTCCCGAAGCACAGAAAGGCATGAAACCTTCTCAGAAATGGGATGTTTTCTCTTATGGTGTGATTTTACTTGAGCTTATTTCGGGAAGATCTCCTGTTGTCTTACTGGAAACTCTTCAAATGGATTTAGTTAAGTGGGTTCAGTGCTGCATTGAGGAGAGAAAGCCTCTTTTGGATGTATTGGATCCCTTTTTAGCTCAAGAACCTGAGAAGGAAGATGATATTATTTCGGTGCTTAAGATAGCATTGGCTTGCGTTCAATACACTTCTGAAAAGAGGCCATCTATGAGAAATATTGCTGAGTCACTGCAAAGGCTAAGCATTCTATCATGAAATATTTAAAGCCTGGACGAGTAGAATTTCTGTAACTATATTTATAGAGACCATCTGCTTAATCATGTCCTTTTGTATTTCAAGTTTCTTTCTGTCTGTTAATCCACTTATGGGCTATTCTACTGGAATTCTATTAAAGAGTGATATTTTTAGTAGTTCATAGATTTTTTTTGTAGCCTATTTTGTATGATTTTGTTCTAAACATGTCCAAAAAGTTTGGAGTTGGAATCATGAATTAACAATTTTAGAATAAGATTGTATGCATTAGCCATGTACAGATTCTATCATATGATGGAAGACTTGTTTTACTTTCATCTTTTTAAGAAATAAGCAGATGACTGTTTCATATACCTGGTATATGAAGCTTCTGAAATTCGAGAAATTATTTTGTGTGGACACCGGATGGTCCGGAGATCAATTAGAATGAGTCACGTTATCCGTACTAAGAGCAAAAAAATACGTGATGCATTCTAATTGATTTTCGGATGCCCTCCGGTGTCTGCATCGGAATAATTTTCCTACAATTCAAGGCCCCAAAAAGGATAAATTATTGCGTCCGGTGTCCGGATTCGTCCGGACACCAATCCGGTGTCGCCACGTCACCAAAATACATAGGGACCCAGTGTATTTGGGTGACGCGGCGTCACCGGATTGGATGTCTGGACATCCGGTGACCGGACGCAATAATTCTCCCCCAAAAAGAGGTTGATGTAAGTGGTCTTATTCTAGAATTGTTTGGAGGCTCTCCCATGATTAGTGTACGTAAGTTTATAATTGCTCTCTCGTTCTGTTGAATGTGAAGAAGGCACAGTATAAAAGAAAATGTGGTTTGTTTATTTTTTGGGTGTTTAATTTGATGTAATGTAACTGTATCTACTTCATGATTAAATCATATAGTCAAGAATTGTATCTACTTTATATTTATTTATTTTGCGAAGATTTTGATCTTCACTCTAGTTAGAATAAGACAAATCTTTGAGTCTAATGGCTCAAAAATCAAATACATATTTAAACATCATTTGAACTTATTCAAATCTTTGAGTCTAATGTATGTTTCTAATCAAGTCAAGTTAAGTTTGAGCCAAATAGCAATCCTCAAGATAAGTTTTAAATCCTGTAGAATTGTCTGACAGTATAATAGTTCAATAAAATTTTTAATTTAATTTAAACTTGCATATTAAGTATAAGTTATTTACACAACTCTGCTTGGCCTATTGGTTGAGAGCTTAGGCTTTCAACTAAGAGGTCCAAGGTTCGAGTCCATGTGTATACGTTGTGTGTGTGAGTTTGCCTTAAATGACCTAAATGTCCCCAAAAAAAAATATAAGTTATTTATTAATTACAACTTTAATTAAAGTCAATAAATTTCAGTTATAAAACTTTGGCTAGCATTGTAGCTTTGGCTAATTACGATTAATTGTTGGACAGTTTGTGGCTTCCTCCGACTCCTTTGTTGTTTGGTAGTGTTTAGGTTGGTTTTTTTTTTCCTTGGATTTTGTATTTAGGTTGATTATGAGGCTCTTAGGTTTTAGTTCAAATGTTGTATTTTAGTGAGCTTTGGAGTCATTAAGGACTTGTAATTTTTCTCTATATTAACGTGTAGGCCTCTTCTGTGGAGTTTTATTTAAAAAAATGCTAAATTATTAAAACTTTGTCATGATTATGATCAACTAAGTTTTTTTATCGATTTAAGACTCTTACTTTGCGGAAAGGTATAAACAGTCAAAATATTAAATATTTATAAAGTTTTTCACATAATTATAAAGGATATAGTGTTTATTTTATTTTAGAAAGTTCATCCAAAGAGACCATGCATTAATTTCTTATCTTAAGATTTATTTTAAGTTGCTTGATTATCATATTCTTATATGAGCCCTTTAAAAAGGAAACATGCACAAAAAAACGCATCATTTCAAGAACTCCGGAGGGATTTCGAATGTGCAACTGACGTCAATCTCACAGAGCACTGCGACAACTTATATTTGACGTTAGTCGAACATTCGTCTACCATAGCCTTTGCATTCTTCTTTCATGGACTTGAATTCTTAATTTAAATATATAATGATAAATTTAACCTAACGAAGGATATTTTGATGTTCAAAAATCTATTTTTATTATGTTAGATAAGAGAGTTCATTGTTGGTCAAAATTTTGGTAGCGTTCCGGCGTCTGCCCTGCACGAACTTTTATTAGGTCCGGTGTAAGGACGTAGAGGAACGTCCGGTCGGAGGCAAAATCGCGCCAAAAAACTCGGTATTTGCTCGGTATTGCTATGTATTATTTGATAATAACGAGGAATACCGACCGCTCTGTGAAGACCAATACCGAGCTATACCGAGCAATACCGAGTTGTACCGACTTTTTTCTAGGAAATACTCGGTACAACTTTTGTATAACTCGGTATTGATCGGTATAACTCGGTATTGAGTCTTCACGTGATGATATTCCTTGTTATTGTTTGGTATTGCTCAGTATTTGCTCGGTATTTCTCGTTTTTCCGCACGATTTGGCCTCCGACGACCGGACTTTCCTCTACGTCCGGTCGGTTTCTCTACATCCGGTCGGAGGAGGACGTAATAATTGTTCGAACTGCACAGATAGCATTGTCGGGAGGCTAAAACATTTCATTCTTCCTTGTCAGACATTGGGTTTGGTATAATATTATTCTTACCGACCGGAT
Source organism: Dendrobium huoshanense (assembly GCA_016618105.1). Lineage (NCBI taxonomy): Eukaryota > Viridiplantae > Streptophyta > Magnoliopsida > Asparagales > Orchidaceae > Dendrobium > Dendrobium huoshanense. The sequence goes on from CM028348.1 coordinate 27,879,068, forward strand.
TAAAGAGACAATGGACGACGCAATCCTTCACATATTTCATTCTTTCCGACTATATCTAAAATCAATGGAACACGGGGCCTTCATTTTTTATTCTTCTCGATCATATCTAAGATCAATGGAACATGGGACGGGGTCTTCATTTTTTTTTTTTTTTTGTTGAGGCGAGAGAAAGAGCAATATGCCTGTTGTTCCTTCAGTTTTCTTGCGCAGTTCGCCCTCGGATGCTATTAGAAGAACTCTTGGTCTTCAAGAAATCTGTGCTTGAATCTCGTTAAAGGCTTTTTCCTCTTTGTTTTTAGATGGACGGAGGGAAGTTAAGGAGGAAATGGGGATGCCAGTTGAGGGAGTCGGGGAAAATGGCTTGCATGGCTGACCAGGCAAAGCAATCACCACGAGATGTACGATTAGGGGTGTAAACGAGTCAAGTCGAGTTGAGTATTTGCCTTATCAAGTCTGGCTCGTTTAATCCTTAATGAGCTCGAGCTCAAGCTTGATAAGTGGGCTCGAGATCGACTCATTTAGGAGCTCATTTGAAAAGCTCGAGCTCGAGATCGAGCTCGTTTGAAAAATTGTAGCTGTTGATAAGTTTTTTTATAAAATAAGCTTTCAAATATTATGAAAAAATAATATTATATATATATATATATATATATATATATATATATATATATATATATATATATATATATATATATATATCAAGTAGCTTGATAAGCTTTCGAGTCGAGTCGGGTTGAGCTCGAACTCGAGCTCATTTATCATACGAGCTCGATTGTAGGCTCGAGCTCGAAGCTCGATAAGCTCGGCTCGCGAGCTTGTTAGCTAGTCGAGTTCGAGCAGGCTCGGCTCACTTACACCCCTATGTACGATTGAGCATTTTATGTGTATATTTACCTGAAAATTAAAGTTTTTAAGCTAAATAGCTTGAATCATATATGTATTCCTAAAAAATTATTTATTTATTTATTTAGTCAAATGAAATTGTCTCGTTTCTAATCATTCAAATTTAATTCAATTTAGAACTTAATATTCGGACGAGACAATTTATCTCAAGCCTAATTTTAATAGAGCTCTAAGAAATTAAAATATATGTATATCTTTCCTTGATTTTAGCTCATCAGCTTATTACTATTCTTTCTTTTTTTAGTAATAATAATAAATATTGTTTATATATAATTTAATCTAAGCCGGTCACTCGTTTGACGGACGAGTGGCTTTGGCGACATGGACCACTCATTATTTTGAACAGAGTATATGGACCATTAATTTTTTTTAAATTTATTTAATAATTAATTATTTTATTTATTATTTTTTCTAAAATTAACGTAAACTTTTTTTTTTCAAATTACATTTTCTTCCATGTTAAACTGCTATAAATTGCTTGCCTCCAATCCTGCCTATAACAAGACTAGTAAAGGAGGAGATGGAGAAGAAGGAAATAGTTGAGGAAGAATATGCGCAAGAGGTTCCAGATCTTCAACCTATGGAGGAAGACGTGATAGAGGAGATTGAGATGATCTTGCAGTATAGATTTAGGAATAAAATGCTTCTTGCTCAGGCATTCACCCAGTCATCTTTTAACAACCCTTTCAAAAAGGCTGGGAAATCTTATGAACGATTGGAGTTCGTGGGTGATTCGGTTCTTGGATGTTTAATGGCTAGGGAGGTATTTTCTTCTTATGAAGATTTGCCTCCGGGACAACTTACGCTTCTAAGGGCTGCTAATGTTGATACTGAGAGGCTAGCTCGAATAGCGATTAAATCAAATTTTCATCGATTTCTGCGTCATAATGCTCCTCAGCTTGAATGGCAGGTAATTTTTATTCTTATTTTGATTTCTTAGCTAAATAAATATTGTAACTTTGATTCTCTCTATTAGTTAATTGCATTTTAATAGATTTGAATGTGTTTTTTTGTTATTGAAGTCCTCATGCAAATTTTCTAGTTTAGATGTATGTTAAGAGTTTTTATTGGTGTAAAGTTTAGGAAAATTGTTCTTGTAAACATATTATGATATGTATTGGTTTCTTATTTTATATGCATATTTAACATAATCTTTTTCTTGATTTTTAGATTAAGGAATTCATGGAGGGCATAAATCAATATCCTATACATTCAAATGGTCTCCTTGATCCACCAAAAGCCCTTGCAAACATCGTTGAATCTGTCATTGGAGCCATTTTCATTGACAGCAATAGTTCTTTAGAGATTGTTTGGAAGGTCAGTTCTGTCAGCTTTGCTTCTTATCTAATAAAGCATAAGTTAGCGAACCAAATAAACCCTTACATTAATCTAATAAATTCATCATTTTTCATATCATTATTTCTATCCAAATTGGTCTAATACTGAAGCAGCTTGACTCTTATATTTATTTCTTCTTTTCCCTTTCCAGACATTCAAGAAGTTAGCAGATCCATTGATCAGCCTTGAAACGCTAGGAAAGCACCCTGTGAGCGAGCTTTATGAACTATGTCAGAAGAACAAAATGAATGTAAATTTCGAGAAAGATACATGGACGAAGAGCATGACGGTCAAAGTTTTTATCAACGGAAACTTGTATGGAAGTGGCACTTACGGTCATAAGAAGGAGATCGCTCAAAATCGGGCTGCAAAAGCTGCTTTGGATAGGCTCAGGATGATACTTCAGAAAGCACAAATTGGTTCATGTTATTCTGCATCAAACTAGTTAAGACTATTGGCATGGTGGATCCACCTTAAGATCGAGGGGATTAAAAAAATTCGTTATTATATGATTCTTTAGGTCGAATTCTGTCAGGGGGCGCTGCTTCCTTGGATCTCGACATATCTACGAAGCGTATGATGATGAACAAATATGGGACGTCAAGAGGCAGCGTCCTCGAAATAAATTTTGATTGTAAGGATATTTATGAAAAAAAAAAAAACTTTACACTTTTAATTACTTATAAGTTTGACCCCTCAAAATTAAGGCTGGATCCGTGCCTGACTATTGGAATATTCATGCACTTATTTTTGAAGATGAAACAAGAGAAATTTAGATATGTACGTCATTGATCCCTCCTCACATAACATGTACTTATATGTTATGAAGCTTATTCAAACAAATAAAGATTCAGAGGTTTTTGATGATAATATTGTGTTTGTTATTGAAAATTTTCATTTTATATTCTGACATAAAGGATTGATGTTTATTTTTTTTTTAATTGCATATGCATTAAATGTATGTTATAATTATTTATAAAATATATTATTTATCAACTTATTTTTATTTAATTTTAAAAAAATTATTTTAATTTATTAGTATATAAATTTTAGATTTTCTTTGAGATAAAATACATATTTCATTTAAGAGAATATTGAACCAATAAAAAAAAGCTAAAATAATAATTCTTAGAAATAACATTTAAAAATATTTAGTGTCAATGAAATAATATTTGAAGCAACTAAAAGTGCATATGATGCATAATTTACAATATTTTTTCTTAATAATACTTATAATTAATTTAGCCTTTACTAAGCTCTCTCGTTCTCTTTTTTTTTTTTTAATCCCAATTATCCCAATTATCCCAATTGGTGAACTGCAACAAGCTCATATGGAATCCACTAAACATGAATTAATCATCTATCGCTGGACCTTCGGTCATATTCAGATGCCGACTGGGCGTCTGATCCTACCGATCGGAAATCTGTCTCTGGCTTATGTACATTTCTTGGACCTAATCTCATCTCCTGGACGGTGAAAAAGCAGGTGACTGTTGCAAAATCCTCGACTGAAGCCGAGTATCGGTCTCTCTCCGCTGCAGCATCTGAAGTCATCTGGCTTCGCCGCCTCGCCTCTGAGTTGTCCATACCGCAGATTACTCCAACTACAATTCATTGCGACAACACATCGGCCATGGCCATCGCCAAAAATCCGGTGTTTCACGCACGAACAAAGCATATTGAGATCGACTATCATTTCATTCGTCAGCAACTTGAATCCGGCCAAATCACGCTCGAGCACATCTCCTCTCTAGATCAAATTGCTGACATTTTAACGAAGCCGTTCTCTATTGCTCGGTTCCTCGATCTTCGTAGCAAACTAACCATTCGGCCTCCGAATGCTTAGTTTGAGGGAGGATATTAGCACTATAAGCTGTACCTTTTAGTTCTTTCTATGTATTTACTGTTTTGCCTACCTTTAGTTTTATATATATTCCTTTCCCTGTACACTTCTCTGATAATTCGGAATACAATATCAATTTCATCTTTTCTCTGACTCCTTCGTCTCTTTCACCTTTCTTGTTCTTTTATGAAAAGCTTTCAATAGCTAAAAAATTAATGTATATAAATTTTGAAAGCAATAAAAAAGCCGTCCCAAACGAAGCCTTAGTCGAATGAAATAAACTCGGCTCTAATCATTCAAATTTAATTCAATTTAGAACATAATATTTGAAGGAGACAATTTATCTCAAGCCTGATATTAATCGAGCTCTAAGAAATTAAAATATATGTATATCTTTCCTTGATTTTAGCTCATCAGCTTATTACTATTCTTTCTTTTTTTAGTAATAATAATAAATACTGTTTATATATAATTTAATCTAAGCCAGTCACTCGTTTGACGGACGAGTGGCTTTAACGACATGGACCACTCATTATTTTGAACAGAGTATATGGACCATTAATTTTTTTAAAATTTATTTAATAATTAATTATTTTATTTATTATTTTTTCTAAAATTAACGTAAACTTTTTTTTCAAATTACATTTTCTTCCATGTTAAACTGCTATAAATTGCTTGCCTCCAATCCTGCCTATAACAAGACTAGTAAAGGAGGAGATGGAGAAGAAGGAAATAGTTGAGGAAGAATATGCGCAAGAGGTTCCAGATCTTCAACCTATGGAGGAAGACGTGATAGAGGAGATTGAGATGATCTTGCAGTATAGATTTAGGAATAAAATGCTTCTTGCTCAGGCATTCACCCAGTCATCTTTTAACAACCATTTCAAAAAGGCTGGGAAATCTTATGAACGATTGGAGTTCATGGGTGATTCGGTGCTTGGCCTTTTAATGGCTAGAGAGGTATTTTCTTCTTATGAAGATTTGCCTCCGGGACAACTTACGCTTCTAAGGGCTGCTAATGTTGATACTGAGAGGCTAGCTCGAATAGCGATCAAATCAAATTTTCATCGATTTCTACGTCATAATGCTCCTCAGCTTGAATGGCAGGTAATTTTATTCTTATTTTGATTTCTTAACTAAATAAATATTGTAACTTTGATTGTCTCTATGAGTTAATTGCATTTTAATTGATTTGAATGTGTTTTTTTTGTTATTGAAGTCCTTGTGCAAATTTTCTAGTTTAGATATACGTGAAGAGTTTTTATTGGTGTAAAGTTTAGGAACATCAAAAATGGAGGGTTTAAATTGAATTTTTAAACTTCTTTTAAATTATTTCTAATTCAAACCAGGTTTATGCCTACCAATTTTTCGCTTGATAATAAGGGAGCGGTAGATTTGTGCTTGCACCGCATAAATAACCTATCTAAAATGGAAGGATGAATCTGTAAACATCAATCTCTTTTAAGAACTCACATTGAACACCCTTTAGTATTTTATATGCAAATTTAACATAATTTTTTTCTTGATTTTTAGATTAAGGAATTCATGGAGGGCATAAATCAATATCCTATACATTCAAATGGTCTCCTTGATCCACCAAAAGCCCTTGCAAACATCGTTGAATCTGTCATTGGAGCCATTTTCATCGACAGCAATAGTTCTTTAGAGATTGTCTGGAAGGTCAGTTCTGTCAGCTTTGCTTCTTATCTAATAAAGCATAAGTTAGCGAACCAAATAAACCCTTACATTAATCTAATAAATTCATCATTTTTCATATCATTATTTCTATCCAAATTGGTCTAATACTGAAGCAGCTTGACTCTTATATTTATTTCTTCTTTTCCCTTTCCAGACATTCAAGAAGTTAGCAGATCCATTGATCAGCCTTGAAACGCTAGGAAAGCACCCTGTGAGCGAGCTTTATGAACTATGTCAGAAGAACAAAATGAATGTAAATTTCGAGAAAGATACATGGACGAAGAGCATGACGGTCAAAGTTTTTATCAACGGAAACTTGTATGGAAGTGGCACTTACGGTCATAAGAAGGAGATCGCTCAAAATCGGGCTGCAAAAGCTGCTTTGGATAGGCTCAGGATGATACTTCAGAAAGCACAAATTGGTTCATGTTATTCTACATCAAACTAGTTAAGACTATTGGCATGGTCGGATCCACCTTAAGATCGAGGGGATTAAAAAAATTCGTTATTATATGATTCTTTAGGTCGAATTCTGTCAGGGGGCGCTGCTTCCTTGGATCTCGACATATCTACGAAGCGTATGATGATGAACAAATATGGGATGTCGAGAGGCAGCCTCCTCGAAACAAATTTTGGTTGGAAGGATATTTATGAAAAAAAAAAAACTTTACACTTTTAATTACTTATAATTTTGACCCCCTCAAAATTAAGGCTGGATCCGCCCCTGACTATTGGAATATTCATGCACTTATTTTTGAAGATGAAACAAAAGAAATGTAGATATGTCATTGATCCCTCCTCACATAACATGTACATGTACATATATGTTATGAAGCTTATTCGAACAAATAAAGATTCAGAGGTTTTGATGATGATATTGTGTTTGTTATTGAAAATTTTCATTTTATATTCTGACATAAAGGATTGATGTTTTTTTTTTTAATTGCATATGCATTAAATGTATGTTATAATTATTTATAAAATATATTATTTATCAACTTATTTTTATTTAATTTTAAAAAAATTATTTTAATTTATTGGTATATAAATTTTAGATTTTCTTTGAGATAAAATACATATTTCATTTAAGAGAATATTGAACCAATAAAAAAAAAGCTAAAATAATAATTCTTAGAAATAACATTTGAAAATATATTTATGTAGAAGATCTAAGGAGTCAATCAATCGAGATTCCAATAATCGGGATTTAAGCACCTCATATTCTGCATCAGTGAAAAAATAAGCTGATTTCTTTAGTGCAAATGAAATAATATTTTAGGCAACAGAAATTGCATATAATGCATAATTTACATTTTTTTTTTCTTAATAATACTTATAATTAATATAGCCTTTACTAAGCTCTCTCGTTATCTTTTTTTTTTTTTTTTCTCGTTACAAGGAAGTTTCCAAAATAAGACCTTTTCAAGTCATAAAATTTGAAGGGGTTGTTTGTTAGCGGGATTTAAGCCGGATTTTAGGCGGATTTGAGCGAAATCCAGCCCAGTGGCCTAAATGTGCATGCAAATTCAAATCTCACGGCAAATGAAAGCCGCCGTAGATGAAAAATTCCTCCTATTTGTGCTAAATCCCAAAAAATTTTTGAGCCATGACTCATCTGACTACAAGCATGTCTAATTTGGGAATCATTTGGTCATCAAATTAATGATTTGAAGCGTCTAAATATGCTTTAAGTCCTTGATTTGAGACCATGCTAGGATTGGATCTATTTTGGTGTCGTGGGGTTCGCATTATTGAGACTTTCAGTTTGACTATAAGTTTGCTAGGATTAGAGTTCAAATGATCCCAAATTTAATTTTAAAAGTTTCCAATTCAATTATACCTTGATATTCGAGCGATCATGGTTAGGGCTATAAATTAACCAAGCATTCGACGAGTTGCTCATGGATTGGCTCGTAAGAGCTTGTTCATGTTCATATGATAAGCTAAATGAACGAATTTGAACACTTTTTATCAATACTCAATAGCTAAATAAACGTGCATGAATAGCTTGTCATTCGGTTTCATTTATGTTCACGAATAATATCGATTAAAGCTCTTGAACAAGTTCATTAAGAAGCTCGATTAAGGCTCATGTTTGGTTAGCTTGAAATAAATAAATAGTTTTAAAAATAAAAATTGTTAAATTAATTTAAATAATTTAATAATTTATTTTTAAATAAATATTAATAATGATAGTAGTAAATATAGTTAGTATTTTTAATTAAATACTTGTTGCGTCCTGGAATATTCGCGGCGGTAGAGAAATATATAATTTAATGTCTTAGCATTGTACGAAGATCCAGCACACAATCAGATAAGTGAGAGGGTGTAGCATTCATAAGAGACACAGAGTTTTTACGTGGAAAACCCCTAAAAATGGGGAAAAACCACGGGGCCTAGCCCAGTTGAAAATGATTCCACTAGAATTTGAGTCGGTTATAAAGAACTGAATCGCCTCCAAGGGCGATCAGATTACAACTAGTAACTGTTCGATAGGAGTCTGGTGTTAGACCCGACGTCACCTTAAAGTTCGAGTGTTAGTTGGTAGTATGACCTTGAACAGAACTTCAGGCATTGAGCAGAATGTTGGGCCTTCGGCAGAATGTCGGGCCTTGAGCAGAATGTCGGGCCTTGAGCAGAGCGTCGGGCCTTGAGCAGAGCGTCGGGTCTTGAGCAGAATGTCGGACCTTGAGCAGAGCGTCGGGCCTTCAGCAGAACGTCCGGCCTTGAGCAGAACTTCGGGCCTTGAGCAGAGCGTCGGGTCTTCAGCAGAACGTCGGGTCAGAAGAAAAATGTCGGGCCTTGAGCAGAGCATCGGGCCTTCAGCAGAATGTCGGGCCTTGAGCAGAATGTCGGGCCTTGAGCAGAGTGTCGGGCCTTTAGCAGAACGTCGGGCCTTGAGGTGGTGGTGCGGCGAAGCTCTGGCGATGGTCCGGCGAGGCTCCGGCGGTGGTCCGGCAAAGTTCCGGCGGTGGTCCGGCGAGATTCCGGCGGTGGTCGAGGAGGAGCTTCAATTCTTCCTTCTCCTCTTCCTTCTCTTCCCCTCTTTTCTTCTTGCTTCCACCCCCCCCCCCCCCCCCCCCCCCCCCCCTTTGTGAAGAATGAGGGCTCTATTTATAGATTTTTTGGAGTGACATAGCTCGTAAATAGGCGTGAGATCAGGGGCGAATAGGGAGTGATTGAAAGGACGGTCGATATCGAATCCTACGATCGTGCACCGTTCGTTGGACATTTGAAGGTCTTAGAGATGTTGGAATTCGGCGATCTTGGGCTTGTTGGATTCGTCTCGTCGAGCCGTTCAATTCGAATATAAGATCGTAAAAATCGGAGATCGTTTGGTAACTCAAACAGTGTTATGAAGCTCTAAGCAGCACTTCGGGTCCTTAATTTGGGCTCATTTGGCCTCGGATTGAGTTGAATTTGGTGTCGTTGGATTCGTATTTCCGAGACGCTCAGTTCAACTATAAGTTTGTTGGAATCGGAGTTCAGATAGTCTCCAAATTAATTTTTGAAGTTTCCAACTTGATTCTGCATCGAGATTCGTGCCCGATCAAGATAATTTTTTTACGATGTATCAATACTAACAAGATAATATTATCATTTTTTTATGCCCACTTAACTGCTCTCCTATTTTTTGGATTCTCACCATCAGCAAAACCAAGAAATATTATTCATAGTGATTTTTGGTTATATATCAGTTGCTCTCCGAATTTCAAACATCAAAGCTCGTGGAGTCAAAAAATATGTGCTTGAGCTTTCCAAAATGTTGCGTAGTAAAATTATAATTTTTGAATAATTACAAAGCACGACTGCTCCTTAGATGTCAACATGGGTCTCCACTCGAGGCCGTGAACCGAATAAAATCTCATTTATTATAATTTAAGCATTCCTTGAAATTGGGGTCGACCAGAGCAAAATGTGTCAAAGAATTTTGTTTCAAAATATTTAAATTGTTCTAAAAGGTCTATACAAGCTCCGTTGGGATTAGATAGTGTCAAAATTGAGTCCAAAATATCAAAAAATATTCTTGGAGGCCCAAAATATATTGAAATAAGCATGTTCAGACCCAAAATTGTGTCTGCCACCCGCCGCCGACAATAGCACTTGAGGCCTAGTCTATGCTCTAGGAGCGTGTTACACAGTGTTTACTGACGTCTTAAATGGGTGTCGTTTCGATTCCTTATAGTGCATCATTTTGTGCCCCTTTTTTAATTATATTTTTTTTATTTGGTTTTGTTTTTTTATACTTTTTATTTTGAAAAAAAATTATTCATTTTTTTTTTTTTTTTTGAAGCTAATGAAATTGGGATAGCTAAAATCTTAGTAATTTAGATCTAGAGAGTAAGGTGAGGTAGAGGGCCACAAAATAGCTCTACGTGTACACAGGAAATGAGTTTTTATTTGCTAAAATCTAATTAATTATTATTTGACTTTCCAATTGTTAGAAAGGTTTAGTATATTCAATCTAATTAATTAGTTCAATTAATATTGATAAGACCTATTTTGTTTCTTTGATCTCAATATTATCAATGAAGAATTCATTAGTAATTTAGTATATAAAATGAGAATATTAAGATGGATGCATGGAATGTTTTAGTTCAAAATATTTATGTTGTTGGAATAGCAACCATTGAAGAGAGCTATAAAAGCAAATTTAGAGTTATATGTTTTGAGCATTTCATGTAGAGCATTGCAATGTTTCTATGTTAGATAAAAATAATGAGATTAAAAAGGAAAGAGAAATAGATTAATCATGTAACAAAAAGATATTCATAAGGATATTTTATCTAGAAATAAATGATAAAATGATATTCATAATGCTATCTCCAAGTAGTTTGCTCAAGGCTAACAACAACAACAACATCATCATCAAGCCTTTATCCCACTACGTGGGGTCAGCTAGATGAATCCTTTTTCTCCATTGTGTCCTATTAAAAGTCAAATTCTCGTTTAAATCTAATAAAGAAAGGTCATTCCTAATATTTTCTAACCAAGTCTTTTTTGGTCTACCCCTACCTTTCTTAACATAAGTCAAATCTAATACCTCTACTATCCTAACCGGGTCATCGGAAGGCCGCCGTTTTATGTGACCAAACCATCTAAGGCGACTCTCTCTAATCTTATCCTCTACTGGAGCTACTCCAACCTTTTCACGTATATGCTCATTTCGTATCCTATCTCTAAGGATAAAGCCACTCATCCACCTGAGCATCCTCATCTCTACCACACTTAACTTAGTATTATGCTCAAGGCTAATAATAAAAATATAATATGAGGTAAGCATTTTTTTTTCAAAAGAAATGCATATTATTTTGTGGTTCGATCCTCAAAATTGTTTGGCAAGATAAAGTTTTAAATCATGTAGAACCATTTAACAGTATAATTCAGAATTTAAGAAGGTTAGTTCATTAAAATTTTTAATTTAATGTGTTTTAATTTAAAATTGCATTTTAAGTGAAATTACTTATTAATTATAACCTTAATTATCATCAATGAATTTCAATTATAAAAATAATATAATTAGAAAATAATTTAATTATGAAATAACTTATTAATTTTGATTGTATTTTTTAATTGTCATGTGCTAATTATTATTTATTATTTAAATTATCATTACTAACTAATTATTATGAATAATACAATTAGAATTTAAGCTAATTATCTTTTTTTTTAATATTATTAATTAATTTAAGTAAGTAATTATTAATTAATTAACGTTTTATTCTTACTTAAATTTAATTAAATAGTTAAACTAAATTACTTTATTTCCTATGTGTGAATTCCTAGGGTTGCTTTTCCTCTCCTCCGGCTGTTCGTTGCGATTCGACTTGGCCTGCTTGGCGTGACGCCTCCTTCGACGACGTCTCCTCGCCGTTCTTCTGCAGGATTGGAAGGAAAAAAGACGACGGGAGCTTGCTCGTAGCGAAGGTAGCGATCTTTCTCGAAAATCCTGTTTGACAGGATATAGCTTAAATCCTGCTCGAATCCAGCATAAATCCTGTATCCAAACAGCCCCTCTCTCAATTCGTGGGATTTATAATCTCCCAATCTCTCTCTTCCTGCATCACTTGGAGATCTCCACCGACGTTTTCTGCCTTCTCCAAAAATGGTACGCCCTCCAAAATCTGAGCTTCAGAAGTTGTCAATTAGGGTTATTGTTATATTAATTAAAATTAGGGTTTTGTAAATTGCTTTTATTGAATTTTTGGTGTTTAGGATATCTTCTAGTTTGCTCTGCTTGTAATCTGTTCGTTATGTTTCTTGATTTTCTCAAATAAATCTGAGGAAGCTTGAAATTGATAAAGCTGGTCCGTTGAAACATAATATGCTTCTTGAATTCGTTTACGGGTGTGATCTTTAAATTAGATGCAGGAGCCGATATGTAGTTTTAATTCTTTATCAATAAAGACACAAGGACAGCAGCCTGATATCAGCAAGGGACATTAACATTATATTCCTTGAAATATGTGGCATAAGCATAGTTCAACACAACGTTATATAAGAAAGAATTACTTCATATTTGCAATAGACTTCTGAATCCAGTGTGATAAATAGAATGAGTTAAATCATATTTGCATTCTTTCATAAGTTTTTTTGCATCAATTACGATAAGTTATAGCCATTGGATTATGCAATGCCAAAAGGTATCAAATAAGTGTCTAAGAGGTATCAAATTAAATATGTGGCTCATTAAATGACTTGATGGACACAATATGCTAGAGTGCTTGGCTGAATTTTCAAGTATCTAACATAATATGATGCCTTGCGGAAGTTTTCATGCTTTATAGCTTTGTGTTGATCACAATGGAAAACGTTGATTTTTTCACCATAATTTGAATAATGAATTCCTGGAGTAAAACTGAGGCATTTGGATTTGTAGATTCTGCGTAAACCTTCCCATCTAATAATCCTTGATTTTAATGATTGTTTACCCCTTTTGATAGTGGGAATGTATGATTCTTGTTAGTTTTCTAATTTATGGTTTGAGCCCATTTCATATATGATTTCTACATATTGGTTTTGTGGACTTATTTGTTTTATACTTCAATTTATATAGTTTCTTGACCAAATCACTAGTGTTAAGAAATGTAATAGTGATAATTGTTATTTTCTTAGCTCTAGGTGAGTGCACATTTGTACGGGTCCATTTCTTTCTGTTAACATGTTCTTAAATGTTTAGGTATTACTAACTTGGGTTTTTTTTTTCTTGCTCCTTGCAGTCTTCTCTTGCTGCTGCCAGAGCTGATAATTTTTACTACCCACCAGAATGGAGTCCAAAAAAGGTACTTGTAGTAACTTAGCTTGAAATCTCCTTAATCAATCAAAACATTGCTTCGTATTTCTTTCATTAACATGCTTATTGTTTGTATGTAGGGTTCGTTGAACAAGTTTCATGGTCAACATGCACTCAGGGAGAGAGCAAGAAAGATCGACCAGGGTATTCTGATTATAAGGTGCTTATTATTTTTCTGTTATGCTTTTACGATTTGCCTGAAGGCTTTTTGGGTGAGAAGAAAATGAATTAGTAGGAATCATTAATTTTCCTTGCTCTTTGCTTATGCTTACATTGATTTTGTGGGATTTGTATTGCTTTGTGTTGGTCTAATGATCTCACATGGTACATTAAGTGATGTTTGCTTCGACAAGTCATTCTAGTCTTTGCAAGAAGAAGTGCTATTTGTTACCTGCTTATTTTTTTCTGAAAGCTAAATGTTTTAGCTAATGTTATTCGTTCTATTTGGTGCCTCATAATATGATAAAATGTCTTGTGCATTTCATTTATGTAAACATAATTAATTGTTCTTGTTAATGTGTTATACTATTATCTTAATTCATTAGTTCTATATCCTTTTTTTTTTTTTGTTAATCTCATCTTCCTCAAAGCATTAAGACAACATTTTTGCCAAAGGGGTAGCTGTGCAGCTGTATTTCTTTCCTTCTTTTGGTGAAGCAGCAAATTTCTACTTATTTCTGTTCCCTGTAATCTTATCTACTTTTGCTAAAATATGTGTTGCTCAAAGCATGCAAGCATGTCAATTTTTAGCAAGAGTTGGAAGAAACCAAACCAATTCTTAACAAAAAGAATGCATATTGCGCTACTGGTCTTATAACTTAGTTTAGTATTTCTTAATCAATTATATTTAGTTATACAAAGATTTTTCATATTCTTGTGACCATCTTTCTTTTCAGATTTGAAATGCCCTTCAATATCTGGTGTGGTGGATGCAATTCCATGATTGCTAAGGGTGTGAGGTTCAATGCAGAGAAAAAGCAAGTGGGAAATTATTATTCCACTAAGGTACTTTGCACTACTCCTAACTGAAATTCATTTTGTTCAGGGAAGCTGCCTATCTGAAATGTTTGCAAGCTAACTGATTTTTATGAGATTGAATCGATGGATGGATTTGTTGTTTTCATTCTTAGATTAGGTTTCACTGTACAAAAACAGTATTTGGGCTCGTCTATTTGCTTGTTGGTTGAAGTCTTTGTTTAGAAAATGTTGATTTTATTTTCTCTTTTTTTGTGCGGACAAAATCACCACATTTGAGGTATTGCTTCAAATTACACAATTTAAGCCTTTAAGGTATGCCTCTGGGTGAGGACTACAAAGCACCTTAGAGCTTACTCCTCACAATTGGAGTAAGAGGCGTAAGCCTCAATTGTTCGTGATATGCAATGAGGTGCGCCTTGAGACATGGTATGTAGTGTATGCCACTATTTCGGGCATTGTGCTTTTTTCACTTGACAACCCAATGCCCAAGTGGCATTGTAAACTACAATAAGATATCAATCGTGGCTTTTTTAATGGAGGAAAAAAAGTGGCTTTTTAATGGAGGAGGAAAAAAAATGGGTAAAAGTCGACAAGAAATTAGCAAAAAATGTTAGTATAAAATTTTATAAAATTGAAATGATAAAAGGGTATTACAGTCATTGTTTTAAATCAGATTTTTTATTGAATTTGATTAATTATGAAAGGGAATGATGTTTGAGATCGAAGATGATGAAGATTTGGAGGATTTTGATATAAGTGACAGGTGAGGGTGGAGAAAAAGCAATCAACTAAGATGAAAGCAATCAACTAAGATGATAATTCTCATGAAAACCCTTTAAGTGATGGGATTTGGAGAAATTTTTAAATTTAGATCCCTAACTCATAATTAGTTTCTTTTAGGACATTTAATTATTTTTATAGACTTATTATCTATGTTTATTTTTTTATCTTAAACTTCATGATTTTTTATGATGTTATTTTTACACTTTAAGAATACTCTCAAATATTTTATTTGGGGGAAATCGAGCTCAAATTTTTTTGATACTCATCATTGAGTGCTAAGAAAGATTAAATAAAGGGGGGAAAGTGCTGTCAATTTCTTAGTTTGATCCAATTGTATTCTGTAGTCTATTTACCATTTTATATTATTTTTAAGTTAAATACATCAAATCTATTAAGTAATTTTCTGTTAGAACTTAGCCATTCATACCATAAGATTATACAATTTTTTAACCAGTTTCACACCCAATCTCATGGCGAAGACATTTTGCGTTTCTCTCTTGATCATATTTTTCCCTTTGCAATGCATTATGGTAAAAAGATTAGAAGACTGTGAATTGTCTAATTTTTTATACAAAAACCTGTTGTTGTCCTAGCATAATAAAGAATTGCTCAATGAGGGTGTGCCGGGTATCTGAGGTTATCATCAATATGTGGAATTGTCTAATTTTTTAAAGAATAACCTGCTTTTGTTGTTTAATAATCAATTGCACAATAAGGGTGTTCTGAGGTTGCTGCCAATATGGGGTTTTTGAGGGGTTTTGTAGGAATCTTATCTTTTGTATTATAGAGAGGCCATTTATGATTTGAGCCGGTGACCTATAGATCAGAAGAAATCACTCCAGACCTAACTGTTAGTATTAGTTCTGAAGAAGGAATAGCTAGTTACCATAACAAACGGGTTATATCGTAACGTTGACAAGTTAACATGCAGGATAGACGGTGACTAAGGGAGGTAATTGGTCTATATGATACTTTTGGAGCCCACACAAATTTGTTCTGCATAAAGAAAGTTTCCTGTTTATATTCTATTGGATTCCTTAGTTTTCTAATCACGGCCTTATTCAGGAACATTTTCAAATACTTCAATTGCTTCATTAGAATAGAATTGTCATTTTGTAATAGATAGTCTCCTTTTGCATCTTATTTTTGTTATGGATGATTCAAAACATCTTATGCTACATACATTCATGAATATAAACAGCATGTCCTTGAGTTGCTGAGATCTTTACTCAATTTATGTTCATGTATTAGATATGGAGCTTCACTATGAAGTCTGCGTGCTGCAAGCATGAGATTGTTATACATACAGACCCAAAGAACTGCGAGTACGTGATAATAAGTGGGGCTCAGCGCAAGACAGAGGATTTCGATGTTGAAGACGCTGAAACATTTGCTTTTCCAGCAGATGAAGGTGTATGATGATGCTGTTTTGTTTATTGTAAAATATTTGCAGGTTGACTGGTTATCTTATAGTTATTATCAATTGAAAATATTTCAGTTAGAGGCAAGCTTTCAGATCCATTTTACCGGCTTGAACATCAAGAACAGGACCTGCAGAAGAAGAAGGAAGCTGAGCCATGGTTAGTGCGTCTTCAGAAAGTTTCTGACAGCAGGCGCTCCAATGACTACAGCCTAAACAGAGCTCTCAGGGATCGCCTGAGGGTATATTAATAACAACTTCTAAGTTTTTAACTTCCTAAGGAGCTCTTTGGTATTGGATTGGATTTAATTTAGTAGGATTTAGTAAATCCCGTAAATCCTGAGGCTGTTAAATCTTGAGAATTGTTTGGTATGATAAAAGTTAAATTCTATTAAAATCCTGAGAAACCGTTCAGCAACATATTATAGGATTTGGAACATCACGACACGGGCGCCGCAGGTGATATGCCGCTCAACTGTAAATCCGTTAAATCCGCCGAGGAATCGGATTAAGATTTACCTGGATTTATGCGGATATGCGGCATAAATCCGTAAATCCAGGATTTACGTCGTCGCCGGATTTACAGTCACGCAAAACACCGTTTGGCTAAATCCGACTTAAATCCCTCTGTAAATCCGATACCAAACAGCCCCTGAAAGTTGATTTCTATATTCCATTTCTGAAATTTCTGTTGCTCTGCTTAACAGGGTCAAAAGAAGAAGATTGGTGAAGAAGAACAAGTTGCAAGAAAAATGGGCCTAGGCATCCGGCTTCTCCCTCCATCAGAAGAAGATGCGACAAGTGCAGCTGCCGCTAGATTCTCTTCTAAATTCGAAAGAAATCGCAGGGACAAGCGCGCAGCTATTAAAGCTTCTTCCATCTTTGATCAAACTTCCACTGCTTCAGGGAGCAAAGTCCCGGAAATTCAGTTAAAGAGAAGAAAAATCAATGCCTCATCAGCATCTGCGCTGATAGCAGGCAGGGTTAAGCCATCCTCACGGCAGCTTCAGAATCAGGTCTCTGTAAATGGGTCTTCTTTAGTCAGAACAAGAAGATGATTTTGCTTTCATGGCTTTGGGGTTGTTGTTGAAGTAAATAATCAATGGATTTATGTAGATAATCAAAAAGAGAATGATGTGAATTATTGCTACTTGAATAAGTAAGTTTGTTCACTAGTATACTCTTTTAGGGCATCTCCAATCGAAACTCTCATTTTTCACTTCAACATACAGTGAAACTCAAAAATGTTATGATTCATCTCCAATTGAAATTTATTTTGCCAGTTCTCTTTTTGGAGCATTTCTTAGGCAAATCTGGTTGAGACAAAAAAATTGCATAGATGAATAATGCAAATGTCGATATTGGTGTTGCACTGTCATCCTTCACCGATTAGCAATATTTTTTGCCATTCACATGGAACAAACCAACGACACCTTACAGTTTGGAGTTTTGGCTGAAAACGCCCTTATTACTACACGGATTTATTAATGGGAATTTGATGAGATAAATTGAAGTATTTTGGACGATTATGAGGCTGATCTTTACTTCTGGTTTCACAAGCTAGGCATTAATATTCCTTTACATTTATTTATTTATTAGTGACATCTTGTGTCAAAATATTATTTTTAATTATAATTTTAAATAATAAAACAACAAATTTTGATTAAATTTTCAGCATTGAGTAGCTTTATAATATAATCTGAGAATATATGTGTAAATTTTTTTTTAATTGACTCCAAAGTTCTTTAAAAAAAGATCAGTCAGAGATGCATGTAGTTGTTAATTGAGTAATAAAGTAGAAAGGGAAAGTAATCTCTTTCTAACATGAAAAATGCATCTATGTTCCTTAAGAATAGAAACAGTTCCATCTCACACTTAGATAAAAGATACTATACTCCTACTTTAAGGTGCTCTATTACAAGCGAGAGATTATTCTGTGCGGACGTCGAACACAGCTTATCGTTCAGAGACGAATCAGGTGCAGTCATATCATACAATACCGGACTCGATACCAAGCAATACATAGCGACGGAACCGAGTAGGGGGTAATATGACACATTTTCATTTGGCTCTAGATAACGTTTGGCATCTGCAGAGAATAATTCATCCTTACAAGCGTGTTCAGAACGACAATAATAACAATGGGAAAAATCGTTGCATGAACTTGATGAGTTTCAGCTGTCTGAGCGCAAAATCATTGCTTGCTCTTTACAGGTAATATTTTACATAGATGCTTAACATAAGCAGTTAAGCAGCCATTCTATCAATGATGTTCATACTATATGAGCACTGGCTGTGAAGCAACGCTCGCTCTGATATTTGCTGGAGCATTCACAGCTTCCTTAAAACTAGGACTATATTTATCATTTGACACTGCAATTAGCACCTATGGATTTGATCTTCTCAGAAGAAGAAACTATAGAAAATTTGGTATGCGTTACTTTTCTTCCTCTGAAGTATCACTTTGGTCATCCTCTTGCAAATGCTGGTTCATTAAAAACCTCAGACTATCTCCCTCTTCGAGTTCCCACTGCTGCTTCAGCTCATTAATGGCTTTCGAAGCAGCGGTAGCTACAGCAGGGTTATGGTCTTCAGCCAGCCTCTGCATGAAGAAACAAGGTAAGAAAGTGGCAAGGAAGTTCTTGTTATTTGCTCACTAACGAGAGTTTGTTTCCATTAAGTTCCTAAAAAAGTTTTGAAGGAAATTTTTGAACTCCCTAGTAATGTATGTTTGGCATGGATTGAATGAAAGCGAGATTCTAAGGATTTGTTTGGGACGGCTTTCTTACTGCTTCTTAAAGCAGCTTTCTAGAAAAAAAAAATTTATACTAGAAAGCTGCTTTAAGAAGCAGTAAGAAGCCGTCCCAAACGAATCCTAATATTGCAACTCAATATAAAGGTTAGAAGTGAATTCCATTTATGAGGAAGTTGCTTTCATTTTTTTATTTTTTTGTCATAAAGTAATAGAAGTTTGGGCTAGAATATTATTTGATCCATAATAGTAGTTAAATAATACAAAATTAATGGGATGATGGACAAATTTGAAACTCACTCCAAGCACTTATATATATAATTGAAATTCAGCTCCATTCACTTCCAAGCACAATCGAAAAGAAAAAAAATAAAGTCCTTAAAAGGTTTTTGGAGTTCACAGTAATTACTTGTAATGCGCCCATGCCAGCATTGCCCAGTATCCACATTGAGGGAGCTGAGGCCAACGCATTTGCAAGAGCTTTCCTGTAAAAACAGAAGAACCAAAGCAAGTTGGTCACATTGTTTCTGGAGCATGTGTCAGGTGATTCCAACGCAATAGATTCTTTGACAATCATTCAAATGATTAAAGATAGGATGGCACACAAGAGGAGGAATATTATAAGCAAAATGAGAATTTAAAACTAAAAGCACAAAAGAACAAAGTAAAAACACAATACAATGCAACAGAAATAGCAGAGTTAAGTGCATAAATTTTCAAATGATTTGACAGAAGTTATATCCTTAGGATACTACCTAACAAACATCTTGCTAGCATTTCCTAAAGCTAAACAAACTTTCAATATAAGGCAATTACAGCTCCCTCCAGCATCAACTCTCTATTTTGCCCTTGAAAGGTACATTTCATACATTTTGGGTGATATGGGATTATTGAAGCTCAAGGATTTATTAATGTAACTTAGGATGAGATGTCCAATAAAAACATAAATAGTTGTTATTAATAAATAATTTTTAAGTACCGATTACTAATTTAGCAAAAACTGATAATTTTTATTATAAAAATTAGCAAACACATATCTATCTGTTGGCTTCAAACATTTGCATCCCGGCCTCTACTGAGAAAGTTTAGGATGTTCCAAGTCAAATTTTTGAAAGACAGTAAATTGAAAATAAGAGACTACCTTAAGATTTCAACGCCATTTCGAGAGTACTTTATGATCAAGCCCCATATTTTCCATAGGAGACCAAACATAACCAAAGAATCCTTGTCAGTATGGGTTGCTTCATCCAAAGACACTATATATTTGTCAAAAGGGATAATTTAAATCTACCATTAACTAACAGAGGGTTTTGAGATCTATCGAGTGCATCATATAATTCATTACTTTAAGTTTTTTAGCCATTGGGGAACTTATGAGCTCTTGCTATAATGTAATTTAATGATGCCATTTTCACAATAAAACCACCTAGTCAGAAAGTCTCAGCCATAACCATTTACCTATAGTATCATTTGGTGATAAAATGACCAGCTAAATGACACATGTCACGACCTTACAAGAAAAATTATTTGAAAATAAATCGTAATGATATCCTCAATAAGACATTAACTTTTTATGAGCTAAGGTGATTCTCAAATCTATCACCCTTGACAAATAATTGTAAAGGATGGATGAGTTTTACTTTTTGTTATTAGGAGTATATTTTATTTAAACAATTGAATTGTGTAGTTTATTATTTTTTTTAGTTTTGCAAAAGGGCAAAGTACATTGTACCCAATTTATTAAACTAACCATGCATTTTGTTGCTCATGTTGGAATTATACTAGGTTTAGTTTTGGTTCTTTGCAAGTTAGTTCGTTATGTGCTCTTTTATTTGTCCATTGGAATTTTAGTCCGCTGTACTTTTGCTTTGGGAACACTACCATTGCCACGTCCCAAGTCCTGGATGAGAAAAGTGGAGGGTTGCGTTAGGTAGTCGACAGCCAGCGTAAAACTTGTCGAACAATAATGACATGAATCCTTTAAGAATTTGTGTTAATGTTAGGGCGTCCCCTGGAAGCGACGCGCTGTATGGCCTAAATACAGTAACAAGGGTGCAAGGGCCGCTGCACCGGCGCCCGGGTGCAGTGTTAAATAGGCAAGGGTTCCCACATCAAGGACGGATGTGTGCAAAGAAGCTAGTCCATGAAACTAGAATTAGGATAGGAACTTGAAATATTGATTCCCTTACAGGAAAATTAATGGAATTAATAGATATTATGATTCATAGGAAGTTAAATATTTTGTGCATTCAGGAAACTAAATGGGTTGGAGAGAAGGCTAAGGAAATTGATAGTTTAGGATTTAAACTTTGGTATTTGGGTAGGAGTTGTACTAGAAATGGTGTAGGTGTTATTATAGATAAGAGTTTAAAGGATAATGTTATAAAAATTAATATGATTGGAGATAGAATTATAGCTTTAAAGATTGTTGTTGATGATAACATTGTTAATATTATAAGTGCTTATGCTCCTCAAGTAGGTTTGGATATGACTTCTAAATTAAATTTTTGGAATGACTTAGAAGAATTAATACAAAAGATACCTCTTGAAGAAAGAGTTTTTATTGGAAGAGATTTAAATGAACATGTTGGTAGAGAGGTAGATGATTTTAAAAGCATTCATGGTGGCCATGAATTTGGAACAACGAATGAAAGTGGCAAGACCATATTGGATTTTTGTTTAGCCATAAGGAATGAGCATCTCATCACTTATAAAAATGGATATAGTACAACCCAGATTGACTATTTTCTTATTAGAAAATTAAATTGTTTAGATTACAAAGATTGTAAAGTTATTCCGAGTGAATATTTATGTACCCAACATCGATTATTAGTTTTGGACTTTAAGATAAATGAGCATATAATAAAAATTAAAGTAAAACGTTTTTCTAGGATTAGATGGGGGCATTTAAAGAATATTAACAAAAATATTTTTGAGAATAAGATTTTAGATCTTAAGATTTTGTCTGTGCATGAGGATGTTAATGTTATGTGGGAAAAAGTGGCTAGTGATATTAAGAATATTGCAAAAGATGTCCTTGAAGTATCAAAAGGAAAAGCTCCTAAAAGTAAAAATAGTTGTTGGTGGAATCCAAATATGCAAGAAAAGATTAAAAATAAGAAGTTTTGTTATAAAAATTAGTTTAATTTTAAAAATTCTGATAATTGGGAAATATATAAAGTGGTTCGTAAGGATGCTAAGAAACCAATATGCGATGCAAAGATATTAGCTTTTAGTGATTTATATAAAAATTAGATACTAAAGAGGGAGAAAGATATATGTATAAGTTAGCCAAACAAAGAGATAGGAGTAGTAAGGATTTAGTTCAAGTGAAGTGTATTAAGGATGAAGATCAAAAAATACTTTTCTTAGAAGATGATATTCAACAAAGGTGGATGAGATATTTTGCTAAACTTTTTAATGAAGATTGCAAAAATAAGATTGACTATAGTGACCTTAGCACCCTAAATGAAAATAAAGATTTCTGTTTTTATCGGCGTATTAGTAAAATTGAAGTTAGAGAGGCTTTAAAGAAAATGAAAGGTGGAAAAGCTGTTGGACCTGATGATATTCCAATAGAGGTGTGGAAATACTTAGGAGATGAAGGAATTTCATGGCTTACTAATCTTTTTAATACTATTTTGAAGACTAAAATGATGCCAGATGAGTGGAGAATGAGTGTGCTAATTCCTATTTTTAAGAATAAAGGTGATGCACAAGATTGTGCGAATTATAGAGGTATTAAGTTAATGTGTCATACTTTAAAACTATGGGAGCAAGTTATGGAGCATAGACTGCGGCGTGATACTGATGTTTCTCAAAATCAATTTGGATTCATGCCGGGTAGGTCGACTATGGAAGCCATACATTTATTAAGAGGTTTGATGGAGAAATATAGAGAAAATAAGGAGGATCTACATATGATATTTATTGATTTAGAAAAAACATATGACAAAGTTCCAAGAGAAGTGCTATGGAGAGTTCTTGAAAAGAAACGAGTCAATAATGCTTATATTCAAATCATTAAAGATATATATGCATAAGCTATTACTTGTGTTCAAACACAAGGTGGATTGACCAAGTATTTCCCTATTTCAGTTGGGTTACAACAAGGATCAGCCTTAAGCCCATATCTTTTTGCTTTAGTCATGTATGTTCTCACTAGACATTTGCAAGAGGATGTACCTTGGTGTATGCTTTTTGCTGATGATATTCTTCTTGTTGATAAGACTATAGAGGAAGTTGAAGGTAAACTTGATTAATGGAGGTCAACCTTAGAGTCTAAAGGTTTTCGCTTGAGTAGATCTAAAACGGAATATATAGAGTGTAATTTTAGTAGTAATAGACCTAGTGAAGGGATTGTGACTTTAGGCGATCAAGTCATTAATAAGAGTACACGTTTTAGATATCTTGGATCTATTGTTCAGAGTGATGGTGAAATAGATGGGGATATTATCAACAGAATTCAAGTTGGATGGTTGAAGTGGAGGAATGCATCGGGCTTGTTATGTGATAGAAATGTATCCCTCAAACTTAAGGGAAAATTCTGTAAGATGATAGTGAGACCTGCAATGCTTTATGGTGCCGAATGTTAGCCATTAAAAGAGAAGCATAATACTAAGTTAAGTATGGCAGAGATGAGGATGCTCAGGTGGATGAGTGGCTTTACCCTTAGAGATAGGATACGAAATGAGCATATACGTGAAAAGGTTGGAGTAGCTCCAGTAGAAGATAAGATTAGAGAGAGTCGCCTTAGATGGTTTGGTCACATAAAACGACGGCCTTCCGATGACCCGGTTAGAAGAGTAGAGGTATTAGATTTGACTTATGTTAAGAAAGGTAGGGGTGGACCTAAAAAGACTTGGTTAGAAAATATTAGAAATGACCTTTCTTTATTAGATTTAAATGAGAATTTGACTTTTAATAGGACACAATGGAGAAAAAGGATTCATGTAGCCGACCCCACGTAGTGGGATAAAGGGTTGATGTTGTTGTTGTTGTTGTACTTTTGCTTTGGGATTACTTCAATCTTGACAACTTGATTCTTTCTTGAGTTTTTTTTTTTTTTTTTTTCAACAAAAACTAAATAAAAGCACCTAAGAAGATTGAATAGAATGTCAACCATACAAGGCTAAGTGGTATTTACAACTTATAACATTCAAGAAAATAACTACATCATTTACACTCCATTTGGCATTTTGGCTTATTTCGTTCAGAGTTTACCAAGCCTCATCTCAAAATGCCTATTATCTCACCAAAGTGTTTTTTTTTTTTTAATGAAAGAAATCTATTTGAATGTAGCCTTGCATAATGTGCACCAGACATTGAATCAAGCATACAAATCAAACCATATGTTGAGGCACTTCTCATCATTCAAATAATCTGTCCATCTAGAAGACTGCCGATCTAAATTAGCCGAAAAAATATGAAAAAAAAAAAAGACAACAAAATGGAAAAGGGAGCACAGATAATGAATAAGCACCTTGTACTAACATCTGGGGAGCTGGAGCACTCAGCCAGCAATGAAACGCTACTTTTGCTATCCATTGCATCAAGGTCAATCAAAGTCGCAATTACCAACTCAAGCTTCTCGCATCATAAAAAAACCAACCACAAAGAAGCTAGAAAAAATTAGAACAACAATAAACCACATAAAGTGGTCATTCACATAAAAGAAACAGTTTGCAGGCTTCTCACCTCCTCTGGATCAGTATAATCAATACCATCAGCCTCAGACAAAGCAGATGCCATGCTCCAGTAGGCATCCTGACCAAAGAGCTTGTTAATTTAAGAAATGTAAATATAGAATGCAAGATGTACATGTCAAACTTAAGGGATTAGATGGGAGTGGCAATGACAAGATCACCTGAATGGCAGTGATTCGATCAGAAGAGATTTCTCCGCCAAAGAGATCGAGAGCTTTTCCATTCTTTTCAAGCGAAATAAACCCCATCATGTCGTTAATGGCGAAGGAACCTTCCTTCCGTGGCCTACGTAAGAATTTGGCTTCAGTAGTTGAAATAAGTATGTGTACTTGAGCAATTTAAACTTGTTATATGAGAAATAATTATAAATAAAATCAAAATCTTTATTGGAGGAAAACTTGCTCACAGTCGATATAGTTTGCTTGCCATCATGTTATGGATGTTCCTTACAAACTGCATTAAAACGAAGGAACACATCAATAACTCTTTTCCATAATACATAACAAAAGGGAACAAAGAAAGGACATTTTCTTATTAATTAATCTAACGAACAGCTCATTGTTTATTCATGAATGTGCATCATGACTGAAAAGCTGCTTGATCAGAACAATATTTCCGGCCTCAAATGAACAAATGTAACGCGTATAAAATTCAGCAGTCTGAAGTTGATATTGTTTGAATGTTAATACGAAGTTACCTGGACATTTACTGATTTACATCAATGTGGATGAGCATCTCCCACCCTCCATAATTTCACACAAACAACTCTCTCGTCCACCGACAAAAAAAAACTACCTTTGTGTTGACCTAAAAAAAAATAGAGAAAAAAAAACTCACCCATACTTGCAAACCCATGTCGTCAACCAAGCCCCATCCTATGCACGATATTGCCTCTCCCAAACTCATACCTCTCCTTCGCAGTTTCTTGATCTAAATCTCTCAACCTCTCTCACTCTCTCCGCTCTAAAAGCCCCAGAGCCCTTGACAGAAAATACGGAGGTCGCAAACTGAGGCAACGACAAAGCCCAAAGTCGTGCTTGACCTCAACGCATTGCAGCCTATGTTGCACCGATACGGATACAGTGACACGGATACGATACGATGCGGATACGGGACACGTCAATTCTTAAAAATACAAGATACGAGTACGGCGCGGACACGGCATTATAATTTATAAATCATACATAAAAATTAAGAAAGCAATCAAAACATAATATTTGAAATTACAAAAAAAATGGCAACGACATCATTTGTAGCATTGTAGCTTATAATATCAAAATATAAGTAAGTATTAAATGTCTAGTACAACAACAAAAGCATAAACATAAATTATCTAGCACATGAAGTTTCAACTATTCAATAGAAGGAATGATATAATTATCTTCTTCATTGGTTTGTCTTTGAACTTCCATATCATCTTCAATAAATATCATAGCTTCTAATTCAAGCTCATCAAGTGAAAGATTAATAATTTTTAATATTTTCATATCATTAAGAGACTCAAATCCATCTCGAAAATGAGAGAATCTTGCTCGCAACCGCGGAAGTAAATACGAAACGTCTTTTTTTCGGATTTCTTTTTGCTTTTCAACGAATACGCGTGTCCTTTTGAAATTAAATAGTATTTTAATTGGATACGGCTTTGGCGTATCTGACACGTATCGGTGGAGTATCGGAGGCGTATCGGTGTATCGGTGTATCGGATACAGCACGCCTTCATAAATAGGTGTATCGGTGCAACATAGATTGCAGCCCTTGCCCACATTCACCATGCCTCGCAAGCTTCACCTCCGTCGCTCTCTCTTACTCTCTATCTTTCACACACACTCTCTCTCTCTCACTATTTCTCTCTTCCTCAACTCTCCATCTCTCTCATTATCTCATTCTTTTTTTCTCCCTCTCTCTCTCCCCCTTTCTCTCTCTAAAAGTTGGAAAATATATAAAAAATGAAAAGGAAAAAAAATAAATAAAATGATAAATTTCTCATGCAATCACCTTCGTCTCCTCGCCCCATTATCATCATCACCACCACACTCGGTGTTGCTTGGCCTTCCCACATTGCTTAAAAAAATATGCATGATTGATGTCGTGCGACACAACGGCCAAAAGTCTTCTGTCTCATCACGCATAAGAAAGCGCACATGGGTTTTCGTGTATATATGTTGAACTTACAATATTTTTCAACCTCATCAAAAAAGAGGTATGCAGATATTTATATTATTATTTTTTTCTATCGAGCTAAGAAAAGTAGGCATATGACTTATTAATGGCATCATAAACATTGCCTATAAGTATTCTTTGTCAAGCTAAGAAAAGTACGCACAACAAAGGTCGGGATGCAAAATTTTAGAGCCCGCACGTAGTTTTTTTTACAACCCTACCCCCTCCACTACTATGGCAGTACCTGCACCTTTGAATATAAAACATGCACTTTTATCTTGTCAAGCTAGCCAAATTCTTCTCAAGCCAACGACCAAAATCACCTCACACCAATCCATAAAAACACCATTCGTATTTTATGCGTCATCCTACATATACATTATGAAAGAATTATGTACCTAGACAATGTATATGCATGAGGATAAATGTATATGAGAGGAATCTGTTCATAGAAAACATAGGCTTTTTTTTTGTCATTTGCGACATTTGAAATCAGGCAGCAGCCAAATTTTCTTTTATTCCACAATTGAAAGGTTGTACATGACATGCTTAGAAATTCTAATTCTAGGATGGCCTAGAAAATCATAACATCACTATAGATATATACACTAAGATTTAGCATAGCTAATATTTATGTCCATCTCGACCTTTTTACTTTTAAGACATGCAGTGATTTTCAAAGAACGCTCATCAATATGTTACTCAAGCATTAACGATTATCTCAAACAATTTTGTTTCCTATGCATGGTGCCAATACAAGTTATTATAACTTTATATAAATTCGTTCCTACGTAGTTCCCATACTCCAAATAAAGTCATCCTTATTTGTAACGTCCATGTTAAAAAAATCTAATGGATAATAAAACCCAACAGCAGTAGTCAAAAACAGGAGATTAGAAAGAATATATGTAACAACAAAATAATTAAAAATTGGGGATTATAATAACTACAAATAGCATAAAACTGGAAATGTGGAATATCTACTAGTATAATCAGAAAAAGAATTCTACCTTCAAAGCCATAAATGCATCTTCCATGGCTCGTCGTCGAGCAACAGAGTCAGCTCGCTTCAAGTCAGCCTAAAATTAGGATATCCCATAAGACAGGGACATTAAGCCTCTTATGCATGAAAAAATGATACCAAAAACAAAATCATTCAAGAAAGAATGATATGGAAAGCAAATGACATTTGGTGTGAAAAAGGAATGTAACGTAGTGTTTTGTCACCATAAAGCAACATATATGATTAATGAAAAGATATTGCATGATGTTTTATGATACCAGAAGCAATGAAACATAAGCAACTATTCATGGAAACAAAAAGGTGATAGATAGAAATTCCAGTTGGAAGAGATGCCTTCCTCATTCTTTCACATGAAACACACATCTAAACTGCCATACAAATTTCAGGAAAAATAGTTTTTGTATCCATTTTGCCTTTGATTGGTATTTTTTTTTCAAATCCATAAAGACTGGAAGCCTTCAATCAATTCATAATCCTTTTTGGATCACCATAAGAGCACGTAAGTCTTTATAGGCATTTCTTGCTTCAAGAATTTTGATTATATAAGATGCTTCTGCAGTTGTGCAAATGATTATATATTATAACTTGCGAGAAAAACCTAAAATCATAAATTGATGCGGAGCTGTAGCCACTCCTTTTGGAACAATAATCAACATCGGATCCAGGATTTTAGCTGTTCTTTCTCTTGTTTCCAAAAATTTTATTGTAGGCACAGGCATGTTTTGATTTGCGATCCAAATTCTGTTCCTGGGTTGTGGAAGATGCCGTACTGAAGGAGTAAGCTGGTGAGTGCAGTAACCAATACTTCTATGGCATATTGCGGCCAAACTGTTTGGGATAAAATTTTGGGGAGTTTTAAATATGGTTCAAATTAATTTTATCATTTGGATTTAATTTAAACTTGGATTGAGATGATCTTGTTCCAAGTATATCTACCAACCTAAGGGCAGAGAGTCTATAAATATTTGTTCTGAGATACATAATTAATAATTTTTTACTTGAATAAAATTTCTCTTTTTAGTTTCAATCTTGTGAGTGTAAGTTGGATATATGATTTTTTCAAGGAAAAAGCACAAATATTTAATTTCGAGGTAAGTCATCTCTTTGTATAAACATGAGACCTAATTTTTCTTACTTTTATAATTTTGTTCCTTCTATTTCATCCGTATGCTGTTTAGTGCTCTTGATTTTGATCAAAAATTGAAAATACAATCCATGAAAATTAAATTTTAAATAATAATTTATTTTGCATGATTACAAATTATTATTGAATTTATTGGCT
The DNA here is from genome assembly GCA_016618105.1 of Dendrobium huoshanense. NCBI lineage: Eukaryota > Viridiplantae > Streptophyta > Magnoliopsida > Asparagales > Orchidaceae > Dendrobium > Dendrobium huoshanense. The sequence continues at coordinate 27,908,248 of CM028348.1, forward strand.
TGTTCTGATCATTTCATTATCATTTGGGTTCTAATACTACCATTGTTTGTTTACATTAAAAGAAAGCAACCGGTTGAATTATTTGGTGCCTTGTGATCTGTGAATTATCAATTTTCTTTACATAAATTCATATTACGCATCATATTAATTGCATTAGAAAATCCTAACCATGAGTGGTCCTACATCAAATTGATATCATTGCTTATGGTCACATCATTATGTAACTAAATTGGGCATATATTAATTGCGTTAGTAAAAAATTAATCAATGATTCAACTTAAATAGGCTGGAGTAAATTATGGTTCAAGAAAACTTCAACCTGGCTATTGTGAGTTCAAAATTACATTTTAATTTTCAACAATCAATGCGAGGTATAATATTAGAAATTTTCAAGGTAGATCGATTTGAAATATTTCTTTGAAAAAAAAAAACAATATATATATATATATATATATATATATATATATATATATATATATATATATATATATATATATATATATATATATATATATATATATATATATATATCATTCCCAAAGATTTGAATGCACCAAATCAAAACCAGTGGGTAAAGCTCAATCATTTGGCAATTTGCTACTAATTCATCATGGATGATTTGAAATATAGACTTAAGGAGTAATATTAGTCATTTGTTGAATATAATGATCAACTGAATGATCAATTTCAAAATTGTACAAAAGCTAAATATGGCATATTTGAGTATTATGTAAGATTTACAAGTCTTATAGATAAATATTATTTGCCTTCAGATTATTTTATTACAATTATTTATTTCATTAAAATTAAGTCAGAAATTATTGATGAATTAAGCTATATTTCAGAAGAATATTGCATGAGCTTTTATACATAGCTTTAGATCTTGACAAATATTATAACTACTTTCCTACTATGATTGTTGCATCTGTATTGATTCATAAGAAAAACTCAGTAACATCTCATATAAGGCTTATGGAAAACACATGCATGCTTGAAGGCATACGGAAAATACACTACTGCAAAACTCATATATGGTTAAAAGCTTAACGAAAACACCGTAATTCAAGGCTTATATATGGTTGAAGTTGATCAAATTGAAGAAATCATAGTTCATGAATATTCATTCGATGATGTTTTAGATGCATAATATGAATTGAAGCGAACAACAACAACAACAACAACAACAATCAAGCCTTTATCCCACTACGTGGGGTCGGCAACATGAATCCTTTTTCTCCATTGTGTCCTATTAAAAGTCAAATTCTCGTTTAAATCTAATAAAGAAAGGTCATTCCTAATATTTTCTAACCAAGTCTTTTTAGGTCTACCCCTACCTTTCTTAACATAAATCAAATCTAATACCTCTACTCTCCTAACCGGGTCATCGGAAGGCCGCCGTTTTATGTGACCAAACCATCTAAGGCGACTCTCTCTAATCTTATCTTCTACTGGAGCTACTCCAACCTTTTCACGTATATGCTCATTTCGTATCCTATCTCTAAGGGTAAAGCCACTCATCCACCTGAGCATCCTCATCTCTGCCACACTTAACTTAGTATTATGCTTCTTTTTAATGGCCAACATTCGGCACCATAAAGCATTGCAGGCCTCACTACCATCTTATAGAATTTTCCCTTAAGTTTGAGGGGTACATTTCTATCACATAACAAGCCCGATGCATTCCTCCACTTCAACCATCCAACTTGAATTCTGCTGATAATATCCCCATCTATTTCACCATCACTCTGAACAATAGATCCAAGATATCTAAAACGTGTACTCTTATTAATGACTTGATCGCCCAAAGTCACAATCCTCTCACTAGGTCTATTACTACTAAAATTACATTCCATATATTCCGTTTTAGATCTACTCAAGAGAAAACCTTTAGACTCTAAGGTTGACCTCCATAATTCAAGTTTACCTTCAACTCCCTCTCTAGTCTTATCAACAAGAAGAATATCATCAGCAAAAAGCATACACCAAGGTACATCCTCTTGCAAATGTCTAGTGAGAACATCCATGACTAAAGCAAAAAGATATGGGCTTAAGGCTGATCCTTGATGTAACCGAACCGAAATAGGGAAATACTTGGTCAATCCACCTTGTGTTTGAAATTGAAGCGACAATATGAATATATATTCGATGTTAAAATTGAATATGCACTTATATTAACTTAAAAAAAAGATCAAAATAGTTAACTAGTTTTTGGGACACAAATTGAAGTTAAAGTTAAGGAATTGTATAAAAATGATGGTATTTTAGGAGTATATATAATCTTATACATCAATGTATGAAGCTCTTGTTAATACTTCTATGGAGGGCTCATGAACATAGCTTTACTCTTACATAGAAGATAAATTACTTCCACTGATTTGAACGCAGTAGTTCTAAGACATTGTAAAGTCAGCAAAAACATACCACTAAACTCGCTCACTTGATGAACTTTCTCTAATAGGCACATTTGTCAATGCTTTGTCAATGCTAATCTATTCTTCTAATAATTTATTTTTTAGGACACAGAATATTAATATAGCACTCAATTTTTTCCTACAAGTAGAGTCTGGTTTCAGTGATGGTATTTTGTTAATCAATTTTCAGTGATTAAATAAACAACTTAAAATTTTCCTTTTAAGCCATTGCATGGAAATAACCAACCTTGCAGGTGAAGATAAGACATTGTTTCAAAACCTGATATGCATAAAAACAGGGATAATTGAGATAAAAATAGTGTTTATAACGCTGCTCCAAACCTCCCCTCTTGATCAACACTTTCTCTAAGAATATATTTGTCAATTCTTTTTTGGTGCTAGCTCATTTTTCTAGTAATTCATTTTTGGGTCACAAATTTTTATGCGGCTCAATCCTTCCCTCGCATGTAGAGTCTAGTTTCAGTAATGGTATTGGGTTACAATGTTTTCTCATTGAGTAAATAAACAAATTAAAATTTTACTTTCAGTGATGGTATTTCAGTTTTTAGTTGTTAATTTTTCCGACTCTTATGCAATCTATTTGCAACCATACTTGTAATGCCAACTTAAGTATCATCATTGACACATCAGAGCGCAACTCAGCTGTTTCCCCACCAAAGATGAGCCAACATTTAAGAATGTAGCTGATAAGAAGTCATGAAATTTATTAAATTGGATTAGAACACTACTAAAATACCTCCAGAGCCCCATCACTCCAGTGCTCATCTGCTGCATTCTTCAGTTTAGACTGAGCTTTGTTCTTTAAAATCTGATGTCAAAATATAAAAATGAGGCTAATTTAATGAATTGATGGACTTTGCTGTTAGTTCTTTGCAAAATACATACAGTTGCTACATGGCGCAAATAAGCTGCTTTCTTCCTCATGTGGCTGTCAATCTTCCCTGTGTCCTCTCTTGCACGAGCTTCACAAAGCATAAGCAATATGATCAAAGAAATTGTAATTTATGATTCAATTAGGATGAACAGGCTAACAGCTACTCGTCAAAGGTGAATATCTATATGGAATAAAATAAAATACCATCAAGCTTCAGAAATCCAAGGCCAAGAACAGCAACATCTTGGCGAGCACGATCATTCAACCTTGTCAAGCCACTGGACAACATCATCAAAATAATAATTCATCATAGAAGCAGGCTTACACTAAAGCCGGTAAATAATATGTTGAAAATCAGCCAAATGTAAGCAAATATACGCTCCATGGATGTCTATAATAGGCATGATACTATTTTTCAGGAGTCCACAAGCGTACAAAATAGAAACCCACAGCATCTGGCGAAAAACAAAATGCTGGAGGATAAATTATGCATACACATACCATAATGCTAGAAATGAAAGTGAATCTCAGAACTTCTGCAGGCATTTCCTGATGTGGATATACATTCTTAATTTTTATTTTGGCATAAATGGTAGAATTACTTTATGTCCACAAGATTATATTATTTTATTATGATTATTCTAATCAGTGTCATTAAATTTGTTAGTAATTTATTAGCTGTTTGTTTGATAGCAGTTTGTTAATTTATTATCAGTTTATTAGTTTTTAATTAGTTAGTTTGTTGGCCTTGTGTTATTTCTCAAATCTATGAATATGAAAATTCTAGTCATTTAAGACATATTTTTATGGCATGAATAATATTCTATTTTTTATATGAAGAATCTTGAATTTGATAATTTATCAAGTGTGAAACCTAGAACTCTTATAAAAGAGATCTATCTTAGTTCGGGCATGAGGCTTGCATATCCTGTTACTTCAAAGCTACGGTTTTGAATCATATTGATATATACTATCACTATGAAATCCACTTCCATATAGTTTGCACTATTTTTCCCCAACAACAAAATCATTGGTCATGGAATTATAAAAATTACTATATGAGAAATACTAAAATAAAAATTTTGCTCTGCGTGTTTTCACTTTCATTGCCCCTCTTATCTGGCCCCCAACAACCCTCCACATAAGCTATCCCCATCATATTCTCTCATTCAAATCAAAAATCAAAACCACCCTAAATACCAATGATACTTAGATCTCTTACACTACTATGCATGCAACAAAAGACATTTCTGTGAATGACAAAATCACCGATCATGTTAATAGTGAATGGCAGAGTGTTGAAAAAAATTAGATGGATTATACGAAAGGAAAACCAAAGAATAGAATTAAGTTCAAGAAAAAAACAGAGAACAATCAGAGACAAGCAAGGGAAAAAAACGAAAAAAAAAAAAAAAAAAATATATATATATATATATATATATATATATATATATATATATATATATATATATATATATATATATATATATATATTTGACTACATTTTGCAAATCGATTGTAAATCTCCATGAATCTCCAATAAGGCAGTCTAGCTTCGTCTACAAAGCATCCACCTTCTGCTCAAGGAATCAAAAGTCATCCTCATAGCTATCAACAAAATTCAAAATCTGATTATGTATTATGAGTCAACTAAAGAATCCAATTGAAGGTTTGGATTGATTTTTTTTTTATTTGGCAAAATACATATTTTAAGCATAGTTTTAAGCTATAGAAATCTCCGCTAAAATAATTTGAATCTTCTTGTATGTCCTTTACCTATGTTTAATGCTAAAAATATGAGTGCATTTTTCGAGAGTAAATGTGTTGTTAACTGCATTACATAATTAGGATTTAATTGCCTCAGATATAATTTTGACAATCATTAAATTAATTGATACTAATAAAATTTCAATTGTGTATATAAACACATTCTACTATCAACAAAATAACTTAACATAATACTTCATGTAAGATGTAAATCTTGTTAGTCATCTCATTTTGTTCATTTACATATAATTTTTATAGCATAACTATAACAATAATACCATCCTGACAAGTGATACATCAAATAAAAGATTAAACATGTTTAATGAAGATTTTACTAGAAAAATTAAAATATGTCAAGAGTTTGTTCAAACACCTTATAAAGGATAAGAAACATAGAAATTGTTATGATTAATGTTTTGATAATATCTATATTAATTTGGTCTATATCCATATTGTTATGCAAAACAAGGACGAAGGTTTCAAGCAAGTCTATTTTGTTCATGCCTTCATCAAGCATTAAGACATTTTAATAATCTCCAATGGCCTGGATCAGTAATCATCAATATTTCCAACAAAATCATAAAGAGGACATCAACATTTTCAATCAAAATAAAACTACTCATGCATAGGCCAAGCCCCCATGTCCAAGCAATTACAAATTCAGCCAATATTCTCTATCCTCCACAAAAGGTCACCTGCTTCAATTTGATATTCTCTATCCTTTCTTCTTTCTTTCAATAACTGCTACTTATTACCTAACCTTTTTTGAAATGTTATCATTTTAAAAATATTTCATTCCTGCGATAAATAAGAATTATTTGTCTCACCTCCCCTCATTGGCTTTTTTTTTATCTATAGTTAAAAAAATAATAATAATCTCCGCTTTAAGAAGTTAAGGGCTTACTGTCGCATTGGATTATTTGTTGATTTTGTGACCTTGACTTACCATTTTTAAAATGTTATTAGCTTAAAATATTTATCTTTCTTGTGATCAAGATGTATCAATCCACTTTGAGTTTTCTTAGTTGCATTTTGTTTTCCAAGATATTTGGCTTTCAATAAAGAAAATTAGTGTTTTCTTTTTTTGTTAATCATCATTAGGACATAATGATCCAAGCACCATGCCATTCCACCATCAAATGATTATCTCTCCTCGAGAAGTGCTCTTAAAGGATAGGAGAGTTGATAAAAAACATGAATGTAAGTTTCAAGTAAGTTAATCTTGGTCACAATTTTATCAAGCATTAAGAAATTCCAATTATTCCACAAAGGCTTGGTAATCATTGATTATTGTCATCATAATCATCAAGCAGGTGTCAAACATTCTCAATAAAGAATATACTATTACCGAGCCCTCCAAGTCGAAACAAGTACAAATTCAGCAAGATTGTATCTCCTCCACAAAAGATGGCCCCTCCTTCAATGTGATCTTCAAGATAGGGTATTTCAATGCATGTTAAAATTTTGCTTCCCATCTCTCTCTTAAACTAAGATATAAATTATGGAGTTACACTAATAAAAGTAAATTCAAATTTCAAATTAAAGGTTCAAACTCAACCACTCTTCTAACGGAGCAAAGCTCAAATCATGGAGAAGTTACACAAATGAATCCTTAATGAAATCATTTCAAATTTCAAAATAGAATATGTTCATGTATGTTAAAATTTGCACACACACACATCTCCGCGCCCTTTCACCTCCTCTATTGAAGCACAGAAAATTATAGAAAGTTGCAGCAATAAAGCCTTAATAAAAATATTTAAATTTCAAATTAAAGAATCCAAGGTTGGTCCCATAGAATCTTTATTTAATTACCAATGGATGGATATAAATATGTGGTTGCATTGTATTAGAAAATAGCTTGGGTTGTATGATGTAGAATGCCTAGATCATTTTCCTAGGTTGGACTGAGTGGCTCTCTTATGAGATATTTGACGAGTTGTCCATTAAATAATCTTTTGTATGTTATTTCAATCATAAAGTATGCCATTTTCTGTACATTGTTGCATTACCATTTCCATAGTTCACGATGGTGTTATCTCCACTCTTCATCAATCCATTATTAAGATATATAGGCTAGGCCTACACTCTTTATTCCATCACGGCCAAGTTACATACCTAGCTTGTCTTCATTTAACAACATTGTCGATTGATATTGCATCAACACTTTGGATGAATGGCGCTTATTGGAATATTTATGTATTCTACGGTCATGGGTATCAAACTAATCTTGGCTTCATTCCATTCTCCATCTTCATAAAATAATTCAAGGAGGCATTTTCCCTCATCTACTCATCCCTCCACCACCACCTTCCATCTCTTATCATATTTAATGGAAGATATACTCATAATGTTAAATTAAATTGGTTAGCTGATTTAGATAATATCTTCACAAAATACCATATGATTAATGAAAGGTTTATTAGATTTTCTTATGCTAAATGGATAGGTTCTAGCCAATATTTTGGCAAAGGTTCAAAATAACGACAATCCTATTTGGAATCGGCTCTGATAAAACACAAACATAAACAACAATATTTGTCAACATTGGTCATCTTAGGCAATCATCAGGTTAACTTCCAAACCATAAGCAAAAAAACAAGTGTCGCAGAATACTTTAAAAGTTTGGAGGATTATTCAAAAGATATTCTGTTTGAAAACCCCATGAAAAATATTAGGTAAGAAATAAGCCTTTATTATTATAAGACAGTAAATGAGACTGTTGACCTTAATTTTGTCAAATCAGGGGGTCTAGAGGGTTGACTTGGTCAAATTGATCAAGCCAGAGACCAAGACCACTCCCAGTCAATTCAGGTGGTCAATATAAGTCTGTTGAGCCCAAGCTCAGGTCCTGGGTCAACCTGGTTGACCCAAATTGACCCCTTTAGCCTATTTGAGCCTGGTTTAATTCCAGATTGAGCCCAAATCTCCCTTGGACTCATCCCCATCATTCCATGGGCCTGAATGGGCTAGGTTGACCAAGTCAACCTTTGACTTGGTCAACCCAAGACTTAATAGGTTATTTTTGACCTATTAAGCCCATTAAGAGCCCAATTCCAATCCAAATTAATTCCAAACCCTTTCGTGGCTTAATCCCTCATGCTCCTTGGCCTAATTGACTGGTTTGACCAAGTCAAAATGTGGACTTGGTCAAATCAAGCCTTTATTAGGTTGAAATAACCTATTAAAGCCCAATTAGAGCCCACTCATTGCTCCAATCAATGCCAATTGAATCCCCTTCGTTTTGAATTCAAAACCACGGTCAAATCTAATTGTTTTCCCTCCAAATCATATGATGATTAGATCTAGGCCGTTCAAGATAGAGTAGGGGCTTTAAAATTAGGTTTAGGAAAGGATCTTTTTCGCTCTTGCTTTGAACCTAGTCGCTCTCAGCCTGAAAGATTTCGTGTGAGAGCTCCCTTAGGTTCCCCCGACCTTTCCCAAGCCAGACCCGAGCGTTTGGAGTCGCCGGCGGCGAGCTTTCCGGCGAACCGAAGGCTACAACATTCTAAGGCTTCTTCCGATCGATCCATCGCGTTTCGAAACGCGGTTTCTTCTACAACTAGGAGCGTGGACAGTCTACAAGTGCAACAAGCCAGAAACCTCTCGATTTCATCGAGTATTCTCGGTAAAAACCTAAACCCTAGTTAGATCACACAAAGTTATTTAACTTTCTATAGGGTGCATATTTTTCTATGAAATATATTCCCCATGTCTTCATTATTTGAGCCTGTGTTTAAAATTTCGTTCGTTTTGGTCCATCCAATCGAGAGAATTTGCTAAAAAACGTGTTTAGGGTTCGGTTTGCGCAGACCGGGAGCCATGCACGATTCGGACCGTTGATCGCGCGATCAACGGTCCGGATCCGCCGATCTGCCGATCTGTCCGAACCGCGAGAGGGATCCCGCGGCTTAGATCTCGGTCCGCCGAGATCTGGACCGTCGGTCCAGGTCGTGTGGCGATCAGACGGCGTCCGCGCCGTCCTACGTGGATGAGTGGCTGACCGTGGGTCCCATGCGTTTTCAATCAGCCCGCAATGATTGCAGGCATGATTGCGCCGCCTCCGGTACCGCGGGATCCAACCCGCTGCCGACACGTAGCCATAGCCGCCGCCACGCGTCGCGCCCAGAGCATGCCGCCGCCGGATTAAGGGTTTTAATTAGGATTTAATTAGTTTTAAATGTATTTTAAATATGAAATCTTCAAAAAATTATTAAAAAAAAAATCATTTTTCATCCGTTTTCGACGCACAATACCTCGTTTTGTTCGTATTTTCATTCTCTACATGGTAAAAAAAAATTATAAAAATGATTTCTATATTTTAAATTATTTTAAAAACAGTAAAAAGTAATATTTTCAAAATATTATTTTGGTTATTTTATTACTTTTATATTATAATATTATTATTTTAATTATGATATTAATAATTATATTATGTTAAATCATTTTTTTTTGTTACTGTTTTGTATTTTTATTATTATATTACTATATTTACTTAAACATATATAAAAAAAAATGTATTTTCTAATCATTAAATATTATTTTAACTATTATAATTAATTAAATTATCTAAAATATTATTAATAATTAAAATATTGCTATTATTATATATTTTAGATTATTTTAAGTTTCATAACTATTAAAGAATTATTTGGTACTATTTTTAATAATTATTGTTAAATATTATTTATCTTAAATTACTTTTAAACCTATTTATTGCATTTAATCTTCCAAAATTCATAACTCTGTCGTTTTAAATCGGATTTCAATGCACAACACCTTGTTTTGATCGTATTTGAATTCTGCACACTTTAAAGTTGGTTTTACTCAAAAATTTTGGATCTGTCTACAGTTATTTTGAAAACAGCCAATAGCACTATTTTTAAATAATATTTAATTATTGTATGTAAACTTCAAAAATGCATAACTTTCTTGTTTTAGGTCGGATTTCGATGCACAACACCTTATTTTGTTCGTATTTGATTTCTGTACAGTTTGAGTCCTTTCTGGTTTAAAAAAATTTCAGGTTTACCTGCAGTTATGTTCAAAACAACAAAATAGCACTATTTTAAAATATCCTATAATTATATTTAAACTTCGGAAAATCATATCTTCGTCGTTTTAAATCGGATTTTTACGTGCAACCCCAAGATCTTTTCAGAAAAATGTGTATTTGATTTTGAGACTATTTCCAGCCACTGATTTTGACTGCTCTGGCAGATCTCTGCCCTATTCTCATATTTGACTACTTTGTTATTATTTAAATAATTAATACCCTAACTATTTTGAAATACAAATTATTTTCAAACCATTTTGAAATCTCGATTGGGTGGTCAGTGGGTCTCCCCTATATTTTATGTAGATATGAATTGACTTACTTTTAAATTAAATTATTTTTCAAAGATTATATATATTTACAATTATTTTGAGTATTTACAAAATTACTTATGTTATTAAATTCCTAATTCCGGGAGATCCGCTATTTCATGAAATTTTAGGCATGGATTCTAAATTTGAAGAGAAATCATGGGGGAGTGGATTAGTGGATGGTTGAGTTCCAATCATTCACTAATCCCTTTATTATTCGTACTTACTTTTTGTTTGTCGTAGATCGCATGTGTAGGTTGCATCACGAGCACTTAGTTTAGGCTCTCCTAGATCTAAGGACATTGCGTGTTTACTGCTTTTATATGTTTCTCATGCATTATTACCTTGAGGGTTAGTGTGAACTTCGATTTAAACACATTTAACGTAGTGATACGTTAAGGACAAAAATTAAGGACTTGTCTAGCGAACTTAGAAATTTTCTAAGAGCTAGGATAGATCCCAAATTGACATGAAAATTTCAACACTTAAACTTAGTGACATATGAAACATTCCAGAATTTTCTAGGAATTTTTAGAAGTCTTTAGACCCCTTAACTAACCAACCCTAATTAACCTGCTAAATAAGGCCTCGAGACCTTCCGAAAATTACAATAAATACATTTTAGGTCAGAAAATTACCCGTAATACCTCAAACTGACCAAAATCTGATCATTGACCTTAGATAAATAGGGCTCCCTAGTTTGACTTCAGGTTGACCCCTAATTTGACCATAGGTGGAATTTACCCTTTTGCTCCTAATAATTCATTAAAAATTATTAAAAATCTCAAATCTTCTCCAAACACTTAGGAACACTTTCTCAGGTCATCCCTGACCTTTGGGAGTGATTCCAGTCAGTTTGAAGATGGTTTGGATCAAAACCATAAAAACAGCCTCTATTAGAAAATTTAGAAATTCTCTTAAATACCCTGAACTTAGAAAACTCATAACTAATTGTAGAAAATTCCAAATTAGGCAAACTCACTTGCATTAGACTCCGATTAGGGCCTAGTATTTATTAAAAATCTTAGATTTCCAGAAAATGGTCTATATTAGAAAGTCAACTTTTTGGTCAACTGTAGTTCATTTAGGGCCCGAAACTTAGAAAATTCATAACTTTGCCTAGAAAACTCCAATTTCAGTCTACTACCTGTCTAACTACTCGTGTTAAGGTCTAGTATTTTCCTGAGGTATTAGGAATCCCAGACTTAGCCTTTTTCCCATAGTGACTTTTTGGACCCTTAGCCTAGTTCTTAGGAGGACCTAGAACTTTCTAAAATTGGCTAATATCACTTGAACTTTAAATATCAGTATCCTAAGTTCTTAAAACTGATCAACAAACTGAAATAATTAAAATGAATCATAATTCACTAATATTTGAATTTCAACTAAAATATCCTTTTTAGACCCCCTACAAACTTGAACTCTAGATAACTTTAACTAACTACCCTGCTTAGGACCTATCCAAATCACACCGGCCATACACACACATAGAATTGTTTGCTAGGGCACCACTTCTAGATCTAGGTTAAGCCGCTGGGTTTTACTTTTCTGTTGTGTGCCAGAGCTTTTCGCGGATTTCATTGCATGTTGTTTGAAAAATGATTGGTGTGTTTGCTTACCTTTTCTGCACTATGTGGATGATGTGATGAGCGCTAGATTTACCCCTAGGTTAGGATATATATATATACACTATTCTTCCGTGTAGGTGGTCATGCTCAGGCTAATAAAAAGGGTGGGGGCACCGTTATATTTTCTAATATTGTCTTATGCAGGTGCTTGCTCAGCCCCCCTAAATAAAATGAGGGCTAAAAATAATTATAATTGCTACAGGTGGAGCTGCTTAGCCCTCATAATTAAGAGCATGGCTTGGCACAGGGTCAATGATTTGAGCATTTTTATTTCCATATATAACTGCTTGTGATTTTTATTAGGATAACCATGCAGGGAGTTTAGAATTTTCTTCTTTCAATGGATGTAAAATTTGTAACATAGTTAAGAGTTGTGAAAATGCAACTTTGAGTTGGGATATCCTTATCCAACTCGAATTTTAAAAGAAGAAGGCATCCCTAAAGGGGAGAGTCTTCTTCCATTTGGAAGATCGAGTTGGATGGCTTTAGATATCCAAAGAGAAAAGGCAATCATCCCCAAAGGGGAGAATTGTCTCTTAGTTTGGATATTCGGCCACGACGGATCCAAGGAGTCCAAGGAGGAGAGATCCAAGGAGTCCAAAGAGGAGAGATCCAAGGAGTCCGAGGAGGAGAGTTCCAAGGAGTCCGAGGAGAAGAAGACACCCAGAAGACTGAAGACTAATATCCCACTCAAAGTCATTTGCGTTTGTCATAGGCTTAGAAATCCGGATTGTTGGCAGTGGTGCCCGGCCACTTTATTTTCTGCATATCTGGGTTGTAATAAGGGCAATTTGCCTATGGTCATTTAGTTGATTATTTTTGGATTTATATTGATGTGTTTATTTTCGCCTGGATTTTCGTTAGGCTCTTTAAGGACTATAAAATTTTTCTACTCATAACTAACTCCTAAAATTTTAAGTCTTAAATAATTTAGAAACTTAACGAACCTAGGAAATTGCCGGAATCGTCCAGGGTCGCATGCATATTATTGCATTCTTCTTTCCTTGTTATAAGACATCTCCCTGCCTGTGGGTAGAGTCCGGATAATCTGGCCTATGAGGATGAAGTGCCGGACCTAGGGAAACTCAGTCTTTTCAAAAAAAATTATTTTCTATAAGCCTGTTTTTTTAAATTCTATAGCATTTATGAGCTGACATTTCAACTAGCATGCATTGCATTAGTAACCAACTAAATAAAATTTAATTGCATTAGCTAGGAGCATCTGACCCACATAAGTCTAGGACCACTTAGGAAATTCTCTAGATGTCGGTCATATTTCCAAAGAACTGTACTTCTTACCCATCTTTCATAATTGACTTGATAGCATGGATTTTGAAGCGATTATGTGGTTAGTTGGCTCCCCCAATCCAGGCCATGATAAGTCCAGGTTTTACATTGCATTAGCTAGGACACGGGTCTTAGTGTTTCGTAGAACACTAAGCCCAACCTAGATTTAGGATTCGAGGCTACTACATTCGGTCTCGTAGTATGCCTTAAATAGTAGGTAGGTCCCTTCTTTTCAGGGACGCTAAATCCTACTTATCTGCGTCACAGGATGACACCACCTCCATCTTTTCTCTCACGCATGTGATCGAGTGCTTGATTTATTTTCTCCAGTTTCTGTTTAGTGCCCTAGAGCCTCTGAATACTGGTGTGGACCACGCATGTCTGATTCAGCCCTTTAAGACCTTTCTCCCTTTTTGAGTAGGACTTCTTAGTCTACCCCCTCGTACCGATCCCACTTTAGGAGAGGATAATGTATGATCCTTAATCGAGAGTTTTCTCAGGCTCCGGCCTGGGATGTAATTAACCACGGGGGCTTGCGCCCGTGGGAAACTCGGTCCCACATCTACTAAACCCCATTCGAACTGTTGTATCGGATGGAGGAATCCCGTGACTAGGTTGTGTATATTACTACCCATCAGGGTGTGTTGGCGACAGCCTCTATCCTCAATGGTTAGTCGTATGCATGATCCAATCTGTCCCTTCCAATTGACCCGTTCGCGCGGTGCTCTTTCGGAGGTCCACAGAGGCTTTACTCTATAGTTATAATTATTGAATTTTATCACGATCATCCTCTTGTTAATTCTACTACAACATTACTTGATGACCCCATAATAAAATTTGTTATGGTTTAAAATTTAGTAAGCATGAAAAAGGATTCATGTAGCTGACCCCACGTAGTGGGATAAAGGCTTGATGTTGTTGTTGTTGTGATGTACCAATGCCAATATCATATAAAATCAAGTCTGATCCTATAGAGAAAATTGTAATATATGAAATCTCTAACCCTCATTCTGATGTTTGCCTAGACTTGAAGAAGTTTTTAATATCAAATATTGCATTCTACCATACAGTCTTACACTTTATATATGCCTGAGATTACAGTTCTTTTTTAACTTGAACCTAAACATGAGTATGAGTGCGATTTTGAATCTGATAGAAAATCATCATCTTAATTCAAGACCTTCATTTTTCTCCTTTGTTTTACTCAAAATATATATATATATATATTTATTTATTTATTTATTTATTTATTTATTTATTTATTTATTTATGAAATATCACGAACTATAGTGGCAATTAGCCATGTTCTACTGCGGGTAAAAGATGAACATAATTATTCTTTAAAAATGTAATTTACTTGATAAGGGAATATTTTAAATTTCCCTTTATTAATCATGACAAATAGCTAAGAAATTAGGTATTGCATTTTCCTATAATTGAGTTTACTAATACTAGTTCCAACATTAAAAATCTCAGCCTCATTTTGAATTACTCCAAGTCTAGTAATTAGACAATTGGGGATTTGCAACTCCTGTACCTGAACCATATTTTGTTCCATCTTTCTTTGACTATGTATACATTAATCATATTTTGTTGCATCTTTCATTGATTATATATATATGAATTACATAATGATTATAGTAATGGAGTCGACATGCAAATTGAAAGTTCTAAAGCTGTTATTGTTCCCTATAGTACTCAGGGTAAAATGCAAAATATTATATTCGTGTAAATCTACTTAAACGCTACTTGTACTCCACTTGCTTGATAATATCTATCAAAAATTTAGAGCCCTATTATATTGTTAGAAAGTCCTAACCTCGTGCTACGTTGCATATTGATGTGAGTATTAATCATACTTTCTATATTCCAGAATTGTTACTTAATTGAGGCATCTTCAAGCCCCCAACATCTTGTATTGATGCTTCTTCAAATGGATTTTTGAGTTTTCAAGAATAGGCCATGTTCAAATTCATGTACTACTAAATGAGCTCGGTGTTCCTTCAAGATTATATCACCCTCTAATTCATTAGAAATCTTATCCATCATTTCATGATGCATAGTTAATGGAGAAAGAAGTTTACTTTGGATGTGCTATAATCTATCATTTTCACTCCCCGGAGTAATATGTTTTGTAGTCAAAATACTTGATGATTTTATGTGTATGTGTGTATATATGCTCTCTAACTTTCATCAATTTATTAAGATTGTGCTATCTAATGTTAATAAATTTATTGGTAATTTATTAGCTATTTGCTAGCAATTTGTTAATTTATTATAAGTTATTAGTTAGTTAGCAGATTGTAATTTCTTGTATCTGTAAATATGAAAATTATGAGTCATATAAGACAATTTTATGGTAGGATTAAATGCTACTTAGACTATGAAGACTCTTCTTCTTCATCGATTTTAATCCTTGAATAGATGTGATACCTGCACTTTTCCAAGTAGAGGTTATCTTTTTGTACAGACGGAAAGCTTATATATCTTGTTACATCTTTTAATTTTTTTTAACTTTTCATTCTTTGTTATCTTTCATGACGGCTTTCAAGATTGTCCTTGATATATCATCAAAAAATCATCTTGATCGGGACATCTCGAGGTAAAGTTGAATTGGAAACTTCCAAATTAATTCCGAGACTATCTGAAGTCCGATTTCAGCAAACTTATAGTCCAACAGAACATCTCGAAAAGATGAATCCAACGACACCATAGTCGGTCCAATCTGGAGCCCAAATGGGTCCAACTCGAGGGTCCGAAGCACATTTGGAAGCTTCAAAGCATAAGTTGGACGAAATGATTTCCAAATGTGACATGCTTATAGTCAAATCGAGCGGCTCGACAAGATGAATCTAAAGAGCCCAATATTGTTGAATTTTGACATCATTAAGACACTCAAATGCGAGATAAATTGTCTATAATCAAGGGGATCAATATCAGTCATCCATCCAAAACACTCCCAACATGTCATTGATCTTCTCCCTATTTACTAGTCATGTCACTCCCAAAAAACTATAAATAGACCATTCATTCTTCACAAAGGAGTGGGGAAGGAAAAAAGGAAGAAGAAAGAGAAATATGAGATCTTTCTAGCCACCAAGCTTCTCCTCGACAACTGCCGGACCATCGTTGGACCACCGACCGTCGTCGGAGTTCCGCCCAACCATCACCCATCGCCGAACATCTACCCGGCCACCGACTGTCGCCAGACTTCTACCCGGCCATCGACTGTCGCCAGACTTCCACCCAGCCACCGACAGGCACTGGACTTCCGCCCCGACTTCCGACCGACGCCGGACCCCCGTCCTACCATTGTCCGTCGTCAGACTTCCACCCAGCCACCGACCGTCGCAGGACCTACTTGCCACCATTTGTTACTAGTTTTACTCCCGACTCCCCCTGTTATTATAATTTCATCGTCTTCAAATTACATGACGGATCAAGCATTGTAATTCCTTCAAATACTAGTGGAATCATTTGAACTGGGTCAAGCCCCATGGTTTTTCACTTTTCCATGGTTTCCATGTTAAAAATCTCTAGTATTTTCTTGGGATTTGCAATCTTCTATTTGTGTGTTAAATATTTATGCAATGCAACTGCCGTGCATATTCTAGCCCCCAACAGTCCTGTATTAGTTACTTAGCATACACACAATAATGATCACAAATATAAATACTTAGCAGAGTGAATGCCCTCAATGAAAGAAAATGACTAGTAGAAAATAGGTGATACTAGGCATATTGAAGTCACACAATGAATAAAAAATATCTAATTACTTGATTCACAACTAAGTAAAAGTATAAGAAAAACACCGGCAAATAAAAGACGAAATTACTTTGCAGGAGCATTGAAAAATGATGTGGCAAAAAACAAGACTGATGGTGGAGTAAACGCAACAAGATTAGATCATACAAAACCCAAGAAAAATATGTTGTCCAGCATTTATTCACAACTATATAAAACCAAACAAAGCATGCCCAAAAGAGTTTTCAAGATTATTAACATAGAGACTACAGTGAAGTTATTATCTCAGCCTATATCACAGCAGAAATGTATGATACCGTGAAAGCAAAATAATGTCGTTCCGTGCCCTTTCATTTACGAACTTGGCATCATTATAAACAAATTTACAAGCTTCAGCTAAGCCTTGATTTGGGTGATAAATTCTTCCGGATAGCATTTGCTCACACAATTGAGAACCATACTCTTCATCCTTCTCATCTTCCGTCTGACAACTACAAATAGAAGAACCGAGAAATCATTGCTGGGCCACATATGTTAATCGAAGAACACATAAAATAAAAACAAAATTAAGTTAAATCTACATTGTAGGGTTTAAATTTACAAGGTGAAAAAAAAAATCGGATGATTAAATGTATATTTATATGGCTCCATTAACACATTCAGAGAAGAACAACACACACGAATCATTTACATGCTGAAAATTCAAACATAGCCGTTTGCTTGTCCTGCCTTAGATGCCTAAATAAATAAATTATCATTTCCCATGCCTTTAAATAAAAGCGAAATAATCTATCAAAATTAAAATTAAAAAAAACTTGTTGACTTTGCTATCATTTTGATACAACTTTTTCGCTGAGATGATAACAAAGGAGAATATAGATAAAGGAAACAATCTACACATGACACTTGTTTATATCTCGAAAAAAGTTGATTGCCACGAGGATTGATTTGGTGTGATTTAAGGAGAAAAGGTATATGTCAAAAATATGTTAAAATCATTAATGATGTGTGATGCTTGTATTGCAAGAATTCAATGTTGTCGTAGAACACATAAAAACTTTCTAGGCAAAATAGATTAAAAATATGATGATAAAGTTGCTTATAAAAGATATTCAAGATGAGATATCCTGGTATATCCTAATGGAAGATGATGCAAGTCTTATAGATGACATCATAAGTTTGCCTAATGATGAAATTTTAAAAGATAAGCTAATAAGGGACTTAATATTAGTGAAATAGAGACAATGCATATGGGATTTCAATAGATGTGCAATTGATTATTCACAGTTAAAACTATTGGAAAATCAAGAGATACATACAAGCGCTTTGTTTGAGCATTTTTTATATAATTTACAGAAAAATTAAAAGTATAGATGAGGGCATAATTTTGATGCTTCAATCTAGATGTTCAAAATGGATAAGCTCCTCAAAAGCAAAACGCAAAATTTGAATACAATGGAGACTTAAAGATAAATCTACAAAACTACAATTACCCCAATTATGTTTTATGACTCGACTCCAAGTGATGAAATGAAGACATCGTCGACGTGGTTATGTGCAACATAAATAAGAAAGTTAAGATACAGGAGTAGCTCATATGATAAATAAGATAATGAATGAAATTTAAATGGTTTAGGCACGTACAAAAATGCCAAGTGCGATTGTGACAAAAGAAGCTTAAGGTAGAGAGACATGACTGTGACTGGAATAGGAAAGAAATGAGTAGTCCAAAGGCAGCATAGGTAGAAAGTATGCAAAAGACTTAAGTAAATTAGAGTTAAAAGCTTCTGTAGCACTCAACAAGATTAAATGAAGAACAAGGACTTAAAAGGCTGACATCAAATACTTGAAAAAAGTCCAATAATTATGAGAATGAAATAAGTAAATGAGGAGGGTTACGTGTAAGATAGCTCTAATCCATTAAAAGTTTATATTTTTTAGCAAGTTAACATTACAATGGACTATTGTACCACACTTTATATAATTTCAGTCAACCTTCCAAGTAGTAGAGAACTACATCGATATTCCTTCATTGGCTATTAAATTTACAATCAACATTGTTGTAGAGATCATCGAAAACCTGCATATGTATGTTCACTCGAGAAAAACAAGAATTAAATAATCACTACAACAAATAGAGTGGTGGCACATACATACCTAGGGACATTTGAGCAGCATTCTTTCCTTGAACTTATTTTAGTCTCAATTCTGCGCGTACAGGTAGAATGGCATGACCAGACTCGTTCTCTGTTATGGAAGCAAGGATATAGTTTTTCATTGGCGTGCCTATAACAGTAACAGGAGGAAGAATGAACTAATCTAAAAAAACGTCCTTTCCTGAATATTTTCAACTGATTCTTCTGTGTTATAGTATAGCATCCACCATGTACTAATTTTGAGTAAGGACACAAAAGGCCACTCTGCTCTTTGTAAAATCCTTTGTCGCCAGCTATAGCAGTCCCAATAATCTTAGTAGCCATCAGTGTTTTAGTTGATTATGACTAAGTTATCTACTGGAGCAAATACTCGTCCCCAACGAAATAGGAATGAACCACATTTCACCCATCAAATAACACTGCAATATCATGTGTAACCAAAATAAATAGAGGATGTTAGTGGCTGCATTTATTGACAATTATTACGGATGAAAGTTTATTATGAAGTACCTTAACACAAAAAAAAAAACTGCCTAAAAACTATCTAAGTTAGAAGTTTATGGCATTTAAATTTGATCTTGTTTGCATTACTTTGTGCATCTCATCCTAGTTCTACATTAAACAACCTAGACCTTAAGATGTGTTGCAGTACATAGAGGTAAAGTTTTAAATACAAATGAGATACCTACTAAGATATGGAGAGTTACCGGTGACGTTATATAGTAATTTGGTTAACAAGTCTTTTTTAATAAGAGGGAGAACATCAATGATTGGGAAAAATATATATATATTTTTTTTTATATCAATATTGAAGATATATCTAAATTTTGTATTATTATTGAAGAGTCAAACTTTTGAGATATACAGTGAAATTATCGAAGTGAGTAATGGAACATTGACTTGGAATGGAAAAACTAAAAAAATTGACAAATGATCTTCATATAATTTTGATTCATCTAGAGGAAGTTTATTATGAAATACCACAACAATTTATTTGGCGTGCATAAAAGAAAATAGTAAATGAAATTTATGTTGAAGTTACTAAATATATATATGATTGATCATTAACTGATACTAAAAGTAGTTGTTGAGCAACCAAAAAGTTTTTAATCATGATAGGACTATATTCAAATCATGGTGTATCTTTCAATATTATTATGGAGATCCTTATAATGGATATTAGAAATGAGGTGCCTTGGTGTATTATTTCTGCAAAAGGAAGTTTTAATTGATGAGACTTTTGCTAAAATAACTGAAATTTTGAAATAATAGAGAAAATATTTAGAAGGTGAATGTCTAAGAATAGTAGAATAAAGATCAGAGTATGTGATATACAATTTTGGCGGGCATGATATAGCTTATTACAAGCTAACTTTACTAAAAGATAAAATTATAACTAGATGTGATGGGTTTATGTAACTTGGATCTATTTTAAAGAATAATATGGATATAAATGAGGTTAGAGTTAATGACAGAAGATTAAAAGAGACGTGTGGCAGGAGTATTATGTGAAAAGCTAATACTTAAAAACTTGCATGCAAATTTTATAAAACTACAATTAAACCGGTTATGTTATATGGATCTAAATGTCATAAAATTCATTGATAGTTCAGTTTATCTTGGCAAATATTAATTTTAAAATGGATGCATGAAAAAATAATGAAGCATAATTTAAGAAATTATAATATTAGAGGGGCGATAGTTGTAACATCTATTAAAAATAAGGTAATAAAAAAATACTAAATAGACTTAAAAGATGTGCATATGTAAATCAGCAATAAATTAGGCGGAGAAAACTAGTGTTGAAGCTTTTGGAAGAGAAGCAGACTAAATATAACATATGAGATGCACTAAACAGAAATGAACATAGAATTAGGATTCATAAGGCCAACCCCAAATAGTTAGGATAAGGCTAATGATAATGACGATGACGACGACAACCATGGTTCAAATAAGGTTGTTGCACTAACTTTTTGCTCAGTAACCACCAGCAGTTCAAAACAGCTAAATTATCTAAATCCTAAAAATATTTTCAGATGGGAGTAATGAAAAAACAAAAGGAACCAAATTAGCAACCAAATCTGATTTCTCGATTCCCAAATTAACTTCGAATCTTATTGAAGAAAAACATAACCTAAACTTTTATCATATCCTGGTTCACAAAGATTGGCGCAATCAACCTCAGAAACAGAAAAAAAAAAATTAAAAATCAAACCTTATAACGAGCAAAGAAGAAAAGAAGCCATTCATCATTTAAAAATTGCGGAACCAAACTCTGAAAAGTAGCGAAATGCAGAGGATGCAACCGAGGAGATAGTCATAAGGCAAATGCCTAGAGAGAGAGAGAGGAGCAACCGGAGCCAATAAATTGTGGGGAATGACAGCCACAAATTCGGAGAGCGGAGAGAATGAATGGAGTGGCAAGGGATTTCTTGTGGGCCTTCCAAGTCTACATCGAGATCGACATCTCCTTCATTCTTCGTCGAAAGAATGTCGAAGAAGCGGCTGGATCCCGATAGCCCTCCATCCAAGAAGCAGAGAGGACTGTCGGCACTATAGCTGAAAACCCGTGCAAGAGGTTCTGTGCGGCGCAATGCGCCACGTCATCTATGTTTGGCATCTCATGTAGCTTATTTTAGTTGATCTCGTAGAGTTTATTTTGTACGGACGACAGACGGGATAACTGTCCAGTTAATTGAGTATCCAACGGTATCGAATGCGGATATCGAACTGGGTACCCAGCAATAACATTGAATTGCATTCGGCGTCCAAGGGTGACAATCCCTCAAGGATGTTGTAGGAATAAAAACTCTAACCTATAGTTCACTATTTTAGGGGATTTTTTTCATCCATCCATAGATTTTGGTGACAATAAAGAGATATTTGAGCACTACATGGAAAACTCCATTTTAAGGGAAGGCAAAAGTATGGCTTCAAGGTGTCCTAGATCATTCTTATGGGGTTTAGTCGGCTAAGTGAGGATAATTTTATAAATCCAAATATTGAGCTCCTCAGTGAGCTCAGATTTATGATTATCGCTTGATCAGAGTTCAAGGTAACCAAGCAAAAGTTTGTTTGAGGTCCATTAGATCATGGGGAAGCAAGGTCAGGCTTTAAGATGGCTTAATTAAAGAGAGTTTAGTGTATGCACTTTGAGGTTAGCTCTAAATATCTAGGCATAGTGGATTAGCTAAATTAATTAATGCATCGGGATAGGTCACTTGGATTTATTTTGTGTTGAGTGTAGAGCTCCCTAAGTTAAATTAGGCTTAATTTGAGTTTAACTGGGTGTTTAGATTCATTTGGGTAAATATGGATTTGACTTGGGCTAACCAAGGCTTAGTATTAACACCACCTATGGCTAAACATGACATTAGCCCTTTTAGACCCATCTTAAATGACTCATTTTGGCAATTAAGATCATCTTAGATGACTCATTTTGTCCATTAAGATCTACCCTACATCAAGCTAGACCCTATTTTTTCAAACCCTATCTCGTCCTAACTTTAATCCATTTGGTTTTGTCCATGTTAGACTATATGGTTACATCTCTTTGATCTAAATTTGTTAAGTTTAGCTTCATATGCTTTATTAAGATTTATGCAATTGGCCCGCGCCCTAAGGCCTAACTAAATGTTACTTAAGAACACCCAATTATTAATAGCTACTCATTAGACTTCTTAAGCCAACTTAGGACCACTGGATTGTTCTAAAATAGCCTAATGAGTTTGAGCTAGTTCAATTTGGTCCTAAGAGACATAAGGTGATCATGACAAGTAGAAGCCTAATGGGCCCACTTAGGTCAAGCCTGGACATATTGTAAAATTTATGTTTTTATTGAATCATTATTGGGTCAACCTAGGTTTAGGGTTTAGATTAAGCCCAATGGGCCCACATAGACCAACCTAGTATACCATGGTTGGCCCAATTATGGCCCTCATGGATCTTAGACCTGGCCTAAACACCTTGGACTAGCGACGTTATTGAATAAAGATGACTGATGAGCTGACTCGTGCTTGACTCGATAAATGGCTTGTGAGCCAAGTCTAATGAGTTAGTAAACCAAGCTTAAACCAACCCATATTCAACTCATCAGCCCCTAAATCAGCTCATTTAAAAAGCATCAATATTAAATAAAATTTAAATACGATAAAAAATTAATAAGTTTAGTATAAAATTACTTTAAAATAATAATAATGAATTGCATTTTTATTCTTTATTTCAAGTGATTTCTTGTTATTTTTATCATATTATTAAAATAACTACTTGAATTAGAATATATTTTTTCTCTTTTATGATAAATGAGATGGTTCGTGAGATAACTCAGTCTCGTAAAATTAAGCTTGAGATTGAGTGCAAGCTCAAATCATTGATTAAGCTCAATTAATTAATCATGCTTGTTTTGATTAAAAAAAAATTTTATTTATATTTAAGTATGTATAGTTTTGAAAATATTTAATTATCTTTGAGAAATATTTAATTTTGGAATTTTGAAATTGAACACTCTATTATGAACAATATATCGCCTCGAAAGACGAACATATCGTTCCCTAATGGGTTCGAATTTCAAAGTTTTAAATTTCCCCAAAGAGAATTAATTAAGGGTTTTGAAAAATTAATTTTGAAAATCAATTCTGGGTTACTAAATCTCCTACGAGCGCAAGCCCTCGTAGTTAATTACATCGTAGGGAATCGAAATTTCCTACGAAAACTCTCGATTAAAATAGCGGTGTAAATTTTATTTTTGGATTTCAAAGATCGATATCAAAGGAGGAGGAGGGTAGGAATTTTCAATCGGGATTGGATCAAGGTTGAACACCTATTTCTGGAGTCAAAGGAAGAGTAGTAGGGAATGTTTTGGGATTCTGAATTACTTCAGAAAACACTCCAACTAAGTCTAATTGTTAGGCTTGTATTTGATTGAAAGAAGATTTTTAGTTTAAGTGATTCGTTTTATTAGAAATTTGGGATTCAATTCCCGAAAGGTGAGGTCTTATAGCCCGAGCTTGCCTCAGAACCTAAGTCTAGACTGGACACTTAAAAGTGCCCCGAACCTAGCTAATGCAATGCGAGTCTGGTCTTACCCCGGCCTGGATTGGGGAGCCAGCTAAACCACCTAAACGATTTTAAAGCATGAGTCCGGTCTTTTATGTAGAGTGATCGGGACGTTATTTAAGAAAGGTTTTTTTTGAGAGCGGGGCCGACATCTAGAGCAGGTCCTAATTGGCCCCTTTGACTTATGTTGGGTATTCGATGTCTAAGTAATGCAATTAAATATTAGACTCTTTTAAATTTGTTGCTAATGCGATGCATGCTAATTGACTCGATTGAATGCAACATCTGTATGTAGCAGTTTAAAAATTTTGGCTTAGAAAATAGATTTTTCCCTAGAGATTGCATAACATCCCCTTGACAGATCGGCACCCTCATAGGTCAGGTGGCCTGCCAGAACCCGCAGGCGGGGAGATGCCTAACAAGGTCGAGAAGGTATAATATGAATGCATGAAAAACCCTCGGCGAGTCCGAGCTTACTTCTTAGGACCGTTTAGAGTTTCTATCTTATCTTAAAAATTTTATTTAATTAAAGTAGAAAAATTTTGACAGACCCCTAAGAGCCTAAATTCGAATTCCAGGTCAAATCAAATACGGCATGCAAGTAAAAAGACTAGAAAAGCAGGAGTTCTAATGCGAAATCAATTAAATAAAATCAATTAAATATATCAATTTGAATGTCCATATGGCAAGTGCCACTCATTATTACATCTCAAAAATTACAAGAAATTAAAGTGGCCGGGCACCACTGACTACAACCCGGATTTCTAATCCTAAATCAAATGATTTTGAGACTTGGGATTCTTCTCGTTGTCCAATCCTTCATCTTCTCACGAACATCTTGATTCGTCGGTTCAGGATATCCAAATGGAAAGAAACTCCCCCTTGATCGGGGTGTTATCTTTCCTCTTTGGCTACTTGCAAAGTATCCTAATTTGAATTCCAAATGGAAGAAGACTCTCCCCTTTAGGGATGTCTTCACCTCTTTGGAATTCAAATTGGATATTCATATCCCAATCTCAAAACATTTTAATGAAATACAACCTTAAAATGAATTAAATTTACATTGATAGAAATAAGAAAATCTAGACTCGATCCTGCAAGGTTATCCTAATAATCAACAGTTGTATATTCAATCCCAAGCAGTTATAATATGAAAATTTAAAATGCATTTTTTGGCCACACTTGGCCATGCTCTTTTTATTTAAAGGGGGTCTTAAGCGCGGCAGGTACCTGTGCAAAGAGTTATATTATTTTTTTTGACTGCCCCCTTTTTATTTTAGCTCCTTGTATGAGCATGGCCACCTGCATAAGATTGCACAAGTATAGTTCGCTCCTAACCTATGGGTAGGTCTAACGCACAATCAAACACAGAGTGCAGAAAGCAAGTAAATAAACACATCAATTCTACACTAGCAAACAGCATGCAGTAAAAGCTCGAAAAACTCGTCACACAACAGCAGAAAGTAAAACACCGGCCTATCCTAAGACTAAAGTCAGTGATCCTAGCAAACCATCTAAAGTGTGTGAGGTAGGTCGTGTGGTTTTGATGTATCCTAATTAGGATTATTAGTTAAAGTTATCTAAAGTTTGATTGGTTGGAAGGTTTAAGGGATTTAAGTTTGAATTTAAATATTAATGGCTTGAGGTTAATTTTAAGATTCATTTAATTATTTGTTGGATATCACCTTTGTTTCACACCGAGGCCGTGAAGTTTATTTCACCTTCCTTGGGGCTAAGTTAATAGCCTCGTAGGCCTGGGTTACCCAGTGGTACCCGATATGATTAAGTACTTTAGATTGGTTAGGGCTTAAGAATTAATGAAATTTTATTAGAAATGTTTGTTCGCTGATTTTTAAGATTGATTTATTTAAATTTGCCATTAATTGATTCGTGGCGTTGTGCCACCAGGCTCGAGGAACCAGCCTCCTTAGGACACGTAGCCCCGCAGCCCGGAGTAGTCCAGCCGATAAACCAAATTAATGTAGTTAAATTAGAAGTTTTTAAAGGGTTAAATAATTAATAATTAATCTATTTTTAAGGTTTAACACCCCTTGGAATCCATTCGTGGCGTTGTGCCACCAGGCTCGAGGAACCAGCCTCCTTAGGACACTTAGCCCCGCAGCCCGGAGTAGTCCAGCCAATAAACTTCATCTTTAGGATGCTTGTTGTGTTTTAAAAGGTTTGTTGAATGTTTTAAACATTAAGTTACCAATTTCTGGAGTTTTAGAATAATTTTGAATTTTATGAATTTTTTGAATATTTTAATGTTTTAATTAAAGGGTTGAAAATTGACTTTTTGATTAAGTTCAAATTATGGAATGTTTGTATTTTATTAAAATACTAGACCTTACTACGATCAGTTAGAAGGTAAGTACGTTGAAATCGGATTTTTCTACATTTTATTACGAAGGTTTGAAGTTTTGAACTAGATTTGAACTAGATTTGACCGGTTTGTTGACTTTTTGAAAAATTGCAGATTTCTGGAGTTTGATATTTTTAATAAATATTAGGCATTAATAGGAGTTGAATGCAAGTGAGTTTGCTCAATTTTGATTTTTCTGGAATTAGTTATGAATATTTGAAGTTTAAGGTATTTAATGAATTTTCTAAATTTCTTAATTAGAGGGGTCTTTTTGTGATTTTTCTCCAAATGAGTCCCAAACTCCTTGAAATCAACTCCAAAGGTCAGAAATGACCTAAGGAGAGATTTCCAAGTGTTTTGGAAATTTTTGGAATTTTTAATATTTTTTAATTAATTAAATGAATTAAATATTGATTTTCACTTAAAATTAGATTAAGGTTCAGATTGCTGTCAAATAATTTTGGTTTTAATTTTCATGGATTAAGGGCTTAATTATGATCAGTTATAGGGGTTGGTCATAATTTTTGGGTTCAAAATGGATTTATTACATTTTCCGGAAGGTTTAATGGCTTAATTAAGGTTTAAACTTAGGAAAATTAATTAGGGACCTTAATGACTTCTAAATTCAGTGAAACTTTTCCTAGTGGCTGTACATGTCACTAAGTTTATGTGTTTGAAGTTCCAAGTCAAATGGAAGTGGATCCTAATTATTGAAAATATTCTAAGTTCTCTAATCAAGTCCTTAATTATTGTCCTTAATGACACTAAACTTGAATAGGTTCAAATCAAAGTTTCCCTAACCCTTAACTTAACATAAGCAATATGCAATCAAACCAAGCAAATCCTAAATCTAGGAGAACCTAAATCTAAGTGGTGTGTGCACCTTAAACATGCACGAACTAACATAATTAATTTGACTTAAACCTTGATTAGTGAATAGTTGAAACACAACTATGCACTAATCACTCCCCATGATTTCCATTTAAACAAGCTCAATCGATATTTAAAGCTTCAAGGGAGATCTCCCAAAGTTCAAAGATTTACCTATATGCATGATTTCAAAATTGTTTTAAAGTATAAATATATATATATATATATATACATATAAAACCATACATATAAACATATATTTTAAATTAAGATAATTAAAGAATAATCTCTAAATGGTTGGGAAATCCACTGATTTTTGAAGTTAAAATTAACCTTAAGTTTTATTAAAGGTTAATTAGACATTTAAGTATATAAAAAAAAGTATCTTAAATTAACTTTATTATAAAACTAAATTTTTAAGTAAAAAAAAGGTTTTCTGATTATATTAAAATAATATTAAATTTTGACTTCTTAAAATAGTTTGAGTTAAATTTGATATTTAATAAACGTTAATTGATTATTAACCTAAAAAAAAAATCAAATAGTTAAAATGTAATTAAAATTTTAAATTAACAATAAAAAAAAAAAAAAAAAAAAAAAAAAAAAAAATAAAAAAAAAAAAAAAATAAAAAAAATTTCTGGAAACATTAATATAAATACATATCTGCTTAATAATTTAAAATTGATTTTTAGAATTTTTATAATTTTTTTTGAATTAAAAATGATTTAAAAATAAATTTTTAAATCATTTCTAGCGTTTGGCGGCGGAAATGCCACGTGGCACTCCCTGATTTGCGGGTTGAAACGCGTGAACGTCGGCGGTGCGCCGCGTCTCACACGCGGCGCCTTCCAGGCGGGCCACGTGCTGAAGCGTGGTTAGCCACTTAACCACATCAGCGAAGTGGGAAGGCCGTTGGATCCATCTTGATCTGATCCGACGGCGGGGAAGAGATCCCGCTGTTTGATCTCAAAGAAAGGAGATCAAGCGGCGGATATTGGATCCCGCAAATCAAATGGACGGCCCAGATCGAGTAGTACAGTGAGCGATTCGCCGGAGGCATGCATGCGGTCGAACCCGCGTGTAAAACAACGAAATCCTGTCCGTTGATCATGAAATCAACGGCCAGAATATCGCAAATCTGGGCCTAGGGAAGGAATCCGAAGCCTTGAGCACTAAAATGGTTCGTTCTATTGATTCGCTCGATGAAAATCGATGAAATTTTAAATCTAGATTTAAGACACGAACAGAAATCATGGGGATATATTCCTACGGCATTACAAGCATGCAATCAGAAGCTATTTAGCCTAGGTGTCTTAGACTAGGGTTAGAATTTTACATCGATTTACTGGACGGATTGAACCGCTTTTGGATTCTCTGAACTTGTAGACTGTCCACGATTAAGTTCCTAGTTGACTCCAAGCTCCGACACGCCACGGATCGTCTGGAACGAGCCTTGGACCGATTGAAGCTTGAGTTCGCCGGAAGATCGTCGGGGAAGGCTTTGATCGCCGGAGTTTGAATGGGGAGATGTTGAGAAAGCTCTGGGGAGCTCAATAGAACAAAGATTCAAGCTGGAAGAGGTCTGGAAAGGTGAGAGAATGCTAGGATTAGAATGATGCTCATTAGGGCATTTCTCCCTATTCAAACATCCCCCAGCCAAATGGATGGCTGGGATGCATCAGGGGGCTCTCCCTGATGAGGGACAAGTGTCCCAAACCGTCAGGTGGCAGGGAGAGAGGCTGGGTAAAGCCCTCCATCTATTGGCCAACTTTAGGGAGGTGGGGGGGACCATTTCCATTTGAGGTTAAACCAAGGGCTGGACTTGGTTAAGGAGCTTTGAGTGAGCTTTAGATCTCATTAGGAACTAACCTAGCTGCCTAGATCAGTTGGAGGGAGGCTCACATGTGAGCTTGACCATGGGACTCCTCCTTGAACCGTTGTTGACCAAATTGACCGGTCAACAGGTCAAGGGTGCTGAGGTGGCAGCTGACTTGGCATGGGGAGGAGTCCACGGGCTGGAGTGGTGGATCAAAGGGAGTTCAAATGGGTTGAAATGGGTTGAGCCAAAAGGTTTGACTATTTAAAGGCTTGTTGACCATGTGTTGACTGGTCAATTGACCATGGAAGACTGCTGATGTGGCAGCCTAGAGGTGCTAGGGGTTGAATAGGTTGGGTCACAAGCAAAGCCAAGGGAAGGTTTGGGGGTTTGAATTGATTTGGGG
This sequence comes from Dendrobium huoshanense, assembly GCA_016618105.1. Classification (NCBI taxonomy): domain Eukaryota; kingdom Viridiplantae; phylum Streptophyta; class Magnoliopsida; order Asparagales; family Orchidaceae; genus Dendrobium; species Dendrobium huoshanense. Next base: position 27,938,013 of record CM028348.1, read on the forward strand.
TTTGAAATGGGTTTGACCAACTCATAGAGTTGACTTAGTCAACCCTAAATGGGTTGGATTGGCCAAAGTTTAAAACATGGTTGGACCACATTTGGAGTTGATTTTGGAGCTAAGAAATGGACTCAATGGGTTGAATGAGCTAAAATAGCCCATTAAAGCCTTAAGGGAATTTTGGGTCAACCTAGGTTGACTTGGTCAACCAGGTTGACCCAGGGTCTGGGTTTGGGCTCAACAGGTTTGAAATGACATTCCAAGACTAATGGAGGTGGTTCCATGGCCTGGGGAGGTCATTTGGGTCAAAACACCCATTTGGACCCTAAAGGGGTCACTTGGGTCAACTGAGTTGACTTGGTCAACTAGGTTGACCCAGGGCTTGGAAATGGGTCCAACAGGTTTCAAATGACATTTCAAGACCAATGGAAGTGGTTCCATGGCCTGGAGAGGTCATCTGGGTCAAAAGGCCTATTTGGACCCTTAAAGGGTCTCTTAGGTCAACTAGGTTGACTTGGTCAACCAGGTTGACCCAGAGCCTGGAGAGGGGTCCAACAAGTTTGGTTTGATATTTGAAACTTGCTGGGGGTGGTTGCGTTCAATTCGGAGTTCATTTGGTTTGAAATCACCATTTGAGCCCCATAGGGGTACTTTGGTCATTTTGACCCCTGGTCGACTGGGGGTCAAAATGGGTCAACCAAAATGCAGTTTACTGTTCAGTGAGTCATAATTAAAGGTCTGGAAGTAATTAGAGGCTTTGAAGAGAGCCCTAAGGTCAAAATCCTTCTAATGGCAAATCCAGTGGCATAGGCTGTAAATATTTGAAGGTTTTGCAGCCTACGGATTTTGATTAAGTTTCTGGGGTTAGAGACCTCAGAATGGGCTCAAATTTGGAGGGTTGCCTCCAGAGACATGTCCCATCAGTATGCAACTGACGGACTCTGAATCGGAGGTCAATTGATTGATTTTGAAGTGTTTGAAAATTTGCTGAAAAAGGCTTTTAGGACTTGGCCTTTTAGCATTGGATTTGGGTCTGGATTTTTGGATTTGAACTGGATTTGATTGGAATTTGAATTGAACTAAGGTCTGAACATCTCCTAGGGTCTAGAATAGATCCTAACATCTGGATTGGTCTGGAAGAATCCTAGGGTCTAGAGTAGATCCTAGGGTCTAGAATTTAGATTGATGTAGGGTCAGGATTGATCTGGAGTCTAGATGGATCCCTAGTGACCTCATACAAATATGAGGTCAACAAATGGACCCCCAATATGTGTAATAGAACGAAGTTCTATTGCACATATTGGCGTTGACCGAAAAAGGTCAAGTCCGGAGTTTTGATTCTAAGGGAAGGAAAATCGATTCCTGAAGAATCGGAGTTTGATCTGGATCTAGGGTAGTGCCATGGAAGGCGTACTCTATCACTAGCGAGTCGAATCTTAAGGAGAGAAAATTAAAGATCTAGTGGGAAGGAAGCATTGCTTCCCAAGATAGATCAGATCTGGATTGATCATATGTAAAGGAAACTTGCTTTACACAGGGGATCAGGCTTGAAAGATCGTTCATAGAGGAAACTTGCTCCATGTAAGATCGGGATCTGGAATGATCATGGTAGAGGAAATTTGCTCTACGGGTGATCGGGTCAGGATTGAACATATGTAAAGGAAACTTGCTTTACATAAGAGATCAGATTTGAAAGATCGTATATAGAGGAAACTTGCTCTATATAAGATCAAGATTAAGACGATCATGAGTAGAGGAAACTTGCTCTACAGATGATCGGATCTGGATTGATCATGTGCAAAGGAAACTTGCTTTGCACAAGTGATCGAGTTTGAGAGATCGAATATAGAGGAAACTTGCTCTATATAAGATCAAAATTAAAATGATCATTAGTAGAGGAAACTTGCTCTACGGATGATCGGATCAGGATTGATCATATGTAAAGGAAACTTGCTTTACATAAGAGATCAGATTTGAAAGATCGTATATAGAGGAAACTTGCTCTATATAAGATCAAGATTAAGACGATCATGAGTAGAGGAAACTTGCTCTACAGATGATCGGATCTGGATTGATCATGTGCAAAGGAAACTTGCTTTGCACAAGTGATCGAGTTTGAGAGATCGAATATAGAGGAAACTTGCTCTATATAAGATCAAAATTAAAATGATCATTAGTAGAGGAAACTTGCTCTACGGGTGATCGGATCAGGATTGATCATATGTAAAGGAAACTTGCTTTACATAAGAGATCAGGTTTGAAAGATCGTATATAGAGGAAACTTGCTCTATATAAGATCAAAGTTAAAAATGGAATTTTAGGGTGGTGCCACGAAAGGGCGTACTCCACCACTAAAAGGCTTGAAGTTAAGACAAGAAGACCTGAAGAGATATTTCTTAGCCTTAAAAAAAAGGTATTAAATTATAAAAGATTCGTAGACAATTTGAACAAAATTGATTGAAACTTGAAGATTTTATTGATTGAAAATTCGAGCTACATCAAGCATAGTATTTCTTAAGGAAACGCCCGTTTACAGGAAGCATTGGGTGATTTCCTTTACAATCCACTAGCTGATACGAGCCTCCTTCGTAGGTTGTTTCCACTACGAAGGGTCCTTCCCAAGTTGGTTCAAACTTTCCACCGAGTTTTCGGTGCGCTAAGATAGGCCTCCGAAGAACCAAGACCAAGTCGCCTACTTGGAAGGTTCTAGGTCGCACTAACTTATCGTGAGCTTGAATCATTCGGGCTTTGTACAACTCTAAGTTTTGCTGAGCCTGAAGACGACATCCTTCGAGGCTTTCAAGTTCTTCTAAACGGAGTTGTGCATTCTGTTGAGTTGTAATCTGGTTCTGAATTGCGATTCTGAGCGAAGGAATTTGAACTTCCAGAGGGAGTACGGCCTCGGATCCATACACTAGTGCAAACGGTGTGGATTGGGTCGGGGTTCGATAAGTGGTCCTGTAGGCCCACAGAGCTTCCACCAACCTCTCATCCCACTGTCGTTTATTATCATCGAGGGTCTTTTTGATGATTTGAACCAAAGTTTTATTGAAGGCTTCAGCCAATCCATTAGCCCGTGGGTAATAGATCGTTGAATATCTCCAATCAATACCATGGCGATTCGCAAAATTGTTGATCTTTGTAGACTTGAAAGCGGACCCATTATCGGATATGATTCTACGCGGAACGCCGAATCTATATACGATATTGTCACGAAAGAATTTCATTACATGGTGTGATGTTACGTTTCTTAGTGGGACTGCTTCTGCCCACTTTGAAAAGTAGTCAGTCGCTGCTAAAATGAAGCGATGACCCTTCGAGGAGGGAGGGTCAATTGGCCCGATGATATCCGTGCCCCAACTTTCGAAGGGCCACGAGGCTATCGTGGGATGCAACACGTTGGGCGGCTGATGTAAAACCACACCATGTACTTGGCATTGATGACAACACTTTGCAATTTTCATGCAATCGTCAATCATCGTAGGCCAGTAGTATCCAAGTCTTTTGATCTTCATTTTCATCTTTGGACCCGATTGATGAGCACCGCACAGTCCGGCATGGACTTCGTTAACGATCTTCAGGGCCTCACATTTGTCTAAACAACGGAGCCACATCTGACCAAACGACCGTCGGTACAACGTATTATTGACTAGTGCGTAGGATAGGGCACGTTTCTTAATTTGATGGGCAAGTGATCTCTCGTGAGGGAGCTTGCCTTCTTGAAGATATTCAATTATCGGTTGTCTCCAATCTGCTTCTTCCTCGACCGCTGAGGAGGTAGAAAGGACTTGGAAAATTTGTTTGTTGACGTGCTCCAAATCTATAGGAGACAGGATTTGGCGGCCCTGCACCTCTATAGGGATGGAATCTTCTTCTGGACAGGCAAATTCCTTTGCAAGCTTTGCGAGGGCATCCGCCGAAGAATTGCTTCCACGGGGAATCCTATACATAGTTACGATCGGAATTTGCTCGAGCAAGTGACAGGTGTATTGATGGTACTTCAGGAGTTTAGGATTCAAAACTTTATAGGTTCCTGCAATCTGGTTGATCACCAGTTGGGAATCACCAAAAATTTTAATCTCTTTAATCTCCATCAGAATTGTAAGTTCCAGACCAGTTATCAGAGCTTCGTACTCAGCTTCGTTATTCGTACAGGGTTCTGATAAGTGGTAGGAAAAGTACATCATTCCCTTATCCGGTGTTATGAATACCAGGCCAACTCCGGCTTTCCCGGGAATAGTAGATTCAGGTGTTTTGCCCCGTTGAGAGGACGCAGCACCATCAAAATACATTTCCCAGGTTTGAGTAGTGGCTTCCCCGAAACTCATGATTTGCTCGTCAGGCAAATCATCGTTTAGAGGAGATTCTGCCGGCAACGGGTGTGCCGCAAGGAAGTCGGCGACGGCCTGCCCTTTCACAGCACGCAGGGGAATGAAAGTGATTTCAAATTGGAGCAATATCATAGACCAACGAGCCAAACGTCCTGACAACGTAGGCCTGGTCATAAGATATTGCAAGGGGTTAAAACTGGAAATTAGATTGATATGATGAGAAAGCATGTAATGTCTTAGTTTTTGGGCTGCAAAAACTAAGGCGAGACAGTGTTTCTCAATCGCTGGATATCGAATTTCCGTTGGTAAAAGCCTGCGACTTAGGTAATAGAGAGCATTCTCTTTCCCTTCGTCATTGACTTGAGCAAGGAGGGCCCCGAGAGATTCGTCAAGGGCCGCAGTGTAGAGTATTAAAGGTCTCCCCGGAATAGGGGCTGCCAAGACCGGTGGATTTGTCAGGTATTGTTTGATATTTTCAAAAGCAGATTGACATTTCTCGTCCCAAATGAATTTGGCGTCCTTTTTAGCGAGGACCGAGAATGGTTGACATCTTCCGGAAAGATTAGAGATGAATCTTCTTATATACGCCAGTCTACCTTGAAGAGATCTTAGTTGAGTAAGACTCCTAGGAGGCGGCATATTTAAGATAGCTTCGATTTTAGCAGGATCGATTTCAATTCCACGGTGTCTTACTACGAAACCTAGAAATTTCCCTGACGCGACACCGAAGGCGCACTTCAAAGGATTCATCTTAAGGTCGTAGCGACGCAACCGCTCGAAGACGATTCTTAAGTCATAAAGATGAGCCTCTTTAACTTTACTTTTGATGACTAAATCGTCGATGTAGCATTCGACTTGATTGTGGATTAAGTCGTCAAAAATTTGAGTCATAGCCCGCTGGTAGGTTGCACCGGCATTTTTAAGGCCAAATGGCATCACTTTATAACAAAAGATCCCTATAGGACTTCTGAATGCAGTGTTTCTCTCATCTTGTGGGGCCATCTTGATTTGATTATAACCAGACGAGCCGTCCATAAAGGAGAAAACAACATGCGCAGAGGCAATGTCCACCATTAGTTCGGGAATTGGCAAAGGAAATTCATCCTTAGGACATGCCTTATTCAGGTCTCTATAGTCAACACAGACCCGGATTTGACCATTTTTCTTTCGAACGGGCACAACGCTGGCTACCCAAGAAGGATATTGCTCCTCCCGGATAAATCCGGCTTCGGCCAATTTCTTAACTTCAGAAATGACTTGTTGTTCAATCTCCAGACGCATGCGTCGTGGAGCTTGTTTGACAGGAATGGCATCACACCGGATTCCGAGTTTATGAACTACTATATCGGCGGACAAACCCGGCATTTCGTCGTATGTCCAAGCGAAACAGTCCTTAAACTCGGATAGAAGTTGAATCAGATCCTTAGACTCGTCGTCACTCAACAAAGAACTTATGAATGTGGGGCGAGGGTCATCCTCTGTTCCAAGGTTAATTTCTTTAAGTTCATCAACTGTTGACTTAATCTCTTCTTCAAATTCAGGGGGTGCATCCCGAATTTGATCTTCATCTGAATCATCTAAGGTCTCCAAACAAAGTCTATCGAGCGAATCGACGACTTCAGTAGGGACACTTTCAGATTCAAGATGGATAGTTATCATCAAGCAATATTCATCGTCGTCGAACGAACTAACGGAACCAAAGCCGATACCACTCGTCCAATTTTTATTGAATTTGGAATTCCAAATACCTTGGTGGTATCTAGCTTGACCCTTAGTCCATTGACTCGGAGCAAAACCTTTAGAGATAAGAGCTTTAACACCAAGAGGAAAGTAGCCAAAAGGTAATTCCATTAATTCATTGAAATCCGCCTCTTCAAGGATTACATCACCTTCATTCCTTGAAGAGGAAGTGCCAGGGAAGAACCTCTGGACTTTCTTTACTTTTCCATCTAAGTTAGGGGCATCCTTAGTTACTAACCCTGAGACTCTGTCAACGGACAGTGGGGTTAAGGCTAAGGATTTAACTGCCCTGTTAAGCTTTTCATAAATAGTCAATTCAGGCTCGTCACTTTGAGATTTAGATTTGTTACCCTCTTGGTCGCTATCCGAATCTAAAGTGAGATCAAACTTTGGAAGAGGATTGATTTTTTTGTAGTCGAAAGCAATTCTAGCACCCCTCTTTCTTGGTTCTTCATCCGAACTTGTTTCAAGTTCGATGTACATTGGGGGATTTCTCTTTTCAATGGAAGGGCGGCCTCGACCGCGTGCCCTTTGAGCCATCCTCCCACCTCTTTGAGGTAGATTGATTGGAGGCCTAAAAACCACGCGCTCGACGTCGTCTTCACTATTAGAATCGTCTTCTTTTTGATTCTTGACTTTTTCTTTTCTCAATTTTTGAATTGCTTTCGAACTCTGATTTTCTGCCTTTTCCTCCTTAATGTTGATCTCTACCTTAGATTTGGTAGTGGACCCTTTGGGAACATAGTACGCAGCATCCTCGTAGATCCCGATCTCGTGAATAGAGAATGGTTGCAAATCACCCTTGATTTCAAACTCAATGCCATCTCGTTGGTACTTGATGCACTGATGCAGGGTGGAAGGAACCATCCTGTACTCATGGATCCAAGGCCTACCTAGGAGCGCATTAAAGGACGTAGCCGAATCAATTATATGAAATTTCGCTTCAGTTTTCAACTCTCCTATCTCTAGAAGAAGTGTGATCGAACCTAAAGCCTTCTCGCCTTTTTCATTGAACCCGCGAAGCACTAACTTGTCGGTTGAGAGCTTGCTAGTATCAATTCTAAGATATGCGAGAGTCTTTATGTTCATCACGTTGACCGATGCACCCGGATCAACAAGAACTCTTGATAATTTGAACTTTCCCACATTTACAGTGATGTAAAGTGGGCGATTGTGGTCGGCAGTTCCAAGGAGTAGATCTTCATCGGAGAAGGTAACTCCCGGAATTTCTTTGAAGTACAGAGCTTCATCCTCAGAAGTTGAAGCAAGTTGAGCTAAGCAAATCTCAGGGTCGAGAAGTGCTTTAATTAAAGTCTCCCTCATCTCTTTTGAAAGGATGAGGGCATCGTAGATGCTCAACTTAGCAGGCAACTTTCTAAGGTGAGCTAAGACATTGTAATCAACGCTTGGAACATTAACCTCAGGACCCGGTGGATTTGAAAGAGAGTTTGATTGTTGAGTAGAGACTTGAATCGGATCATTGGAAACAACTTGTTTTCCCTTTTCCTGTGGGGGAAGCCTAGGGGGTAAAACCTTGCCACCGCGTAGTTGTACTTGCACGACTTCATCGGAAGGACAGTCTACGGGGAGGTCTACGCTCTCCTTAGGCGGTTGATTGTCATTTTCTGAATGGGAATCTGAATCGGAAAAGTCTATCACAACGGGACTCCCTTGGAAATTAATTTCAGGGGTATCACCATCGGATACGACATTAGATTCATCTTCCACTTGAAGGGTCAAATCTGGAGAGCTGGGTTTTTGAACTTCTTGATTATCCCCAGCTGGCTCCGGGTTATTTTCAACAGAAGAATCATTTAAAATTTCATTCTCAACATTTATCATCAAAATATTCGCAGAAGGATCTTTCTTTTTATTCAATTTTTGACCCTTTGCCTTTGATGGGGCAAAGTAAAAGTCAGATAACTTAAGTGGGGCTAGTGGCTTTGAACCACCATCCACCACTTGTACAGATCTCTCATCAACAAATTTCCTCTCTACAAAATGTTCACTCTTTTTATTTAATACAGTAGCTCCTACAACTACTGGAGAGGAAATCGTCCCAACATCCTCCTGCGATGCCTCCAGCTCAACCTCCCAGATCGGGCCCTGGGCTCTCGTCGGTAACTGTTGAGAAAGACGAAAAGATTGGTTAATCGACTTTTTAAATGCCCGGGATAGTGCTATATCCCAACCATCTTCAATGGACAAAGAAAGATTAGAAATTTTACCTGAAATTGATTTGACAGATCCCTGGTCCGGATTAACCAAATACTCATTTGGAATGATGATGTTACCTTGACGGAAGTTTTTCTCGAGCCAGTCCTTAAAGACTATACAATCTTCGATTGTGTGGCCCAGCATGCGATGGTAGGGGCAAAAGGTCGGATCGTCCTTTTTATTTGCCTCTTCCGGCTTTCTGGCCTCCGGCAATCGAAAATCTGGTTTCTTTAGAAGGCTCCTAAAAATTTTCTTAACCGACTCCCTTTTGAATGGATACGAACGAGCCAATCTCTCTTCAAAAGTGGGTCGGTAGTACTCTCTGGTAGGTTGAGAAGTTACCTGAAACGGTTGAGGTTTCTGAGTTTGTTGAACAGCAGAATTACTTGATTGAACATTAACAGGCTTCTTTCCCTTGTCGACTGCCGAAACCGTTGCTGTCTTTTTCTCAAAGGACTTCAACGGTTTACTAACCTTTTTATCTTCAGCAGAATCCTTCAAGAATGGCATTTTGGGAGCCTCTTCTTGTAGATTACTAGCTTTGTTAAGAAGCTTTTCAAAGGTTTTAATTGTAAACCCCTTCAACAGAAAAGCAATAGGCCCGTGGATGTTCTTTAGAAGAATTTCCACTGCATGTTGCTCTTGCAGTTGGGGTTCACACTTCATCGAGAGGTTTCGCCACCTCAAGATGTAGTCGACTAAAGACTCGCCCGGTTTTTGCTTTTCGATGACGAGATCACCAACGGTTACACGTTGTTGAGCTCCTGAGAATCTCTTTAAAAAGAGACCCTCGAGCTCTGTGAAAGTTTTTACAGAACCGTTCGGTAGATCTGCGTACCACTCAAAAGCAATACCGGACAAACTACTCACAAACTGACGAAAGAGTAGAGCATCCGACCCTCCTGCATTGCAACAGCTTGCTCGGAAGTGGGCCAGATGCTGTCTTGGGTTTTCTAAGCCGCTAAAAATTTTGAAAGAAGGTGGCACAAAACCCTTTGGATAAGGAACCAGATCATATTCTTCGGGGTAGGGTCTACCCTTTGGAATAGATACGGTTCCTTGTGAATGGGCTAAGGCCTCCCTTACCTGAGTTTCGATCATCTGGCGAATATCTTTCTCTGGTGGAGGGGCGACTTCTGGAATCTTGAAACTAGAATCAGCCTTCCTGCTGTGCTCGCCCGTTGTGAGTACCGTGGGCTGCAACTGCTCGGGTTTAGACTGCTGTGCCTGGAACATCTGATTCTGCATTTGTTCTACTTTTAGCATCATCTCTTCGACCTTCCTTTCCAGGCTCTTGATATAATCATCTTTATCTCTCAGCTTAACAGAGGTATCGGAATCTGAATCAACCGCTGGTGACTCTTCTTCTTTATCGGAGCGGTGTTTAGAAGGCTCAGCATCTTTAGTTGATGCTCGAGTCTCAACCATGTGGACATCCGCTATCGGTTCTTCCTCGACTAACAGGTCATCTTCATCGGGATTGAATTCATCAACGGCTTTCTTCTTGAGGATATCTCTGATTTCTTGGACTACTTCCTCAACCGGCCTCCCATCTATTGCCTCAGCATAAATTGGCAGGTATCCATCGTAGTCCATCACTTGATCATACTCTTTCACATCTAGTTTATCAAAGATATTACTGATCTTAGCATCCTCTTCAGTGATTTCTTCACTAACTAACTGCTCTAACATCTCTTGATCAGGATCTCGGGTCATCTCCTCCCCTCCGACTGTCCCGGGGTCGGTAGTCGCAAGGGTGACATCCTCAGTAGGATGAGGGACATCCACCTTAATTGGTGATGGAGGGGCTTGAACAGCTGGGGCTCCAACATCAACATGAATGGAGTCCTCACTTCCCTGAACTGGGAGTCTAGGGAGTTTAACTGGTATCTGGACTTGGGGTTCCCTGAATTGAATTCCAATGGATTTACTGAACTTCTTTCTTGCACATGATTCTTCAGGTGACATGGGCCTCTTGCCCTTAACATCAACTGGTTTGAGCTCTTTAAAGACTTCTTTAGACCTTGCAATCACTGGGGCCAGCTTTGACAGTTTTGAAGGTGGGGTCGGTGGTCTGCCACTGAAAGAGCGACTCTGGCCAGACCCGGTTAACACTATCTCTTCCGTCTTTGTAGACGGGAGGCGAGGCACCCAGTGGTATCCATCCACCAAGACTGAAGACACAGGTTGTTTGACAAATTTTTTGTTTCTCCTCACTGGTTGAGGAGTCAAGTTCTTGGCTTCAGACTTCTCTTCCTTCAGAACTTCTTTCTCAAGCTTATGTGAAATCACTCCCTTCAGGTGTTTCACATACTGTTCCTTTGTTTGCCCCACTTGAGCAGCACAAGTATGGATGATGTTTCTAAGCATCCTGGTTTTCAGAATTTGCTTCTCCTTTGGGGTTCTCTTGACAGAATAGTCTACCGGGCTAGGCGGAGTGCTAGCTATCCGAGCAACTCTCTCCTCCCCTGCAGCAGCTGCGAGGGGGTGGAAACGACTCCCTTTAAGGAGTGGAGAAGAGGCAGGGATTGGCAGCTCCTCGGCAGCCTCAAGGTCGACTTTACTTAAGGCCTTCAGCTCGGCCACCTTCTTGGTCTTAGTAATTTTCTTCCTTAACCTCCTGAGGTAGTTCTTCTTGGAATTCTTAGTACCGTATAGAGTCTCAGCACTAGAAGAACCCTTCTCAAACACTGTCGTGGCTGCAGCGGCAGCTTCCATTTTCAATGCATCTTCCAGGAACTCTTTTGGCGCATTGGCAATATCTAGCGCTGACCACAGACTAGGAGGGGCATCATTCCCGGCTCCTATGGCTAATTGAACTACAGGGGCATCTTTCTCGCCCTCGACAGCAAGGTCAACTAACGTGTTTCCGTTCATCACCAGTCTAAGGGACTTAAACCCTATTCCAAACTGAATCGAGTTCTCGTAGACTAACTCTTCAATCAGCAAGTCACGGTCCATTGAAAACAACAGTTTGCCAGCCATTGCAGTTAAGTTGATTGTCTGAGAATTGGGAAGGAGAAGATTTGAATTAGAAACTTGAATTTAAATTTTGAAAATAAATTTATATTTTATCGTATATATCGGGTTATAAGAGCTATAACCCGGTGTAAAACGATAGAATATAGAGTTTGATTTTGATTGAAATAGAGTTTGAATTGTCGTTGTATATATTCAACTACAGAAGGATTTTGTAGGAAAATATATAACAACAAAAATCTGAATTTGATTTGGATAGATTTGAAGAAGATGTTTGAATTTGGAAAAGATTGAGTTTTGGAAATTCAAAAATCCGGCAGCATTTCCCCTTATTTTTGGAACTCAATGTGTTGAATTTTCATTCAACAAAAGGTTCACAAATAAACGTCGGGAAAAACACTAAGAAGGCCTAACTCTTTCAATCTTTAAGGATGAAATGTTAATGACGAACTTATACCGGATAGAGTTTGAAGGTTTGTTGTATATGTTAACTACGACGATCGTCGTAGAAGAACATACAACAACAACAATTGATTTGAAATGATTCTGAGAGAGTTTTGAAAATTCAAAAATTCGGCAGCATCTCCCCTTATTTTGGGACTCGAGGTGTTGGATATTCGTCCAACAAAAGGTCCACATTAATTGGGAGATTTATTTACTTGACTCTTTCATTCTCGTTAGTGGATTAAGAATGAAATGTCATAGCTTAACTCTACCGATATAATTGAATTTTAAAACGAACACTAAAAGTGAGTGTTATGTTAGATCATATATATTGAATAGGAATTGTTACAATTCAATATACAACGATACAATCATAACGATTATCTAGACATTGGAAGGATTAAAACTCTACTAAAAGACTAGAATCTGGATTTTGAAAATTAAGGAGATTTTCTATAAGTTATATAACTTAGCATGCCACTGGTAGCCCGAGCACGCTAGTTTCTAACATTTATAGAAAGGGGTAGGCTTGACTCTTTCGCTCTACCAACCAAGTTGGAGGCAAAATGTCCAAGCCTAAATTTAGAGGGAGGCTTCCTACTCTCACCTCTCTATTAACATGTCTTAATTGAGTTGGCCACACTCACCCAAGGAAGAAATGGGTAGAGGGACCAACGGAGAGAAAGGTAGTCAAAACTACCGATGCAATAAAATTTATACCGCTATTAAAGATGGAGAGTGAGATTTTCCCCAGTGGAGTCGCCATTTTTTTGTTTTGATTAAAAAAAATTTTATTTATATTTAAGTATGTATAGTTTTGAAAATATTTAATTATCTTTGAGAAATATTTAATTTTGGAATTTTGAAATTGAACACTCTATTATGAACAATATATCGCCTCGAAAGACGAACATATCGTTCCCTAATGGGTTCGAATTTCAAAGTTTTAAATTTCCCCAAAGAGAATTAATTAAGGGTTTTGAAAAATTAATTTTGAAAATCAATTCTGGGTTACTAAATCTCCTACGAGCGCAAGCCCTCGTAGTTAATTACATCGTAGGGAATCGAAATTTCCTACGAAAACTCTCGATTAAAATAGCGGTGTAAATTTTATTTTTGGATTTCAAAGATCGATATCAAAGGAGGAGGAGGGTAGGAATTTTCAATCGGGATTGGATCAAGGTTGAACACCTATTTCTGGAGTCAAAGGAAGAGTAGTAGGGAATGTTTTGGGATTCTGAATTACTTCAGAAAACACTCCAACTAAGTCTAATTGTTAGGCTTGTATTTGATTGAAAGAAGATTTTTAGTTTAAGTGATTCGTTTTATTAGAAATTTGGGATTCAATTCCCGAAAGGTGAGGTCTTATAGCCCGAGCTTGCCTCAGAACCTAAGTCTAGACTGGACACTTAAAAGTGCCCCGAACCTAGCTAATGCAATGCGAGTCTGGTCTTACCCCGGCCTGGATTGGGGAGCCAGCTAAACCACCTAAACGATTTTAAAGCATGAGTCCGGTCTTTTTATGTAGAGTGATCGGGACGTTATTTAAGAAAGGTTTTTTTTGAGAGCGGGGCCGACATCTAGAGCAGGTCCTAATTGGCCCCTTTGACTTATGTTGGGTATTCGATGTCTAAGTAATGCAATTAAATATTAGACTCTTTTAAATTTGTTGCTAATGCGATGCATGCTAATTGACTCGATTGAATGCAACATCTGTATGTAGCAGTTTAAAAATTTTGGCTTAGAAAATAGATTTTTCCCTAGAGATTGCATAACATCCCCTTGACAGATCGGCACCCTCATAGGTCAGGTGGCCTGCCAGAACCCGCAGGCGGGGAGATGCCTAACAAGGTCGAGAAGGTATAATATGAATGCATGAAAAACCCTCGGCGAGTCCGAGCTTACTTCTTAGGACCGTTTAGAGTTTCTATCTTATCTTAAAAATTTTATTTAATTAAAGTAGAAAAATTTTGACAGACCCCTAAGAGCCTAAATTCGAATTCCAGGTCAAATCAAATACGGCATGCAAGTAAAAAGACTAGAAAAGCAGGAGTTCTAATGCGAAATCAATTAAATAAAATCAATTAAATATATCAATTTGAATGTCCATATGGCAAGTGCCACTCATTATTACATCTCAAAAATTACAAGAAATTAAAGTGGCCGGGCACCACTGACTACAACCCGGATTTCTAATCCTAAATCAAATGATTTTGAGACTTGGGATTCTTCTCGTTGTCCAATCCTTCATCTTCTCACGAACATCTTGATTCGTCGGTTCAGGATATCCAAATGGAAAGAAACTCCCCCTTGATCGGGGTGTTATCTTTCCTCTTTGGCTACTTGCAAAGTATCCTAATTTGAATTCCAAATGGAAGAAGACTCTCCCCTTTAGGGATGTCTTCACCTCTTTGGAATTCAAATTGGATATTCATATCCCAATCTCAAAACATTTTAATGAAATACAACCTTAAAATGAATTAAATTTACATTGATAGAAATAAGAAAATCTAGACTCGATCCTGCAAGGTTATCCTAATAATCAACAGTTGTATATTCAATCCCAAGCAGTTATAATATGAAAATTTAAAATGCATTTTTTGGCCACACTTGGCCATGCTCTTTTTATTTAAAGGGGGTCTTAAGCGCGGCAGGTACCTGTGCAAAGAGTTATATTATTTTTTTTGACTGCCCCCTTTTTATTTTAGCTCCTTGTATGAGCATGGCCACCTGCATAAGATTGCACAAGTATAGTTCGCTCCTAACCTATGGGTAGGTCTAACGCACAATCAAACACAGAGTGCAGAAAGCAAGTAAATAAACACATCAATTCTACACTAGCAAACAGCATGCAGTAAAAGCTCGAAAAACTCGTCACACAACAGCAGAAAGTAAAACACCGGCCTATCCTAAGACTAAAGTCAGTGATCCTAGCAAACCATCTAAAGTGTGTGAGGTAGGTCGTGTGGTTTTGATGTATCCTAATTAGGATTATTAGTTAAAGTTATCTAAAGTTTGATTGGTTGGAAGGTTTAAGGGATTTAAGTTTGAATTTAAATATTAATGGCTTGAGGTTAATTTTAAGATTCATTTAATTATTTGTTGGATATCACCTTTGTTTCACACCGAGGCCGTGAAGTTTATTTCACCTTCCTTGGGGCTAAGTTAATAGCCTCGTAGGCCTGGGTTACCCAGTGGTACCCGATATGATTAAGTACTTTAGATTGGTTAGGGCTTAAGAATTAATGAAATTTTATTAGAAATGTTTGTTCGCTGATTTTTAAGATTGATTTATTTAAATTTGCCATTAATTGATTCGTGGCGTTGTGCCACCAGGCTCGAGGAACCAGCCTCCTTAGGACACGTAGCCCCGCAGCCCGGAGTAGTCCAGCCGATAAACCAAATTAATGTAGTTAAATTAGAAGTTTTTAAAGGGTTAAATAATTAATAATTAATCTATTTTTAAGGTTTAACACCCCTTGGAATCCATTCGTGGCGTTGTGCCACCAGGCTCGAGGAACCAGCCTCCTTAGGACACTTAGCCCCGCAGCCCGGAGTAGTCCAGCCAATAAACTTCATCTTTAGGATGCTTGTTGTGTTTTAAAAGGTTTGTTGAATGTTTTAAACATTAAGTTACCAATTTCTGGAGTTTTAGAATAATTTTGAATTTTATGAATTTTTTGAATATTTTAATGTTTTAATTAAAGGGTTGAAAATTGACTTTTTGATTAAGTTCAAATTATGGAATGTTTGTATTTTATTAAAATACTAGACCTTACTACGATCAGTTAGAAGGTAAGTACGTTGAAATCGGATTTTTCTACATTTTATTACGAAGGTTTGAAGTTTTGAACTAGATTTGAACTAGATTTGACCGGTTTGTTGACTTTTTGAAAAATTGCAGATTTCTGGAGTTTGATATTTTTAATAAATATTAGGCATTAATAGGAGTTGAATGCAAGTGAGTTTGCTCAATTTTGATTTTTCTGGAATTAGTTATGAATATTTGAAGTTTAAGGTATTTAATGAATTTTCTAAATTTCTTAATTAGAGGGGTCTTTTTGTGATTTTTCTCCAAATGAGTCCCAAACTCCTTGAAATCAACTCCAAAGGTCAGAAATGACCTAAGGAGAGATTTCCAAGTGTTTTGGAAATTTTTGGAATTTTTAATATTTTTTAATTAATTAAATGAATTAAATATTGATTTTCACTTAAAATTAGATTAAGGTTCAGATTGCTGTCAAATAATTTTGGTTTTAATTTTCATGGATTAAGGGCTTAATTATGATCAGTTATAGGGGTTGGTCATAATTTTTGGGTTCAAAATGGATTTATTACATTTTCCGGAAGGTTTAATGGCTTAATTAAGGTTTAAACTTAGGAAAATTAATTAGGGACCTTAATGACTTCTAAATTCAGTGAAACTTTTCCTAGTGGCTGTACATGTCACTAAGTTTATGTGTTTGAAGTTCCAAGTCAAATGGAAGTGGATCCTAATTATTGAAAATATTCTAAGTTCTCTAATCAAGTCCTTAATTATTGTCCTTAATGACACTAAACTTGAATAGGTTCAAATCAAAGTTTCCCTAACCCTTAACTTAACATAAGCAATATGCAATCAAACCAAGCAAATCCTAAATCTAGGAGAACCTAAATCTAAGTGGTGTGTGCACCTTAAACATGCACGAACTAACATAATTAATTTGACTTAAACCTTGATTAGTGAATAGTTGAAACACAACTATGCACTAATCACTCCCCATGATTTCCATTTAAACAAGCTCAATCGATATTTAAAGCTTCAAGGGAGATCTCCCAAAGTTCAAAGATTTACCTATATGCATGATTTCAAAATTGTTTTAAAGTATAAATATATATATATATATATATACATATAAAACCATACATATAAACATATATTTTAAATTAAGATAATTAAAGAATAATCTCTAAATGGTTGGGAAATCCACTGATTTTTGAAGTTAAAATTAACCTTAAGTTTTATTAAAGGTTAATTAGACATTTAAGTATATAAAAAAAAGTATCTTAAATTAACTTTATTATAAAACTAAATTTTTAAGTAAAAAAAAGGTTTTCTGATTATATTAAAATAATATTAAATTTTGACTTCTTAAAATAGTTTGAGTTAAATTTGATATTTAATAAACGTTAATTGATTATTAACCTAAAAAAAAAATCAAATAGTTAAAATGTAATTAAAATTTTAAATTAACAATAATAAAAAAAAAAAAAAAAAAAAAAAAAAAAAAAAAAAAAAAAAAAAAAAAAATAAAAAAAATTTCTGGAAACATTAATATAAATACATATCTGCTTAATAATTTAAAATTGATTTTTAGAATTTTTATAATTTTTTTTGAATTAAAAATGATTTAAAAATAAATTTTTAAATCATTTCTAGCGTTTGGCGGCGGAAATGCCACGTGGCACTCCCTGATTTGCGGGTTGAAACGCGTGAACGTCGGCGGTGCGCCGCGTCTCACACGCGGCGCCTTCCAGGCGGGCCACGTGCTGAAGCGTGGTTAGCCACTTAACCACATCAGCGAAGTGGGAAGGCCGTTGGATCCATCTTGATCTGATCCGACGGCGGGGAAGAGATCCCGCTGTTTGATCTCAAAGAAAGGAGATCAAGCGGCGGATATTGGATCCCGCAAATCAAATGGACGGCCCAGATCGAGTAGTACAGTGAGCGATTCGCCGGAGGCATGCATGCGGTCGAACCCGCGTGTAAAACAACGAAATCCTGTCCGTTGATCATGAAATCAACGGCCAGAATATCGCAAATCTGGGCCTAGGGAAGGAATCCGAAGCCTTGAGCACTAAAATGGTTCGTTCTATTGATTCGCTCGATGAAAATCGATGAAATTTTAAATCTAGATTTAAGACACGAACAGAAATCATGGGGATATATTCCTACGGCATTACAAGCATGCAATCAGAAGCTATTTAGCCTAGGTGTCTTAGACTAGGGTTAGAATTTTACATCGATTTACTGGACGGATTGAACCGCTTTTGGATTCTCTGAACTTGTAGACTGTCCACGATTAAGTTCCTAGTTGACTCCAAGCTCCGACACGCCACGGATCGTCTGGAACGAGCCTTGGACCGATTGAAGCTTGAGTTCGCCGGAAGATCGTCGGGGAAGGCTTTGATCGCCGGAGTTTGAATGGGGAGATGTTGAGAAAGCTCTGGGGAGCTCAATAGAACAAAGATTCAAGCTGGAAGAGGTCTGGAAAGGTGAGAGAATGCTAGGATTAGAATGATGCTCATTAGGGCATTTCTCCCTATTCAAACATCCCCCAGCCAAATGGATGGCTGGGATGCATCAGGGGGCTCTCCCTGATGAGGGACAAGTGTCCCAAACCGTCAGGTGGCAGGGAGAGAGGCTGGGTAAAGCCCTCCATCTATTGGCCAACTTTAGGGAGGTGGGGGGGACCATTTCCATTTGAGGTTAAACCAAGGGCTGGACTTGGTTAAGGAGCTTTGAGTGAGCTTTAGATCTCATTAGGAACTAACCTAGCTGCCTAGATCAGTTGGAGGGAGGCTCACATGTGAGCTTGACCATGGGACTCCTCCTTGAACCGTTGTTGACCAAATTGACCGGTCAACAGGTCAAGGGTGCTGAGGTGGCAGCTGACTTGGCATGGGGAGGAGTCCATGGGCTGGAGTGGTGGATCAAAGGGAGTTCAAATGGGTTGAAATGGGTTGAGCCAAAAGGTTTGACTATTTAAAGGCTTGTTGACCATGTGTTGACTGGTCAATTGACCATGGAAGACTGCTGATGTGGCAGCCTAGAGGTGCTAGGGGTTGAATAGGTTGGGTCACAAGCAAAGCCAAGGGAAGGTTTGGGGGTTTGAATTGATTTGGGGTTTGAAATGGGTTTGACCAACTCATAGAGTTGACTTAGTCAACCCTAAATGGGTTGGATTGGCCAAAGTTTAAAACATGGTTGGACCACATTTGGAGTTGATTTTGGAGCTAAGAAATGGACTCAATGGGTTGAATGAGCTAAAATAGCCCATTAAAGCCTTAAGGGAATTTTGGGTCAACCTAGGTTGACTTGGTCAACCAGGTTGACCCAGGGTCTGGGTTTGGGCTCAACAGGTTTGAAATGACATTCCAAGACTAATGGAGGTGGTTCCATGGCCTGGGGAGGTCATTTGGGTCAAAACACCCATTTGGACCCTAAAGGGGTCACTTGGGTCAACTGAGTTGACTTGGTCAACTAGGTTGACCCAGGGCTTGGAAATGGGTCCAACAGGTTTCAAATGACATTTCAAGACCAATGGAAGTGGTTCCATGGCCTGGAGAGGTCATCTGGGTCAAAAGGCCTATTTGGACCCTTAAAGGGTCTCTTAGGTCAACTAGGTTGACTTGGTCAACCAGGTTGACCCAGAGCCTGGAGAGGGGTCCAACAAGTTTGGTTTGATATTTGAAACTTGCTGGGGGTGGTTGCGTTCAATTCGGAGTTCATTTGGTTTGAAATCACCATTTGAGCCCCATAGGGGTACTTTGGTCATTTTGACCCCTGGTCGACTGGGGGTCAAAATGGGTCAACCAAAATGCAGTTTACTGTTCAGTGAGTCATAATTAAAGGTCTGGAAGTAATTAGAGGCTTTGAAGAGAGCCCTAAGGTCAAAATCCTTCTAATGGCAAATCCAGTGGCATAGGCTGTAAATATTTGAAGGTTTTGCAGCCTACGGATTTTGATTAAGTTTCTGGGGTTAGAGACCTCAGAATGGGCTCAAATTTGGAGGGTTGCCTCCAGAGACATGTCCCATCAGTATGCAACTGACGGACTCTGAATCGGAGGTCAATTGATTGATTTTGAAGTGTTTGAAAATTTGCTGAAAAAGGCTTTTAGGACTTGGCCTTTTAGCATTGGATTTGGGTCTGGATTTTTGGATTTGAACTGGATTTGATTGGAATTTGAATTGAACTAAGGTCTGAACATCTCCTAGGGTCTAGAATAGATCCTAACATCTGGATTGGTCTGGAAGAATCCTAGGGTCTAGAGTAGATCCTAGGGTCTAGAATTTAGATTGATGTAGGGTCAGGATTGATCTGGAGTCTAGATGGATCCCTAGTGACCTCATACAAATATGAGGTCAACAATGCTCAAGATCAAGTAGAGGGTAAATATAGCTTGGCTTGACTCATTTACACTTGCCTAGGACCTCAATCAAGCTAAATAGGTCAACTCATGTCTTCCTAATCAACCCTAAGTAAAGGTTTATTTTAATGGTCAAAGACATATTAGCTTAATCTAATGTTATTTAATCTAGTCCACCATGTCCTTATGAACCCAACATCTAATGACCCATCTAGGGGACATAAGAAGCCACCAAGGTTAACTAAATTCCCTTGATCAAAGTAAAGTTTGAGCTTTGGCCCATTTAGATAAACTAGCCTAAGTTGCTACTTGGGGTACCCAAATGCAACCTAACTATCTCAATGTTAAGCCATAACCATTGGACACTACCTAGCCTAATGAACCTATCGAGGCCCATTGAGTCAAAGCTTTGAGAGCAATCAAATCAAGCTCTCTTAAACCCTTTGGGAGTTCAAATATCCCTCCAACTCTTGCCCCTCTCTTGGAACCTCTTAGGCTACCTATAGCCACTTGGTATTCACCGCCTAAGCCAGTTAATAACCATAAATCGACGTCTCTAAGCTATTAAATTTTTCTCAATGAAATTTGAGGATAGGAGACCTTTTAGTGGCTTCTCTCACTTTTATCTCCCCAACTCCTCTAGACAATAACTCTAGCTCAGAGGAAGAGGTTTCAATAGCTGGAATCTCAAATGGCTCTCATCTTCTTTGATCACTTGTAGGTGAAGGTCTCACCTCTATACCACTCTCCATCTTTACTATAACCCCTAAACTATTTTAGAGGAATAGGCATATGCTATGATTGATCTTCGAGGGACCTAATAGGGCTAGAAAGCAATGACATTACATGCCCACCTGAAACCTTCATGAAAAATAACCCAATGTGCTTAAGCTTTCAACCAATATCAGTGGCACCTCCTTCATCATTGGTAATGCCACCTTCGAAAGTAGTTAGCCTCTCTAGCCACCATGCACATCGTTGCAACCCCAAAGTTTCTTTGTCATGATTTTAAGATGTCGTAGCTCAACCTAAGAGGAAGCACAATGATTCTTGGATCTCAATTTTGAGATCCAATTACCCAAATTTACCAAAGAGATCCTATGTCTTTCCCTCATTGCCCAAAGATCACATATTGCACCTCTTTGGGTCCATGCAACTAGTCCATGTAAGGCATCATGTGAATGAGCCCAATCTAGTAAGTTCTAATGATCACTAAATATAATAGGATTTAGGGCATTTTATTAATTATAGAGATATTTCAAAATTTATAAGTTTTTTTTTTTTTTTGTAATTTAAGCTTCAAATTAAATGGAATGAATAGCATTATTATCTTAAGAAAGTTATATTATAAATTATTAAAAAAAAAAAACTTAAATTAGTTCGTTATTTTTAATATTTTTTAATAATTCTTCTCATAATTAATCACTCTTTTAATAAGCCTTAATTCATTTTTAGAAAATTACCATATAAAGCACTCCCAATGCCTGAAGTTTAGAAGGGTTTTTTGTGTGCTTTATGATTTTTAAAGTTTTTTTGAGAATTATCTAATGGGCATCAATGCTTATCATTGGGGTTAATTAGCAAATAAAAAATCTTAATTAATCATTGATGTTTCATGTGCTTTCCATTACTACCATATAAATTAATAGAATGTACTTCATCATGCAGGATGGAGTGAGTTTAGGTCATTTGAATTTTAAGGCTTGGTTTGGGACTGCTTTCTTACTGGTTCTTAAAGTAACTTTGTGGTACAAAAATAAAAAAATTTTATCAGAAAGTTGCTTTAAGAAGTAGCAAGAAAGCAGTCCCAAACGAAGCCTAAGTAATAGTGATATTATATAAATTTGAATATTCTATTGATCATGTAGATACATGCCCAAAAGAGAAATCATAAATTGATTAAACTTGACTCAAATGCATCTAGTACAATCTTCAACTATCACAAACCCATATGACTTGCCTCGTAAATTTATAATGCTAATCGGCCCAAATAAGTCCATATGTAATATATTAGAGTTCAATACTTGATGATAGTCATAAGCAAATGAAATGATGTTTTCACCTATTTCTCATGATATCATATAACACATAATTGATCATTGGTATAGTTTAGTTTGGGTACTCCTCTAAATAAATATTGGTGAATGATTTCTTAAGAATATACATACTAACATGACATAGTCTCATATAACATAGCCATGGCTTATTTGGATTACTTTTTAATCATGATATTTTATTATATTTATTAATACTATCTATATAAAGCTTATACATATTATTTATGCTATATGTCTTTTTATATAGATCATGCCATTTAGTTTTAATTGACAAGTAATAAATAGAATTTTGTTATGAAATTTTTTATCACAAAGTTGACTAATGCTTAGTATATTATATTTCAAGTCATTTGTTATCACGACGTTTTAAATGATAAAATAATTATTCGTACTAATATTACCAATACCTATAACTTTTTTATTATATTGTAGCAAAGAATTATCTTTCTAACTTCCTTGTTTTCAAGTATTATAAATCACCACAGGAAAATCTCTGCTTAGCGGCGATATTTCCGACAGAATTTTGTCCGCCGGTAGAAGCGGTGGAAAATTTCCGCCAAAAAAAAAGGTTTCCGAGACGTGTTTCACTGTCGAGTGAAGTTTGCCGGAAAAGCAAATTTTTCGACAAAATTGTGCAATTTCCGACGGATTTGGGATGCAGGTAACGAGTGAATTTTCTATAGTAATTTTAATTTATCGTAAGGCATATTTCTTAATTACCCATTATCAAATATCGCTGTCATTGATCTTATTGTAAAGGCATATGATAGTGATGTTCTATGAAGATCTAGCTTTAGGAATCCATTTAAATATTGCACTCATATATATTTTTTGTGTGCATGTATGATATATATATATATATATATATATATATATATATATATATATATATATAAATATAATAATGTCAAATGAAGCTAGGTATGACATGTAAAAAAAAAAGCTAGGTATCGCATGTGTACAAATTTTATTATTTCAATGGATCTTTGTTTGGTGAGAGGAATATGCAACAAGCAAAGCCAACATGCATGGTGTGTGCACATGACATGTAGAATCAACATGTAGTGGCTTATTTAAATAACATCTGAATCAATTCTTACAAGTAAATAATGGCTATTATGTTCAATGACAAAATTTTCATTTTAAAATCAAGTGCTTAAGAAATCTTCCTCTTTTAGATGCTTCTTGAGTTTGACTTTATTTGTAACGACTTTTTTATTGCTTTATAAGAGTTTTTTTAGTACAAAAATCTTTTAGGATTTGTTTGGGACAACTTTATTAATGTTTTTTTTAAATAGTTTTTTAGTATAAAAATTTCTAGTTAAAATTTTTTTGTATCAAAAAAATGTTTTAGAAAGCAGTAAGAAAGTTGTTTCAAACGAAGGCTTAAACTAAAAAAAATTGTACAAGAAAGCTGCTTCACAAAGCAATAAAAAAACTATCTCAAATGAAGCCTTAGGGTTCGTTCGGGACGACTTTTTACTGCTTCTTAATTCAGCTTTATAGTACAAAAATTAAAAATTTTGTACTAAAATACTGCTTTAAGAAGCAACAAAAAAGTCGTCCCAAATAAAACCTTAATCTAGCTCACACAATTAAATATTGTGCTCCTTTTTTAAACATGTATGATAATGTTTCAAACAATCATGCTTTTTTAAAATATTATTTGAAGCTACCATGCATTTCTTCAGCAATGAAAATTTAATCATCATAGGAAACATCATAAATTTCACCAAGCTTTAAATCCTCTTGTGAGCTAACAAGCATAAATTGTAGATTTTGACTTGTTTGCTAGTTGAGGAGTTTGTGTTAGAGTTAATTCAAAAAACTTCTTGATTTTTTTTTTCTTTTTTTTTTTGCATTGCATTTTCATTTAATTGCTTTGAGTTTTTAAGGTTGGGGTAATTTCACTTAATGTGATGCGAATTTTTACACTAAAAACAAAATAAAATTAGCATTAGATTTTGCATTTGTTCTACTTTTTCACCTTCCCCATCTTTGTGTCTTTGAATTTTTTTTTTCTTACTCCTAAGGAATGAGTTAAACTTCCCAGCTATGATGTACATGCACAAATACGATATGATACAGAGGCGAAACACATCAATTATTAAAAATATAGGACAAAGATATGTGTTGGATACAATATTATAATTCTTATATTTTAAAAATAGTATTAATACGTCTTTAAAAAATTTATCTTGATCAAGCAGGAATCTCGATGCAAAACCAAGTTGGAAACGTCCAAAATTAAAATTGGGACCATCTGAACTCCGATTTCAGCAAACTTATAATCAAACTGAGCGTATCGGAAATACGAACCCAACGACACCAAAATCAACTCAATCCGAGTCCAAAAGGTCCAAATCAAGGGTTAGAAGGGCTGTTGGAAGGTTCGAACAGCAATTTGGATTACCAAACGGTCTCCAAACATAACAAGCTTATAATCGAATCGAGTGGCTCGACGAGACAAATCCAACGAACCCAAGATTACTGAATTCTGATGTCAATAAGGCGCTAAAATGTCCATCAAACGGTCCATGATCAAAGGATTCAATATTGACCGTTCATCCAACCACTCCCCATTTACCCTTGATCTCTCACTTATTTACGAGCCATACCACTCCATAAATCTATAAATAGACCCCTCATTTCTCTTGAAGGGGGATCCAAGCAAGAAGAGAAGAGAAGAAGAGAAGAGAATGAAGAGAAGGAAGAAGCTCCTCCTCGACCACCACCGGAGTTTCGCCGGACCACCGCTGGAGCTTCGTCGAACCTCCACCTGAGGCCCTCACCTTTGCCGGACCACCACCTGAGGCCGTCGCCTTCGTTGGATCACTATTTGAGGCCTTCACCTTCGTCGGACCACCACCTGAGGCCCTCGCCTTCACCGGACCACCACCTGAGGCCCTCACCTTCGTTGGACCACTACCTAAGGCCCTCACCTTCGTCGGACCACCACCTGAGGCCCTCGCCTTCGCCGGATCACCACCTAAGACCTAGAGTTCTACCAAACCATTACCTAAAGCCCGAAGTTCTGCCGGTCCATCACCTGACACCTAGACTTCTGTCATACAATTATTACTTGTAATATGATCGCCCTTGGAGGCGAGTTAGCCCATTGCAACCAACTCAAGTTCTAGTGTAATCATTTCCAACTAGGCCAGGCCCCGTGGTTTTTCCTTTTTTTCAGGGCTTTTCATGTAAAAATCTTGTGTTTTCTGTGTGTGAGATGGATATCCGTGCAACGCTAAGACGTAGTATTCTAACTCTATCACCGCGTATATTCTATCCCACAATAAGTATATAAAAATTGAATAAATAGAACATTAAGAATAATATAATTGGTAAATAATAAGTCATTTAACTAAGCATTGTGCTTAAATGATTAATATTTAAATGTCAAGAGTCGAATGTAGATATTATATTTTAGATATCGAGATAATAGACGACAATGTTATCAAGAGTTTGGAACCGATATTGTGCAATGGGTACCGAGTGTCGATGTCAAGATGATGTCGGCCATTTATGACGATTTAGTATCAATCGTCGCTGTTGAGATGACATTGGAGAAAGATAATATGTCAAGATGATATAGGGCAGATGATTGTGGGTGTGAAAATTGTTGGCGTTAAGCATCAATGTAAAGATAGTGTTAAACATCAATGTTGGGATTGTTTTGATATCATTGGGTGGTGTTGTGAAACCATATTTGAGACCTACTAGAGCTAAATGAAAATGGGACGGGGAATGGGGTTTTAAGTGCTTGTGATTAATTTAGGATTGTTGAGAGGAAATAAATAATAATAATTTATTTTTTAATACATAATAAATTAAAAGTTCAATAAATTATATTTAAAAAGTTTTTCGTAAAATCTCAAAGAAAATCATGTCCAATGTTTTTTAATATTTTTTTAATTGGACAAGTCTTCAGCATGTCCAACACTTATCAGATGTATGTCGGATGTGTGTCGTGTCTAAAACGTGTTAGACAATGCATACCTCTTTAAAGAGATATATTAGATCAGTGCATCATAATTTCTCAATAATTAGCACGATATAATCTTCATTAGATGCATTGATCTCACTCTTATCTGACAGTAGCTGAAGTTATAAGAATTATTTGATTTCCTTTCTCTTTTTCTAAAGTATCCAAATATCTTGCTAATCTTTTGCTCATATTTAATCTGATAAATAAGCAACAAGTCAATCTAATAAGTTGATAAATTCTTATATTAAAAAATTATAGTAGCCATTGCATGCTATGATTCAAAAAGACATCTGCTCCTTTAAGTAATGAAGTAACAATATTTCTTAACTAGTGCACATATTTGAAATAATCTCATTAAGTTGCACATAAAATTGTTCATAGCCATCCATTAGCAAATTTAAATGTAATTATCTGACATATGACTTCATCAGTGCCTTCATAAATAACATATATTTCATCACAAACTTTATTACTAATCTTATATGAAACACTCATAAACTTTTTGGGCAAAAAAAGAAAAGAAACATTTTGGAATTCAATAGTACCACCTCATATTCTTCTTATGTCCATTCATCATAAGGAATATCAATATGTTTTAATATATTCTTCTTTTCTTTTCAAAATAATAAGAGATTTTTAAGTGAAGTTGTTTAATTTAATCAAAGTAAAAAGTATATATTCTTTTTTTTATTTGCCAAAATTCTTTGTGCAAGATAAGTTTTTTTATATTAAATAAAATTTTCAAATATCTCAAATACATTTTTAAAGTCTTATATCACAAGACAGCTTAGATCACAACATCATTCATATCATCTCAGAGTATTTCAAATATATAAAATATACAATAAAATAATGTGCAAAGAGTAATGAACAAACTAATATATCTTGATTCAGCAAAAACAACTTACGTCCACTCCCCGAGTCCTCCACTCAAGATTTTCACTACTCTTCCCTTTTGCTACTACAAGGAAAAAAGCCTCGCTTCTTCACAACTAATGAAGAAATCCTACCCCTGTGATACTCCAAGAGAGAAATTAACTAGTCCCAACCAGACAAATAGGCACACAAATTATCATTATTATTTTGAGATTCGAGATTTCCCACAAAATATGAATAGTCTCTCAATCAACAAAATTAGCAAACTATGTGGAATGAAAGGTGCATAGAAGATAAATATAACCTCTTTATGCACTCTGAAATGTTCTCACTCTAGAAACTCTCTCTCTCTCTCTCTCTCTCTCTCTCTCTCTCTCTCTCTCTCTCTCTCTCTCTCTCTCTCTCTCTCTCTCTCTCTCTTAGGAATATAAGTTTTTAACAAAAATCATCTCTTCCTATGTTTAGAGTTTAATACTAATTTTTATATTGAGTGCATAGCTTAAAACAAAAGCTTAAATATGCTCCAAAAAAAGTTATGGTTGAGCATACATTAATATCAAGATTCTACAATATGATTAAATCAAACTAAATCAAATTAATTTTCTCATAAATCATACTCATTAATAAAAATTTTATTGAGGAAATTGGTTGCACAATATGTTGCATATTATAAATTGTGATTAGTTCAATTTTTTAATTATTAAAAATAAGATACATTTAGTTTATCGATCAAATTGAGATAATCATACTAATTGTAGAGTACCATGTATATTACACAACATAATTATTTCTATCTTTAAATTATATTAATTTACATAAATTGATCCCATTCTAATTATAATATAATAAGATTAATCATGCACTACTATTTATATCATATAGTATGATATTTTTAATTTATATTAATCACTATATCTCTTAATAAAATTACCCATATTTAATTTAAATTGAATCCTATTATATTATTCAATTAGAGCTTTCTTAATTTTGAGTCCTAAATGATTATAGAGTATGAACTACATTTGTACAAGTGGAAGCTCGTGGGGTAAACACCTCACTTATGATTTTCCATTATAGTTTTAAGAGGTAGAGATGAGGATTCCAACCTAGTGACCAAGGGCCCTCACTTTGCTAGCTCAAGAGTCACCAACCATCATTTATCAACATTTTTATTTAGCTTACTATACCAAAGTCCCCAAAAGTGTCATTGCCTTATGGCATAGCTTAATAAGAAATATATTTTAAACAACTCTTCTCTTTCCTCTTTCATGTTCTAGCTAACACATTTTACCATCACCAGGCCTCCACCTAACACCCTTTTATAAGCCTTTGTTATCAGGAAAGCTAGATAAGCATCAATAGCCCCTTAAACTAACCACTACACTTATAGTAGCTTCTCCTAACCTTATAAATTGTCC